>OZ014532.1:181014114-181464114 GCA_963966105.1 Volucella zonaria | reverse complement strand
TTGAGGCAGAGTGGTACATACACTAGCCCATATCCAATTCCTACAATTGTTGTTTGTGAGCTAGTATTTAGGAGTTTACCAAGGCACCATCAACATTTTTAAGTTTTCTATTCTTGCTGATTTGCCAATTTTGTTATTGTTAACTGTGGCTGACACTGGCAATGAATAAACCTTGGGCCGATATTGGATTAGTGTGAACAACTAACGTGAGTCAGGACTACTTTTAGCGGGGTTTTCTAGCTAAGAACGTCAATGCAAAACATAAAGGAAACTGTTCAAGGCCAAATTGCATTGTTACTCAATTTGCTGTCTCGCTACGAATTTTGGCAGAGTTTTGAAGGATTGACCTAACTCACAACTGTTAATTTTTTTACTTTTTGCGAGCACCAGCAGTCTGATGTGAGAGTAGCCCCTAAACTCACAAAGCAAGACCTGCCTGCTGTTGTTTTCACCCTCGTAACAAGCATCACAGGGCGTCATTTCATTTATACGTAGAACACTTAGGTGCTAAGCAAAAACATAGTGCCCTATTATGACTCCAAACAGCAGTCTTAATTCTCTCCTACTGACGGACAGCAGCACAGGCACTGAACTTTTAGAGACATTCGGAAACCTGCAGACAGTCCTAATGTAGATTCGGGCCCTGAGTATTCCCTAACAAGCTGATCGGCGATCTGATTTCCCGTGACCCAATTATGAGCAGGTACTCAAATAAGACCCAGTGAATTCAGCTTTCCGACTGCATTCAGAGAAACCTTAGATTTTTGAATAATCTTGGAAGCTCAGCAAGTCCTTAAGTAAAACTTAAGGGTCGTTACAGACGCAGATACTTTGCCACCATTCTTAACAATCTACATATTTAATCGTCATTAGAATTGCATAAATATCCACGTTTAAGGCGCACGAATGTCTCCATAATGCTATAGTCCTTCCGTGAAGGCCCGACTACATTCAGGGGTTTTGGTGCCATTGCGTCAGACAGCATTTCCATAAGACCAGAGGCAAAAATAGTCGGCCTACAAGATTATCAAAACTCCAGTCCGTATTGATCCAAAGGCCATTGCTCATAAAACAGATGATTGCTTTAAGAATGCAGCACATGATATGAATATCAAGAGGAGTGCGATTCATCAGGGCGTCTAGAGCAAGGTCCGACGTATTAAAGGAAGCCACCATGCAGTAAAGTAGCAGTAACATATGTATTTGGTAAAACTTCGCTTTTAAGCATTGCTCGTCAAAGTATCTAAATCTTTTCCAACGGATGCGATCTTTCCTGATCCTGATGTCTTCCTGACATATAGTAGAAAATTCCTCGCTGGTTGTGTCTTTTTTTTGGCAAGGACCTTTTGGTCAAGATGGTAATTGCGTCTACATCAGCTCGTATTTGTGGGCGGAGGTTTAAAACACGAAGTGATATGGGTTGGTATATACATAGAAAAGACGACGACATCGTAAATTATAAGGGTTAGTGTTGAAGTAAATAGAATTGTAAAGGGAGGCGCAAACCACAGGACCAGACAGTAGTCCATGAATGAAGAGAATGACAGCTACGTCTCTGAATTTTTCGAGATTATTCAAGTTTATAAGTTTGAGGGTCATCCTAGGTAGTCCTTGAAGAGGAAATCATGGTAAACGGCGTTGAATGCTCTCTATTCATGATATATGAACTCGCTAAAATGGGGACCACAGAGCTGGAATATTCGAGAATCAGCCGGTCAAATACGGTCAGGATTATCTCATCAATATCAGAGCAAACATTTAACTCTCTATCGCACCATATTCGAAGGCCACGAAAGGATTGAACCCGGAGTATAGATTGGCCGTGCAGAAAATAAAGTCGAGGATGAGATTGGACGTGACAAAGTTATAGATTGACATTAGGGGACATTAAGCTCTAAGCAATTTTTTAGGCATTCAAGATTCAAAATGAAGGTCCACAAGGTTGCATTCTATCGCCGATACTTTTTTTTTATTGGTGATTAGCTATGTGCTTCGCGCAGCCTTGTCTACTAAAGACGGAGGAATTCGTTGGACTCTCACATGTCAATTCAAACGCTGAGGACGTTTGTTTACTCTCTAACAGGATTATAGATCGTGGGTTTGAAGATCAACATTGCCAAAATCAAAATCATCAATTCAAGTTAGTATTGCTGGATAACCGGTAGAGAGAGTAGAGAGTCTGGAACCAAACAGGATATTGTCACTTTCAAATCTTGAATCCGTGCTGTTGTGCACTTGCACGAAGTTGACCGCTGCCATTACAAGAAAAACTACAAACGTTCATTAATAGGTGCCTACAGAACCTCTTAAGTCTTTTCTGTCCTAACCGTATCTGTAACGAACAACGGGTCAGGAACCAATAGGCACAACCAAAATCTAACGGCGGAAGTGGCAGTGGGTTGGTCATACACTTCGAAAAGGCGATAGTTCCATAGCAAACTACTCGATGCAATATAATCTGTTATCACAAGATGGTATGAGGACATGTCGGCTCGGGCATCCATGGACCAGAACCATTGAGGAGGAGTCACGGCAATTGGGGAAGAGTTGAAGAGAGCTAAAGCTCATTGCCAGGAACCGTAGGCGCAGTTGAGGTCCTAAGACCCATAAGAGGAAACAGGACATAACTAAAAATAGTAAGTAAGCGTTTTAGACACCAAGTGGAAAACCTATCAAAGATATCCCTGAAGGAGAATAGAGTGTTCGGATGAATAAATAGTTTTGGAGAATTTTGTGTTGTCGGGGTAAATGAATTGGAGGCATGGTTTAGTCGAGATGAAAAGAAGAGGACCTAGATGGCTGCCCTACGGAACACCAGAGTGGCCAAAATGAGGTTAAGGTTAACGGTTTTCGGAATAGGAAGATATCCTTTTTAATATTATGGGGCCAAAGCTGAGGACAGGCAATTTGAAAAGGATCAATTGATGAGATATTTTATCGAAGAACTTAGCAAAATCTGTAGCGTTAACACCGATTTCATTGCCAAAGCTGAAATCGCAAAGGATACGAATTCAACTGAGTTTGTAGTAGTTGTTCTACTTTTCATAAATCCATGCTGACTGGGGGATATAAGCGACTTGCACTGAAAGGCAAAACCCTTCATAGAAAATACTTTCGAACATCTAGCCCTTGTATGGGGGATAAATGAAACAGGGAGCAAATTGAGAGAGAAAGATTGGAACCACACTTTCGAGAAATATGGTGAGAAGACCGACTGGGCCGGGTAACAATTCATAATTACGTTTTTATACCTTTTCGTTGATCAAAAAATTGAGAGAGAGAGGGCCTAATGGTGAAATCTGGAACGTAATTAAAATATAAGGGATCCGTTACGCAGAAGTTGCCCGCAAATGATTGTTTTCCTCCAAAGGGTAATGTATTCAGTACGACATCGTTTCTGGTGATTATAACGCCAAACAAGGGAAAGAGAATATCTTTGGTAGCACAATCGGAAAGCATAGTCCACACGACACTACGAGTATGTCTGGAAGCAGAATTCGGCTAATTGACTTTGCTGGATAGAAGAAAACGCAGCAGGTTCTTAGAAAGCACATGATTTCCTCATCACAAATAAGCAAGGGGAACATCTGGTCATAAGACAGTATTATAGATCCAGTATTATAGATATCCAAACTTCTTGAGCGGCCAATATAAAATTGTATCACCACCTAGTACATGCATGGACTCCAAAAACCGGCAAGAAATAATGTTATAAGTTCTTCGCATTAACCACTGGCTATACGTCTCGGTTATAAGACCGATACTCATCTATGGATGGCCATAGACAGTCAACTACAGCAAATTATGCAAAGTCCAAAGGACAGCATATCTGTGCATAAGCGGAGCCCTACGCACTACTCCTTCCGCTGCACTGGATATTCTGTTTCACTTGGCACCCCTTGAATTCTTCAGCAGGCCAGTAGATACAACCGCAGCTATTTGCCTTAAAGCGACTACACAGTGGACCAATAATTTATTTGGACACGCTAATATTCTCAACATACTAGGAATCGTACTAGAGAACATCAATTACACTATAACCTAATATTGGCTTGACAAAGACTTTCATGTAAGCATCCCCTCTAGATCTTTCTTGAAGGAAGAAGCTTTCATGGACGGCAGGTCAATCTATTTGTACGCAGATGGATTCAAGGCTGATAGCGCGGTTAATAGCAGTGTTTTCTCAGATAACCTTAACCTCAGCCACTCTTTTCGGATCATCAGGCCGCTATCATGTCCCTGGACTCAGTCTGACAAAGTTCTAAAACCGCCCTTGACTGCCAGGCATCTTTTGGGGAGATGGCAAAGTAGCTCAACATTAATTTATTTTGTGTGCCGGGCCACTGAGCTGTTCCTGGGAATTATAGGGCCGACGAACTCTCCAAAATTGGAACCGGTATGCCAATCGCTACTTGCAAACTAGAATCGCATTAGAAGAACAAACCTTAGGTGGACAGTTACGTCAATATGTCTGGCTTCCAAATAAATTTGGTCAAAACTGTATCTGAATCGCTCTAAAAGTTTGATCTTTCTAAATAGGAAACATCTCAGCGATAGCAAAACTCTACTCTGTCTTATAGGCGAGCGTGCAAAGAGGCTTGGCGTTCTTGCAAACAACTTCTGCAGAAGGAAGAAGGACTTCATACATGTCCAGCTCTCCCCAAAGAAGAATAGTCCACTTGCAAGGTTCCTCCTACAATGACTTAAGCGATCTAAATCATATAGACGTTAACAGTCTCCTACGCTTCGTCAGAAGCTGAAATTGGTTTCAAGAGTAGGAGAATCACAGATCCATGTAGCATCACAATGGGCCAACAGACCTAAGTGGGTTAATTTTTCCTGCAGCCACTGTAACCTAACCTAACCTAACCTAATGCTACAAGTTTCATCCGATCACAAACACCTGGTTTGATGAAGAGTGCAGGCAAGCAAATGTAGCGAAACAACTCGCCTATGAAGCGACGCTGCATAGAAGAACAACAGCGTCTTCTGCGCAATGGAGGAAAAGCTAGCGATTGGAGGAATGGAGCAATTCTCCAGGAACAGAATTCAGAGGTGAAGAATACATTAAGCCGTAGAGATGGGCAACAAAATTTAATAGAAGTTACAGTACAATATGGAAAGATATGGAATAACCACGAATGGATCCACAAGAAAGGAGACCTCCTTAATTTCGTGTACAAGATCTTGTCATGACATATACTTATCATCATACAGTTGACCAAGGACCGTGCTGGAGAGATTTATTGGTGTAAACTCAGAGCTATCCTGAACCGCAGCACCATTTAATTATGGGAATAAGTTGGTGAACCCTCGAATCAGCTTGTAGTGTCTCTACGTCTTTCCCACGCATGGATCGAAGCAAATTAGGCTTCAAAGTGTGTCGCTTTCGGAGCTGGGTCAACCTTTCCGATATCCCGTGTCATGCCAACAGCAGTAGAGCTCTGATCAGATAACCTGTCGGTTTGGTAGAAGATTAGGCTGAGCCTCCCTGCAAATTCGTGCTCCTGCCGCGATAGGGAAGCTCAGGGTTAGAATATTGCTGTTGCCAATGTCAATTCTTTGAAATTTTGTTTGATCGCTAGATGCTTTCATCTACCCTTCATCTGAATTCTAGCTAAAGCCTATGAAAGCACTGTCAACAGCCGCCAGTCTTTTACCAGACAACTAAACGAATTGATATTTATTTCAATCACTGTGGACCCCATAAAAAAAGTCTTTCACCTGAATGAAGTTTACATGAAACCGTAGGTCCCCCAATCACCAAACAAAGTAGCAGCAAGACTCCAAGGAGAGTGGTGAGCCTTTATAGGATTAAAAGCTTTCTTCATTAGTCACTATAGAACAAATCACTTAAACCACACAAACTATAACAAATAAATGAAGCAAACCAAGTAGAAATTTTGCAATCATGTGGGACACTCTGTAGCCAGGTTCAATTGTTAAGAATCCATTCAAGTTCATTGATAAAACCAAACAGTACAATTGCATCAAAGTGGGAACGCTGAAAGGCTCCCGTAAGTTGAAACTGAAATCCGGCGATAATTTTCTAACTACTAAAAATGAGAGACGTTAGACGTGCTCGTTGGGCCGCATTGTTAATTTTAATTTTTCCCTTTTTTTCGCCATTATATTCCACCACCACCAGCGCCACAGCCACCGCCACCGCCACCACCCCTCGGTGTAAGTATGCTGTATTGTCTGTACATGTATGCGTGTTTGGCTGAGTATGCCCGCCTAGTTTTGCACTGAGCATCAATAGAAAGGGTTGATTAGGGCAACAGAGCAATAGAAGAAACAACAACCAGCATAGAGTGCGCGCTGAAACCGAACCAACAACAACAGCCAACGTACAAAAAATAAAACACAGCATTTTATAGTTAGTTCCTGACCGATTATATCCCATTTACCTTCAACCCCCTTCAACATCCTCTGCCCGTTGGGTAAGCTGATGCCGTTCCTTGTCCATGACCAGCGCAGAAAGGATTAAAACAAAGCCAACCCTTCTACTGTTTTTGTTGTTTTTTTTTTGTTTTTGTTTTTTTTCCTCATTTTATATTTTTGTGTGCCGAGGTTTTAGATTAATCATGGGTTTTTGATTGATTGAATCAGTTTTTGAGATTTTCTCTACACAAAGTAAGTGGTACGGATGCGATGGTATGGTATGGTATGGTATGGTATGGGATGAGAGAGGCTATTGGGCAGAGAAAGAAGAAGAATAATAAACGGAAGTGGACGGAGAGCAGCCAAAGCGTGCAATAACAAAAGGGTACAAAAGTTGACCTCTTTTTTGGCAGTGAACCGGAAAAATCGCATTCCTTTGGTCAAACGAATTACTCGTATATCCACACACCAATACATTCTCAACAAGCAACAAACGTAAGAGCTACCACTGAACTGAACTGAACTGAGCTGTGCTGAGCTGAGCGGAGTGGAGCGGAGCTGGGCTGAAAACGGACGTAGGGTGGTGGCTGATATAGGTGGTGGTGGCCAGTGGATGAGGGATTTTTTTTTAATCGCGAATGTAGGTCGTAGGTCACTACTGACTACCTTCCTACGAAAACCGGGCGAATACGGCGGATATTTGAGATGATAAATGGCTAACAAAGGGTTTTGGAAATTTTCCGGTTTTCTAAAGCACCGGAGAGAGTTGTTGTTTTTTTTTTTTGTTTTTTTTGTTCAATGAGGGTACGTACATTCGTGCTATGGAAAGTCTTTGGCAAAGTCGAACGCTCGCTTGGGTAATAATTTGGATTGGCAGTGTTTACTGAGATTAGAAGTCAAAGGGATAATTCAATGGAACTATTGACAATATTTGTTTTATTTTTATTCATTCCCTTTTCATAGGTCAGAGGTTATGTTTGTAAAATGAGGAATTAAAAAGGAATAAGATACGTAAATGCGTTGTGATACCTACCACTACATGCTGTTGTGAGTGTCGAGAAGTGCTTGCAAAGGTGTAGGATTTCTGCGGTGCTGATGTCATTCGAAATATTGGAGAACTCCTACGATTTGCGACCAACTTAAAGTTTTCACCTCAACTTGACGTCATCCGAAATATTATTATGCTGCTTACCATCGTCGGTGTTTGTTTTTTTTTTTTTTGCGATTGTTTGTGTGTCGGGAATTCAGAGGGGATATGGCCACTAAAAAGGAATCACTTTTCTGCATACGTGCAAGTCTGTAAATATAGGCCAGCCCACACCTCTCAGATCACTCTAATCTTAAGCCTACCTGGCTAGGAACTAGTGCCATTATTCTTACCGCGGTTTCGCCATTTACGTGCGAGCTTACCAAACTCCACCACAATGTAGTCCCTGTTTCAATTCGGAATTCAACTCCGTGTTTTTAAAATTCTACCGCTTTATTTATAGATCCCCCAAACTGGATACCAATTCAACTTTCAACTGGTGCGCTGTACGACTCCATACAAATGATTGTATCCCTGTATCCTCATACTGAAATGGTTATTGTGGGCGATTTCAATATACACAATTGTGGGTGGCTTCGACATTCTGGACAGACAACACTGATATTGATATCTCCATTGCGGAAAAGAACTTGACCCAGCTTGTAAATGAGCCCACGCGAATACCAGAAGTTGCTAATCATACCACCAACACCCTGGACTTCCTTTTAACTTCTCACTCTGAGCAATATACTGTTGGAGTGCTGTCACCTCTAGGCTCGTCGGATCATTGTGTCATAACCACACAGTTAGATAAAATACTCCTAAAGGAACCGTATGGCAATACGAAAAAGCCTTTAGGAATTTTAACTGCTCGCTATATTATAACGACATGGATGCTGTTGCCGACACTATTTTGTTTGGAATGAGATCCTTTATCCCTCATCGGATTAACAACATCAAACCAAAGAAAAGGCATGGTACGACTCGAGGTGTAAAGAGGCTGTCAGGGTTTTTTCGGTCCAATAAGACCAACCCGACAGGGGAAAACCGAAGAAAGCTCAAGCCAGCCGGGAATGGCTGCAATGCCTTTCATAAATGTGTGAAATTTCAATACCTCAAAAAACTGAGGCAAAAATACCATTGTTGGCCGTCCATCAGAAACATCAAAATATCATCCTATGGCTCATTTATAATGACATTCCAGCTGACAGCCCTCTAGACAAAAGCAACCTAGTTGCTGCAATTGCAAATTCCTTAATCGGCAATATCTCTCCCTTCAAATTCCGTACACGTAAACGACCCCAAAAATCATTCCAAGAATCTTGCGTTCAAAACTCTCACAGGATATCTGCATCCATCTTCGCTAACATCCATGATTTTGTTTATATTAGCGCAAGCTCAACGGCTTTTAAATCTTTGCACACAGCACGGGCGGAGAAAAGTTAGAGAAGAAAAAATCAGAGATACCGGCGTACATTGGTCTTAAATGTATGCAAGTTACAATGACTAGGAAATAAAGAGCCCAGTAGGATATTCCGTAAGTTGCACGGCTAAGGAAAGAATCACGATATTTCAAAGTACATCCAAAAGTGGGCTTGAGGGTTTACTGATGGGCATTCATAGCGAGAAACGGGTATTACGATTGAAAGCTACTGGTAATTTCGGTGGATCACTGGTGGTGAGAATAATGATAGAAGAAGGTAAGGCAGGAGACATTACGTCGGTGTTCAAGCGTGTCAATTGACTGCGAAATATTGGCGTCGCCTATGAGTTTTATCGCACGGTTTTGAATCTTATCTAGCAAGTGCAAAGAAGTCGTAGTGACACCTGACCAGATGTGGGTATTGTACTCCAAATTTTCACAAATAAATACCTTATACGGTGTATTGAAGGAGAAAAGTATTTCTTACATCGTCTGAGGAAACCTTGACATTTCGCTTCATTTTTGGAGGCATCGAATATGTGGTCATTTTAACGTACCGAGTATGGAAAGTTTTTCGGTTTCGACGATGCAAGTGCCTTTCATGTATAACGACTGTTTAAACTTCGTTTTAACAATAGGAGACAGAATTTTGTGTTGGAAGCATTGAACTCCACTCTGTTGATGGTTGCTATAGAAACTTAAAGAACTTGGCCTACGCTGTCGTTCTCGTTCTACATCTGAAGAGTAGGGACGCGAGTCCCTATGAAAAGCAGAGAGTACTGTCGTCAGCAAAGAATTAATGATAAAAATTAAAAAGAGTGTCAGAGACTGAACAGAACCCTGGGACACATCAGCATCTATTTCGTGGATATTAGGCTTGAAACAGTCCAGGACAACTTGAATTGAACGTTCCGGGAAGTAATTTCAAATCCATTGAAGAATTCGATCGATCGTAAATACACGCATTTTCAACAAAAGAACCTGATTCCAAACCCTGTGAAATGCCCTAGAAATATCAAGTGCAACTACATCGCTTTCGCCAGTTCAGTCGAGACTTTGTTTCCACTTTTCGGGCGGATATGTCATTAAATCACCACTGGACCTGTTGCTATGGAAACCGTACTGCCGGTCACTGAGAAGTTTTCCTGTTTCGAGATATTTCACGAGCTGACGGTTTGTCAGCGTTTCCATGACTTTGGAAAGAAGAGACGTAAGTGCAATGGGTTTGTAGGAGGAGAGGGAAGAAAATTCGCCTGGGCTTGACAAATGCTGTTTTCCATATGCTCGAAAAGAGTCCTATGAAGAAGGTTACGCAGCAGTTTTGCCAGCGTGGAAGAAACCTCTTCAGAAGAAGCGTAGATATACCATCTATAGCAGTGGATTTGTGAATGTTAAGATCTTTAAGTACTCTTGCTGATACACGAGTGCGAAAGTGGATTCGTCCCATTGAAGATTCGACGCACTCAAGTGTATCCGGAGACAAAGCACACTCTGGAAGTGTTGAACTGTCTGCAAGTTTACAGGAATACATATCTTTGATGGACATCAATATTTGTTGTCGGAAAAACTTCCCTTAACATCAAAATGAATATGACAAACAGAAATCAACTATTCAATAGAGAGGATTACGCCTCATGTAAACCCCTGTTGAAAAGTACTAAAAACTAGTGCTCACTATTGCGCACCATGTGGCAATACCATTGCTAGATAGCATTTTCATCGGAATGTCAAACATATGTCAGAATGTTAGTTAAAAAGGAGTTTTAAGCAAGAGGTTACTTTTTTCTCAAGTTCAAATAAACCCTTTCTCAAAGTTTCAAACACCTCAAATGGAAACAGTGCTACATAAACACAACTATCTGGCTATATCATCGGGTATATAACTTAATTCGGTTTTTTTCAAAATTTGAACGTTTATTTAAGACAAACATGTACAATAGTATTATTCAAAGTATTGCCCATCTGAAGCTATGACTTTTTTCCATCTTTCTGGTAATTTGTGGATCCCATCCCAAAAGAACTACGCCGGCTTGGCAGCCAATTTTTGATATTCTGCTCTGATGTGAACCGTATTTCAGTGAGGGCGTTCTGCATCGACCGGAACAAATGGTAGTCAGAAGGGGCAAGGTCTGGGCTATAAGGCGGGTGGGGTAAGACTTCCCATCCATTGTTTTCCAAATAATTCTTAGCCGGAATAGCAACGTGGGACCGAGCGTTGTCATGATGGAAAATTATTGCCTCGTGTCTGGTCGCATATTCCGGGCGTTTTTCGGCCACTGCTCTCTTCAAACGGATTAATTGTGTTCGGTAGCGTTGTCCATTGATGGTTTCAGCCGGTTTTAGCAGCTCATAATACAGCACACCCATCTGATCCCACCAAATACAGAGCATTACCTTCGCGCCATGGATATTCGGCTTTGCCGTTGTTTTGGCTGGTTGGCCGGTTTTCACATATGCTTTTTTGCGCTTGGGGTTGTCGTAATGGATCCATTTTTCATCACCAGTAACAATCCGATGCAAAATTGACTTCCTTTTGTGGTGTTCCAGCAGCATTTCGGACATGCAAAACCGCCTTTCGACATCTCTCGACTTGAGTTCATGTGGAACCCAATTTCCTTGCTTTTGAATGCATCCAGCTGCTTTTAAACGTTTTGAAATGGCTCCTTGAGTGACACCCAAAGATTCTGCGAGCTCTTCTTGTATTTGGCAACAATCTTCATAGAGTGATGCTTCCAGTTCTTCATCTTCAAACTTTTTTGGCTGCCCAGAACGTTCATCGTCTTTCAAGCCAAAATCACCACTTTTAAATCGTGCAAACCACTTTTGGCACGTTCGCTCAGCTAGCGCATGTTCACCATAAACTTCTACCAAAATACGATGACTTTCGGCAGCAGTTTTCTTCATATTAAAGTAATGAAGAAGAGCTCCCCGCAAAAACACTTTTTCAGGCACAAAGTTCGACATATTTGAGTGAAAAAAATTGACATATACCGAAATGACGTACAATGACAGTAGCTTTACAACGCATGTTCTAGTGGAATAATACAAGTTACGCCATCTTTTAGCAAACCACACGAATTAAGTTATATACCCAATATAAGCCATCAGACTTGGGATGAAAAGGATATGGATGTAAGAGCCGAAATGATACTATCAATGGAGCCTATTATCATATACTCGTATCTAGTAAAGAATAAAATACTGTGTCTAAAGACGTTAGGAGATGCTTTGGAGACACATATGACAGGAAAGAACCGAGGCAAAAAGCGGAGGAGCTCAGACGCCTTATAAATACCAGCATGGGATCAGCTCAAAATATCGATGAATACACTAGGAGCTTCAAGATTACAAGAACTTGAGGCCACGCTTGACATGGTCTCACATGTGGTAATTCTTCTGGGTGGATTATCGGAAACCTACAAAGATGTTCAAGGCGCATTCGACACAAAGTAGTATCTAGACTTTAACGTTAATGGCATCAGACTCCTCGAGGTCAGAGTTTGGAAGAAGAAACTAAACAGCAACGGATCACCCAGTTTGAGAATACTATATACCATATTCCAAAATCAAGGACGGAGTAAACAACTTGCGTACAACAGTAAAAATCATCCTTTTCTATTGTGCTGAGGAACGCACATTCAAAATCTTGAAATGCAAAAGGAGATATCTTTCGGACCTTGCGACCGCTTGGAATTACTCGCCGTTTTGTTTCTCGTACTATTAAATTATTCGAGGATACTTTTGGGGTATGTGGCCGTCAAAGATCCGGCCGTCCGCGTTCTGTGAGGACTCTGGGAGCCATCAAAGCCGTTCAGGCGCGAATCAGATGCAAGCCACTGAGAAAGCAGAAGATCTTGTCGCGCGAAATGAAAATTTCGCAAAAATCCATGTCTCGCATCATCAAAGAAGACTTGGGACAAAAGACACACTGGACACCTGCTAACACTAGCACTGAATCAAAAACGGAAGCATAAATCAAAAGCTCTCGGCGGTACGCTAAAAATGCTCGCAGGCAAATTCTATTCACTGACGAGAAAATTTTTACCGTCGATAAAACTTTTGATAAGCCCAAGTGTATTCTCGGACATCAAAGGAAGCTTCAAGGGTTGAAAGAGGCCACAACCCCGCAAATGTAATGGTATTGTGGGGATGGCATAACCAAGGAAGTATACCAAACCATTGTTTTGAAAGACGTCGTTAAGCCGCCAAGCCGAACGATGTTTGCAAACAAACACTGGGCATTCCAACAAGATTCAGCTCCAATCCACAAGGCGAAAACCACTCAAGAGTGGCTATAAAAATTTACCCGACTTCATATCACCCGATAATTGGCCAGCTAATAATCCGAACCTCAACCCTTTGGATTACAAGTTGTGGTCCGTTTTAGAGGGAATGGTCTGGTCTACTCATCACTGAAATATCGAGTTTTTGAAGTTTTGTCCGCGCTGTCGACAATCTTCCGAAGAGTGCGGTCCGTATTGCGTTTGATGATTGGCCAGTACGTCTCAGGTCGTGCTTTAAAGAAAAAGGCGGCCATTTCGAATGAAGTCTTCCATAACTTGTAACCAGGAATTTGATGAATATAAATTATTAATTTGTTTTTAAAAATATCAGCGCGTTTTCATTTGGCATAAGTATTTCTAGACTAAGTATGTTAGTCTCGGAACTTTTTGAACCACTTGTTATTTGCGCGAAATAATCAGTCAAGCCATCTGTTGTTGGTAATGAAAATATAGCACATGACGAGGTGCCTAAAGTTGGAGGCTAGCTTACCGGACATGCTATGGACTGAGTTGATATGCCCTGCGGCTTTTATTAAGAAGGCAAATGGTGAAGCCACTTCAGAAGAACTTTGAACAGATAAAAGACCGGACGTGTTATTTTTTATGTGCATCGGAACGGACGCGTACGTACTCCAAAAAGGAGGTATTCCTGGGAAATTTCACCAAAGAGGTACGCAACATGTGACAGTGGGATACGGAAGCTTGGGATATGGAAACCTGGAAGCCGCATTATAGTCAGGAGTATAGACATATGATTCCTTAACGAAAGTTCAATCAAACGTGAAAGTAGCAAAAGCAATCATGTAAATTATCATGTTTTTGACCTTAACCTGATCATCACCAATTATGATCAATTGAATGATCAATTAACCAAACACCTGGAGAGGACAAAAACCAAACTGGAGAAGTTTTACACTGCTAACACCGGACCAGTGAGCCTAAATGAACGCAAGAGCATGAAGAACCGCGATGAATGGCACCAAGCCATATCAGAAGAAGTACGACTCGTATATGTTGAATGGGACCTGGGAATCAATGGACAGACCCACTGATAGGGGAAAGGCGATAATGGTGGCGAAAGAGTATGATCAAATTCGTGTCCTCGACAATACCGATACTTATTTCCCCGTGGCCAATATCCATTCTATTCGCCTCACTCTAGCTATAGCAAGTCAATGTGATACAATGATACAGCTACAGCATCCCGATGTCTCGACACCATATCTAAACGGAGTGCTAGATATCCTTTTTTTATGGAACAACCAGATGATTACAAGAAAGATGCTGCATGTAAGGCCTGCGAGGGCACCTAACTTAAGCAATCCGATCGGTTATGGAATTCGAGACCGAACAAACTGTAGAATACACCATCTGCGTATTACAAATGTATCCACTATAAGATGGATGGAAAGAGTTATATTTATCAACCAACAATGTCAGTGTGCACAAAATTATCAGAAAACCTGGGCGAACCAAAACCATGGATATGACTTGGAATTTCTAAAAAAAACATAGTGTTTAATATTGCACAAAATCCTAATTTAAATCACGCCTACCTGCGCAAGCCGGAGCCGTACATACAAGGGGAAAGAGCAACTCTTGACAAAACCGCATGTAGATAGCTAATCGGGGGTCTGTTGTACTTGTCAACATTCAGCAGACCAGATATCGCATACGTGGTAAATGCACTGTCTCAATACGTCGACGATCCAAAACGCCAACATTGGACCGCTGCACATACTATTTTAAGATACTTAATTGTCACAAAGATTTCAACCATCAAATCATTTTCGAACTCCATCTGGGCTGCAGACACGAACGATAGGAAATCGCAATCTGAATTTGTTTTTCTATACGCCGGCGGAGCTTGGGGATCCAGATCCAGAAAACAAAAGATCGTGGTCGCGTCTAGCACAGAAGCCTTATACATTACTCCTACATTATCATCTCTAGTTAAAAACGCAGCAATGTTTCGCAATATTCTGATGGAGCTAAAGTTACACAAAGAGCACATCAATATCTACACTGTGGCAATCAAATTCCAAAGCACATACCACAAGACCAGACCAATCAAGGAAGGACCAAACATATCGACGCCCACTATCACTATGTTCGAGAGCAGTACCTCAAAATAATAATATAAAAGCCGACGCGTTAACAAAGATCTTACCGATAGCAGTTCATCATAAAACATTTTGTATTGTAGATATGGACACGAACTTTTGAAACCCGCCTAACCTTAAAGTTTTTTTTTTTTAAATTGAAGTAATTTAAAATTTAACTTTTAATGAGTTCTACTTTTATGTCAAGTGGATTTAGGTTTTTTTTTCTACATTCACTTTTAAATAAGAGAAAACTGTTTGAGTAATGTTATGATACTTGGCATTTGTGTGGTTGGGGAGGGATGTCGAAAGATTTTAATTGCATGGCAACACCGTCAACATCATAAACGTCAACGTCAATGAAGGAAACGATTTTATTCTTCCTTTTTCTGTAAATATTTTGCTTGTGCAACGTTGGAATATTAACATTAAATCGGCAAATAATAAAACATCTGTATTTCATTGCCAACAACAAGCTACTCGTATAGTGCAGAACTAAGGTCCGCAAACTAAGCGAACTACTTCACAAGCACCGCAGTAGTAATGACGATATGTGGGAGTATGAGAAGGGTCCGAACATGTGCATTATTTTTTTCTGTCAGCTCTAATAGATGTTTTTTATTTATATTTTTTCCAAAGCTAGTGTTCTCAACGGCACAACCCGTTGAAACCGATGTGGGTTTCTTCGCCGATGTGATGTCACCGTTGGCGTGGTGACGTCTCGTCTACTATAGAGTCATGTTCTGTATTCCCTGACTACCAAAGATCCATATCGGTCTGAGTTCCGAATTTATCGAAGTAGCCCAGATGAGTTTTTGAATCTATTGTGAAAGTTTTGACATCATCATTGGCTCGCTAAACAAATTTTATTCCCTCACGTACCTAAAGCACTGCTATTTTTGTTACTTTGTCAAGAGTCGTCGAGGTCTGATAGAAAGTAACATAACCGGACCCTTCTATTCAGCTCTTCCCACCTCCCACAACAGAGCTGTTGCGGATGAGATTGCGGCGGCCAAATCATAATCTGTTTCAGGTAGTCCTGGCGTGTTTTTGGGGTCGTTGTCCTTCTGAAATAGAAATCATTCGCTAATTAATATTAGTCCAAGGGTTACAACTTGCAAGCATATACGCATAATGTACATTGGTACCTTTCTAAGCTGCCTTCGCCTACAAAAAAAAAAACTTTTCTACCAGCATAATTTGGAAAACCCATTTTTAATTTTCCCAATCACTTTTTCCAAGATCTCCCACTCCTCTTACTGAGAAACATCCCCAGATCATGACAAAACCACTTCCACACTTGACGGTAGTAACCACAAAGTCTGGTAGCATCTTCTGTTTCTAATGAAATCTTCTGTGTCTAATGAAATCTCTCCGTTTTGTCCCAAATACCTGAAACTTGGATACATCGCTCCATAAAACTCTGTTGAAATCTTCTTCCGTCCAGTCTTTATGCTTTTTGGCCGATTCTAACCTTTTCTGCCTTTGGTGCTGTTTTCAAACAACATCTCGCCCAAATAGTCCAGCATTCCTCAATCTTTGACGGCTTTTGTGTTTAACCTGAACGCGCGTCGTGTAGACTTAAGTTCACTGTATGACGTAACATTCGTGGGGGCCAGAATATTCGCCTGGCCATCGCTTATCATTTCTCAGTAATACTAAGTCGGAACCTGTGTTGAGGGCACTAGGCTCTACTCTTGGATTGAGTTGAGCCCGACGTAAAGCTTCTTGCCGATCTTAAGGTCATGACAACGAGTACTTATTACAACGCTACATCAGGTCAATCAACTTGAGTCTTCCTTTTCCAAGTCAGCCCCTGGGCCCGAACTCACATGATACCGACTTTTAAGTTCTGTTGGGACTACCGGTAGCCCGTGCCAGTCAGTAGGAGCCCATAACTTATCGCTCCATAATGTAGCTGGTCAAATCGGAAACGGTTTACGATAAGACCAGTATTGCTCTATCCCCGTTTATTAGACTTCGAGTGTAGTCCCAGAAGTACCCGATCTGACGTATAGATGGCTGTTGTTGTTTAAAGAGAATGACAATTGTAGAAGGTATCAACCTTTTAAAGCTTAAATTTAAAGTTTGACGACGCAATGTTGTTTACTATTTGTTCGGCAGCGATCAATAGCGAACGCTCTCAATGAATTTTTGAATATAGAAAAAATTGGTCATCGTTCTGAACCAACATAAAAGAACGAAACTGGATTCCTCTCTGTGGGAGTCTGCCTCTTCGTTTACACCAATAAAATATTGGGCAGCAGAGTTTAAGTAAGGCCGTACGAGATCCCAACATGAACATTGCAGTGGTCGACCAAATGAGGTGAGTTCACCGGACGACCGTAGATTGAAAGTGAGTGAACTAGCAGATATGGTAGGCATTTCAAAAAACGCTGTACATAGCATGTTGACTGAAAAATTGGACATGCGAAAGCTGTGCGCAAGATGGGTGCCGCTATTGCTCACCATGGAGCAAAAACAGCGTCGTGAGGATGTTTCAATATTTAGCGAAGTTTCACAGTAATAAAGCCGAGTTTTTGCGTCGATGAATTGGACTCAATAGACTCAAAGGGGAGAAACAGCTCCAAAGAAAGCGAACACAGTTCCATCTATACGCACGGCCATGACGTCAGTTCTTTGGGATGCGCGTGGGATAATTTTCATACAATAGATTATCTACGGAAAGGAAAGACAATCAACGGCGTGTATCATGCAAACTTATTGCAGCGCTTGAAAGATGAAATCAAAAAAGAACGGCCGCATTTAGCGAAGAAAAAAGTTTTGTTTCATCAAGACAAAGCACCAGTTCACTCATCTGTTATCGCGATGGCCCAAATCAATGAGTTAAAGTTCGTATTGCTTCCTCATGCACCCTATTCGCCAGATTCAGCCCCCTAGGATTATTTTCTATTTCCGAACTTGAAAAAATGGCTCGATGAGCAGTTGAGGGTTATTTTAAGGAGTTCGACGATTCTCACCATAAACTAGGTATCGAAACTATTTAAAATCGCTGGGAAAGGTGTATTGTACTAATAGGAGACTACGTACAGAACAAATTTTTTTTGGATTTCTTTGTTAGATCGGGAACTTCCAGTTTGAGCGTGTCGTTCAATGATGCCTGCAGATCGTTTTTCAATTGTGGTTTCTGCGATTTTTTTCCATTTTCAACGAGTTATTTACTCAAGAAATGAAAAATCTCAAGTAAATTTTTATGGCTTCAAAGTGTGGCATCCTTGCAATCAAATTTTGGGATTTGACAACCCTTTTGATGTAAGGAGTCATAAACAAGTGCTGGATCAAGAACCAACAGTCTTAAAGTTTAATAATTATAGAAACCCTAAACACTCTCAAAAAATCACAAAAGCAAAACGCCCACTGTTCAAAAATATGGGTGTACAATCCGACTTTTACTATCTGCATATGTTGTGTATTGTAGAGGTAGAAAATGTCAATGGGTTCGTAATTCACAAAGTTCAATCTCCATGCATGAATGAAGTCAGTTTGTGGAGGTAGGCCTCAAACTTTTGGCCTGGAGTGTAACATACATATGAATGTATTATTGTACACCGCATAATGAAATGCTCTAAGTTATGTGGCATTTGTGATGTCTCTATTTTTAACCGCATATGAGATCGGTACGAGTTTCTATAAAATGAGTTATTCACCGAACTCATCGTAAGGATAAGAATTTTGAACAACATTTTCTTGGTAATAGTATTTAAGAAGACACCTATGCACACACATACAGTGTTGGCCAACATTAAAACAACTAAAATTGCAAGTCCGTGTTTTGCGATATAAAGTTAGTCCAAAGTTAAAAAAAAAATTCTCCAATAGCTTGGAGTATTGTTGATTAACTTATAAAACCAATGAGTAGCAATTTTACGGCATTAAAAAAAAATACAGACATCCAGTTGAATTCACTTTACTTTTCAGCTGGCCAAAGCAAAAGTAACTCAATATGCTTCGTAATTTTTCCTTAAAGTTCTCCGTTCTAGAAAACCATTACTTTGACCAAAAGACTCATATCTGAATTGTTAATATTAAAAAACAAGATAATTGACTCATTCGCGTGAATTAGTCTGCTGCAGCAAGATCTAAAGATCTTGTTCCCTAAATTTTATCTAAAGTGGCATGAAATACAATACAAATACAGTGTGCTTGACAAAAGTGTGTGGTTTAAAAGAAAACAACCGCTTGACTTACGGAAACAAAATTATTTATTTTAAGGCTTTTAATATTTCCCTTAATGCTTATGTTGTCCAGTCTACATCATTCCCAATTATCGCCTCGCACCTTTGTCGGCAACTTAGAGCCAATTTTCTTGCGTAGTCCTTGTCACCAAATTCTTTTTAAAAGCAGTTTAAGGTGTTTTATTGTCCTTACATTTTTTTTCTTTAATCCCTTTGCTTGACTTATCTCCAGACATTTTCAATCGGATTGCCATCTAGAGACTGAGATGGCCAATCCAACACATTGACGTCATTTCTCTCTTTTAAGCCCTGGCAGATACGACTACGATCGTTGTCCTCTTGTAGGGGCCTATCCACGTCCCAATAACATTTCAGCGGATCCCAGCAATTCTTTTTTGCACAGTTGGATCATTCGTTGAGCATCGAGATACTCGGTAATGGTCACGAATTTTCCGAAACCCGCCGCACAGAAACAGTCATAAACATGCACTTTTGCCGGATGTCCCACTGTTCGTTAGACGGCAGTTTCACTGTGAGCAGTCTCAAGGGATTGTTTAAAATAAAAAAATAAATGAAGCTTCGTCAGTGGAAATAATTTTGGACTGATCCATATCGTTGTAAAGGCAAGCACATTGAAATCTTTTCGGTTAACACACGCTTTTGCCGAACACACTGTAAAAGTGATATTTCACAATCTGAATTATCCAAAAAGTATTCAATCCCGAGGCCAAGATTTACCTCATACCGGGAAGTCAAAATGATCATTAGGACGATAAAGGAATTATAAAACAAGCTTAGTACAAAATTTAGCGCCAAGACACTTGGTCGGGGAGCTATTGATGGTGGTCTTTCATCATTCAGGATCGCAAAGAAACCATTTATTTCAGCCCAAAACAAAAGAGCAAGAATGCAATTTGCAAATACAAGGGTTGGCTGAAAAGTTTCCGACCGAACAATGATACAAAACATTTTTTCTCATTTTTTTTTC
Organism: Volucella zonaria; assembly: GCA_963966105.1. NCBI lineage: Eukaryota > Metazoa > Arthropoda > Insecta > Diptera > Syrphidae > Volucella > Volucella zonaria. The sequence goes on along the minus strand of OZ014532.1, from coordinate 181,443,711 downwards.
TACATAGTCTCCTTGTAACTCTACACACTTCTCCCAGCGATGCTCCCATCTCTCTAACCCGTTTAAATTGTTCACGAAGGTGATTGCCTCCTCATTTGACGAAAATCTCTGTCCTCCGAGCGCAATTAAGAGATGAGGGACCAAAAAGAAGTCGCTTGGGGCTAGATCTGGTGAATAAGGCGGATGGTCAAGCAGTTCAAACCGTAATTCATGGATTTTCGCCATGGCAACCGCTGAGATGTGAGACGGCGCGTTGTCTTGGTGAAACAGGATTGTCTTTTTCTGCAAATGTGGCCCTTTTTCCGCAATATCTGCCTTCAACTTTGCAAGTAATGATGCGTAGTATGCTCCTGTAATGGTTTTTCCTTTTTGAAGATAATCGATTAAGATAACCGCTTTACTATCCCAAAAAACAGTCGCCATCACTTTCCCAGCCGAAAAAACAGTTTTTGCTTTTTTTGGAGCCTGCTCGCCCTTTGCAGTCCACTGTTTTGACTGAATTTTTACTTCGGACATATAATGGTGTATCCAAGTTTCAGCTACAGTAATTAATCGGCGCCAAAACTCGGATGTATTGCGCCTAAACTGCGCCAACAGAGCTTTAGAAATGTTCATTCGAAGACGTTTTTGGTCTAACGCAAGCAAACGTGGCACCCAACGAGCGGACAGTTTTCTCATGCCTAAATCTTGATTGAGTATGTAACAAACACGTTCTTTGGACATTTTCATAACCTCTACTATCTCACTCACTTTAATTCGGCGGTCGTCTAACACCATTTGGTGAACTTTAGCAATGTTATCGTCAGTGATTGCAGTTTTTGGGCGTCCCGAACGTTCATCATCTCCCAAGCTCTTACCGCCACGTTTAAATTCAGCTGCCCAAAATTTCACTGTGGTAAATGGTGGTGCAGAGTCTCCATACACAGAGTCCAACTCATTTTTGATTTGCGTAGGCGTATTGCCTTTCAAAAACAAGAATTTACCAACAGCTCGATACTCAATTTTTTCCATTTTCACAAAAAACACTCACATCGACTCACTCAAACGACTGTCAACTAAAAACTGCGCGTCCAAAATGACTGAAACTTCGGTACTCGTAAGTAACTGTCAAAAGATTCACAACTAGCACTCACTAGCTTTTATTGACGAGTGACGCTATCTTTACGGAAACTTTTCAGACAACCCTCGTATTTCCACACAGTATCGAGTAGATGGTCAGATGGCTTTCGCCGGCCAATCAATGAAGCATTGAATCCTCGATATTTAAAAACAATTGTGAAGTATGTAGGAGATAACATTATGGCTTGAAGATGTTTCTCTGGACATGAAATTTGTCCCATATTATAAAATAGATGGAATTGTATACTTGAAAGTACTATACTGCCACATGCTGAGGAGGGATTGTCACTGCTTCAAAAATAGTTCAATAGTGGTCTCGAGATCAGAAAATCCATGTTATGGAATGGCCAGCCCAGTAATCCGATCTTAACCCGGTAAAAGATTTATGGGGGATTGTAAATCGGTGAATAGTTCGCGAGATGTCCAGGAATAGGAACGAGCTTTATATTTAAGTCCAGGCTTGAAAAAGACATCCCGAGCTCTATAATTTCCAATCTAAACGAGAGTATGCCAAGAAGGTGTAGTGCAGTAATCAAAAACAAAGGTTTCGTCGCTATGATTATTATTAAATGTGAAAATTTACTACGTAGTTGCTTTTGTTTTGGCCAGCATAAAATCGACATGGTTACAGTATTTTTCTTTTTTCTCTTTTTTATTATTTTTTTTTCTTTTATATTGTTGTCGAATATATTTACTTGTTTTGTAAAGAAAAACATAATAAAATTTGAAATTTAATCAGTTTTACCGCAGAATCTTGTGCCTATGTAAAAGTTGCTTTAGTTTTCGCCAACACTGTACATCCTATTCAATTGTTTTCATACATTTTTCAAAATTACAACAGAATTCTAATTTTCTAATTTATCTCTCTTGCAGATACTAAAAATTCTATTTCACTTCACGGGTAAGTAAAACATAAAACATTCCAAATAAAAAAAGAAAAAAAAAAGAAACACTCTCTCGTATTGACCCCGACGTGATTTGAACACGCAACCTTCTGATCTGGAGTCAGACGCGCTACCGTTGCGCCACGGAGTCATATAACGAGCGTGTATCTAATTTGCAACTGTTCCTATTGGCCGCGAACATTTTTTTCAATTTCAATTTTCAAATTAGTCTTACAGTAAAAAAGGAAACAAATTAATTTCATGACATTAGATACATAGATACATTTGCAGTGCACATACATATCTATAAATACTTTTAAATACAAGGCGACACAAGTGGTTAAATGTTTGTTCTATAAATAGTGTGTGCTCGTGGGAAATTAAATTTACGAGTTGTTTTTGTATATATTTGACTTCGTACATTAGTTGTAGATACATTTGACAAACTTACATAAGTAAACTTTCTTGCGGTTGAGTTGTTAAATTATCTTTTATCTAAGTCGTAATTTTTTTTGTAAAATTAGATGAACGTTTACGAAAATGAGTTACGGGCTGATTAAGTTTTTTTTTTTTTTTTTTTTTTAAATAATTAGAAACGTTTGCCATCCGTTCAAATGGAGATGTGATAAGAATGTCTAGATACACATTCATGATTGTTGTGGGCACACAATCATAGGTTTTTATTATTAGGCACAATTTATTGTATCTTCCTTTTAGTTCCTTCTCTAGATAGCACCCTGCTTTTAATATATTGTGTTTTGATCGGGATTAAAATAAGCGTAATTATGATCTAGCAGCGCATTGGGACCTTTCTTAAATTGAACTTTAAACTTTCAACCCATAGATGGAGGAAAGACTTTCTGTCTCTCTTATGGTCCATGCTAATGGCATATTATTGTTCCGGCAAAATGTTGTCCTGATGCGTGCATACCGACACAAGGCTCCCCAGTTCGATTGGAAAATTGCTTGATATTACTTTTGGTCCTTCTTTCCAAGATCCAAAATTCAATGATGGACTTTATGACTTTTAAAACTGGAACAAGGCAATGCAATTGGTGAAACAATGCTCGCAAGTGGAAAAAAAAAAAGCAGTCTTCTCGGCTGGTTCATCTAGCCAACTTCCTTCAGTTCCACACTTCAATTTGTCACCTAAGATGTGATATTTCTTCACTTGTGGGAATTTGAAAATTTTTGGGGACGAAACATACCTGTCCATTCACTGAACCTGTCCTTGTCATTTAAGTCGCTGGGCTCGAATTATTTTAACTATTTTGTGGGCTTCTTAATTTTATTGGCTTCTGCCTTTTTAAGGTCGTATCTGCTGCGCCGATTGTGATGTTGGTTAAATTTTCAGACCTTAGAACGATTCCACTTGCCATTCTATTTTGGATCACCTCGTTAGTAAGCCGACTAACTGGAGGCTTCCACGGACATATGGTATTTCTTTTTCGTTACACCTGTTCACATTTTCATTTCCGAGGCTGTCATTTTGCTTTTATATTTCTTATACACAGTCCAACAAGTTGCACGAGCCACTATCGTGTGTAACAATATCAAGCTTTTTTTGTCGCAAAATACTGGGCCCAATTATCAAGGCTTCGCCCATCAATGACGTTGTCTAATAAAAAGCGGGGGTAGATTATTCTATAACTGGTCTTATCGAAAACATCCAGATTTTTTGCAGGAATGGATGCTACGATTTGACCAGTTACAAGTTGCCGGTCATAGGTCTTGTTGGCGGCTTGACCACCGGTAGTCCATACCAGGACTTAAATCACGGTACCATGGGAGTCAGGAGCCCCCCGGATTTCGGTCCGGGCCTGACTTGTTAGAGGTAGGCCCCCTTGTCATGGTGGCTGTGGTTTAAACCCAAATCGCGGGTACGGGTATTCTTGGTTTTGCCCATTGTAGAGTAGCAAATAAAGTACTGGGTGCTGCGACCCTAAGAGCAGCAAGGGGTTTTAGGTCGGCCTCGACTCATACCAAGGGTGGGACTTGTGCCTCCAACATAAGTTCTGCTTTGGTATAAAATATAAGCAAAGTATTAATAAGTATAAAGCGAGTATTTAGCGATGGCAAGGCGTATCCTTGCTCCCTATGGGTGTATGGGCACCTCGTAAACATTAAGTCTTACGGCAGGAGGTTTACGTTAAAAATCCAGGTACGTTCTGTCGCAAAATACTGCTGAATTTCATCGCCATTTAAGCCAGCCAACACTAGGTCTATATGCGACATCGTTATCGCAATTTCCTCGGTGGTTAATGACAGTCCTTAGTATTTAAACGTTTAACACTTTTCAATTAGAGGTGTAAGATTTAAAAGGCCGCAGGGACGACATATGGCAACAGGTGTCATAGAATGCTACAAAGTGAAGGAAAAAATCCAAATCGTTGAATTTTATTAGGAAAATTCACGGTCAATCGCGGCAACGATACGAAGAATTCCTGCCAATTTTGTATGTAATCAAGCGCCTTTCGAGGCGTGTGTGCGCAATGTAATCAAACAATTTTAAAAGACGAGCTCAGTACAAGATGTAAAGATGCCGAAACGTGTTGGTGCCGGACGTTCAATGGAAAATATCGCTGCAGTAAAAAAAACTGCCGAAAACAACCCAAACACCTCCATTCGTCATCGTCCCGAGGAGGTTGACCTATCCACAGCCACACTGCACAATTTTGACGAAAGATTTTGCTCTCCAAACGTACAAGGTCCAATTAACGCAAGTATTGAACCCGGCCGACCACCAGCAGTTCAGTACGCTCTCGGATTGGGTCTGAAAAATACGTATGCTGACATGGATTTTTGCAAGAAAATCGTGTCTTCGAATGGCGGTTGGCGGTTTTTTTTTTATATAATTTGCGCGTGAGAACGAAAATCAGGGAGGATAGAAAGAGAGGTACCGGTGAACGTTGGTTTTAAATGTCTGAAGGTTATAATGACTAGGGAATAAAGAGATCGGCAGGGCATTCCATAAGGAGGGTATAACTTGAAATGGAGTGAGAATAGACCCCCCCCCTGCCATACAATTTTAGTTCCGCGGAACTTCGGGAATATGGAACTGCTAGACTGGGACACCCTGTATATTGAGGACTGATCAGAGGTGGTGAAGTATTTCTTACATCGCTTGGGGAAACCTAGACATTTCGCAGCGTTTTTGACGACACCGAATATGTTGTCATTCCAACTTAAGTTTACATTGATACGCATACTGAGAATGGAAAGTTTATCGGCTACGTTTATAAGCAAAATTGCTGAGGCATCGGAAATCCATGAGTGATTCGGGAGATTCCAGTGCTCCCATAGCGAGTAACTATTTGGTGCGGTTTATGGACCGAAGGTGTCATAGGACAGTACTTTTTCGTAAATGAGGCCGGAATCATGAAGCGCACTATCGAAACATGATAAAAAAATTTTTGTGGCTAAAGCTCAATGATATGGATACGTAGGACCTTTACTTTCAACAGGATGGTGCTACGTACCACACAAGGCGCGAAAGAATAGAGTTCTTACGCATGAAGTTTCCTGGCCGCATAATTTCGTGTTACGGAGACACCCATTGACTGCCAAAATCGTGCTACTTAACACGGTTAGACTTCTTTCTTTGGGGCTATGTTAAAAGTAATCATCCGTAAACATTTCCAACTCTAAAGGTGGGCATGGAAGCCGCCATTGCCGGGATAGAGCCGAGAAGTGTGATTGAAAATTTCGAGAGCTGAGGCGGTCATTTGGAATATATTGTCTTCCATAAATAATATCCATGTATCTACTTTATAAAGGTGTCAGAGATATCTCAACAATCGTTCGTTTTATTCATAACAAAAAAAGATCTTTTTGAAACACCCTTTGGATAGACGTCAGGAGTTACGTTCTCAGGTTGGGAAAATCGGCAATCAAGATATACGGTCAGCTTTTGTCCAGGTATTAAGGTCACCTCGTTGCTTATATCGGGGAAAAGAAAAGAAATCGTTCCGGACTCATCAATAAGCTGTTTTAATAGACTTTAAGGACTTTGTACAGTGCCTCCAGTGTATTTCAACCTTCTTCGGTTGCGCATTTTACTTTCGTTCTGACTTCATCCTACATATTGGGTTTTATTCTTATATATGTCTCCTGTAGATTTGTAACTCTGCCGAACGCTTTTTCGTGAGACGATATGCGGACTATTCGGAGCGTTTCGATGTTTTTCCGTCATTATCCATAAATTTTACAACACGTCATATGTCGATCTGCTTCTCACAAAGCCGCTGTAAACGATCTAGAAATCTGTCGTGTATTCTTGTAGTTGTACTTGTTGCAATTTCTCGTGTCGCCTTTGCCTTTATACAGTAAAACAAGATTATTATTTTATTGAAGAAAATAGCAAGCCATTTAAATCGAAGATTTCTGATTGACGCGCATATTTCAGAAGGTATGTTGTCCGACCCGACTGGTAGGCCATATATTTTACTGCTTCACTAATCTCGGTTTCGTTTCCCATCACTTCAGTATAGCTTGTCACCCACTTACAGTGCTTTGAGGCACTGTACTCAACAAAGTCTCAATACAGTGCTTCTTCTGCTACTGTACATGGTGTAGCTATCACTTACTTTGCCTCTTCTTCGCAGGGTTCGCAGACGCATTTTATTGGTTTCGCTATTTCCGCTGAATTTAGTCCACGCTTGACAGGTTTACATTATGTTTTTGAGCCTTTCTCGCAAATTTAGTGTCCTCGCTTTCCCTTTTATCTAGATTAGGTTTGATGCTTTTTTCTCTCTGATGACAGTTTTCGTTGGTTTTTCACTGCTGTCGATGCTGATTGCTAGTGGTTCCCATAAGAATCTTTTACTCACCGTTCCGCGTTAATACGTAATCCGTAACCTAGTTGGGTTTGGTCTCCACCCCCGCAGTATGTAATCAAGCGCCGCTGTGGTTTAATAAATAGCGTATTTAGTATACTCGTAGTTAGACCGGGTGATTTGCATCAGTTTTTATATCTTCTTCTGTTGTGTTTCTCGTTCCGGAACCGTTTCCCCCATGGCAGCCAACAGTCCGGTTTCCTGATGTGTCCTCTTAAATCCCCACCGTTGGTGTTCTATTTGAATAAACAAATTGCTCACAGACTGTTATTCTTAGTTTTATGTTCAATTCAGTTTTATGGCCATTTCGAGTATTCCCTGAATTTTGACATACGAGCACTTACGACTTATCTAGGAGTTTAGCTGTCATTATAGTGGCCAGTTCTTCCTTAATTGGTAACGTAAAAACACATTTCGTATGCTTTCGTTTGCAAGTTCAAGGAACGAGCCCTGTTCTCGACATTTCTTACTTACAAAAGTATAAGACTGAACGTACTTTGATGCTAATTGATTATAGTTATCGTTGGCATACAGGTGAATACTTAAAGCCTCCAAACATGAGACCTAGGAATTAGTATAAAGGAATTTTAAAATCTACGAAAATATTCGAATTCTACAAGGTGGACCAAAAGTAATGTCATATGGTGAATGTGCCATAACTTTTGCAAATGGCATCAAGCGTCATTGTGCTTTCACATTTATGTTGTAGACAGATAGAGAATTAGTTGACAGCAAGGAATGGAGCGATATATAACTGAATTATTGTTACAGCTTATTTGAACAATTTACGATCTGTTGTTTTAATGCAGCGTCGTCGTCGTTTTCCTCGTCGTCCTGCACAATGTGAGCGAGGAATCAAGCATTTCGCCGAGCCTCTCGTGTAAACTGGCCAGCCCCGTATTGCTCGTTCGACCGAATAATTGCTGCGTCGAATTTTGGTGAAAGACCTGAAGATGTTCCCTTACAAAGTGCAAATTGTTCATCGATTACTGCCTGCTGACCGTCAAGTGAGGCTAACTTACTCCCATGCTCTGTTAAACCTGATGCAGGCAGAGCATGATTTCATATTCAAAATCATAATAAGCGACGAAGCCCATTTCCACTTAAGTGGTTATGTGAATAAACAAAATTTGTGTTTCTGGGGCACGGCGAATCAACATAAAATGCACGAAGAGCCATTGCTTCCCCTCAAAGTGATTATTTGGTGCTGCATTTACAGTGAAAAAGTGATTGATCCTTATTTCTTTGAGGACTCTGACGGCACCATCGTAACCGTAACTTATGAGCGCTACAGACACATGTTAAACGATTTCTTTTTTGCTGGACTTGCTGGTTCCAGCAGGACGGAACAACTGCTCAAACAGCTTGAGCAACGATGAAGATTTTGAATCACGAATTTCCAAGCCGTGTGATACCCAATTTTGGCGATTTGAACTGACCGGCCAGATCGTCAGATCTGACTGTGCCAGACTTCTTCTTTTGGGGCTTTTTGAAATCTCACGTTTACCATAACAAACCAAAAATTTTGCAAGTCTTGAAAGCCAACATTCAAGAAGAAATCACCAATTTGGAGCCAGACGTTTCGCGAGCAACAATTCTAAATGCCGTAAAACGAGCACAAATGTGTATCAAGGAGGTGGTCATTTGACCGATATCGTGTTTTCAACTTAATGTCATCAATTTTACACTTTCATATAGCCTCTTCGTGAAAACAGGGCCTAATTCTTTTCATTTCTAACAATATGGCAGCCAAATTACATTATGACATTACTTTTGCCCCATTATTTGGACTGCAATACTTTAATAAGTAGAAAGCCATCTTTGCTAGATAAGGCCACGAGTTAGGACTTCATGGGACCACAAAAAACAAAACCAAAGCAAGCTTCATAAACTTGACTACTTCAAGACAGTTGGACTATTCACTAATATCAGCAGTGCTAAGCACGCTTCCAATATCCTGAACTTCCATTCATTGAGAGGAATCAACAAAGGCTACTGATTTATGGTTGCCGATAAACTCAAAGCTCGATTGCTTAGAAAGCAAGCTATGAACAGATCCTAAAAAAGTATTACGACGAGGTCCGTAAACGCCATCAATATGTATCACATGTCGCCGTTAGTATCGTCGAAATTGCAAGCATATACGGATACATACATCAGTCATCCCCTAAGCTTAGACCTCAGACTTTAAGCAGAACTTGTAGTTGGATAGAACGAGCAAAGAACAAACATTTAGGCAATGAAGAAAGAATCCTTATTCCTAGCAAATTCTGCCTCATCCTCCATCAATTGGTGATATCCTCACAGACACCATTCTCTTTGGAATGAGAAACTTTATCACTCATCGGATGAAGAGTATCAAACCAAAAGAAAAAGCATGGCACGACTCGAGCTGTAAAGAGGCTGACAGGGTTAGAGAAATGTTTTTTTTGGTCCTACAAGACCAATCCAACAGAGGAAAATTGAAAAAAGTTTAAACCAGCCAGGAATGACTGTAACGTCTTTCTTAAAAGTGTAAAATTCCAATACGACCAAAAACTGAGGCAAAAAATACTACAATGTCCCAAAGGTAGTAAAAATTGTTGGTCGTTCGTCAAAAATATTAGAAATTATGGCTCATCCTCCATCCCAACGCTCATTTACAATGACATTCCAGCTGCCCGATCTTTGGACAAGACCAATCTGCTTGCCGCACACTTTGCGGCCAGCTCAACACTCCCAGATTGTGATTTGTCTCCGCCTACACTTGAATGCGTCGAATCTTCAATGGGACAAATCGACTTTCGCACCCGTGTAGTAGCAAGAGTTCTTAAAGATCTTAACATTCACAAATCCGCTGGTCCAGATGGGATATCTCCCCTCCTTCTGAAGAGGTGTTTTTCCTCGCTGGCAAAACCACTGTGTAAGCTTTTTCATCAATCCTACTCTTTAGGAGTCTTTCCGAGAAGATGGAAAACAGCATTTGTCCAGCCCGTCCCTAAAAGAGGAGGATCTTCCTCTCTCTCCTCCTACAGACCCATTGCACTTACGTCCCTTCTTTCCAAGGTCATGAAAACGCTGATAAATCGTCAGCTAATGAAATATCTCGAAACACGAAAACTTCTTAATGACCGGCAGTACGGTTCTCGTAGCAGCACGTCCACTGGTGATCTGATGGCATGTCTCTCCGAAAAGTGGAACTAAAGCGTACATCAATCTGGCGAAAGGAAGATAGTTGCACTTGATATTTCTAAGGCATTTGCCAGAGTTTGGCATCAGGCTCTTTTGTCGAAAATGCGTGCTTTTGGGATCGACGACTCTCTTGGTCAATGAATCAGAAATTACTTTTCGGAACGTTCAATTCAAGTTGTCTTGGATGGTTTCAAGTCTGATATTCACAAAACAAATGCTGGTGTGCCCCAGGGCTCCGTTCTGTCCCCGACACTCTTTTTAATTTTCATAAACGATCTCTTGTCTGCTACGTCTAATCCAATATACTCCATTGCTGATGACAGTACTCTCTGCTTTTCATATTCGTTCCCGGACTTACGTCTCTGCTCTTCGGCTGTGGAACGGGAACGGCAGCGCAGGTTAAGCTCATTAAATCCCGTTATTAACAGCATAACTAATTGGGGAACCACTCACAGAGTAGAATTTAGTGCTTCCAAAACACAATGCTGTCTGCTGTCGTTAAAGCGAAATTTACATACCCGCCATTATCCATTCATGGACTTGCATCGTCGAAACCGATAAACTTTCCATTCTCGGTATGTGTGCCAATAACAATTTACGTTGGAATGACCACACATCTGATATCGCCAAAAATGCTACGCAATATCAAGGTTTTCTCAAGCGAAGTAAGAAATACTTTATCCCTTCTGATCTGGCCTCAATATATAGGGCATTTATCCCCCCGAAATTCCCACAATTCCCACATCTGGTCGAATGCGCCCAAAATATCTCTGCACCTGCTAGTAGGATTCAAGACCGTGCGATAAAACTCATAGGTGATACTAATATCACTCACTGTCTCAGTCTGTTTCATCATTTCTATCACCAGTGCTCCATAGAAATCGGCAGTAGCATTCCGCCCCTTCAAACTTTTAACGGTAACAGCCGTCTCGCTATGAATGCTCACTCTCAAGCCCACCTTCGGATGTACTCTAAAATATCGTGATTCGTTCGTAAGCCGTACAACTCGCTTATGGAATGCCCTGCCTAGCTCTTTATTTCCTAGTCTTTATAACCTTCAACCATTTAAAACCAACGTTCACCGGTACCCCTCTTTCTATCCTCCCTGATTTCCCTTCGCCCGCGCTGTGTGTAAGCATTTTAAGAGTACCGAAATCCCTTGAGCGCGCGCAAATTATAAAAAAAAAAAATATATATAATGACATTCAAGCTGTCGCCTCTTTGAACGAGGCCAATCCGCTCGCTATGTACTTCGCAGCCAACTCAAAGGTCTCAGATTGTGTCATGTCTCTCCCTACAGTTGAGTGCGCCGAATATGCAATGGGACGTAGTCAAAAGTCCAGATGGTATAGGTCCCCTTCTTGTGAAGAGCTGGTCTTCCACGCGCAATCTTTTTCATCTATCCTACACTTTAGGTCTCTTCCTTTTTAAATGAAAAACAGCATTTGTTCAGCGCGTTTCCTGCAGATCCTTTGCACCTACGTCACTATCTCGAGCCACGAAAACTTCTCCGTGAACGGCAATACAATTTTCGTACTAACAGTTCCACTGATGATTTGATAGCGTGACCCACCGAAAGGTGGAACCTAAGTGTATCTCAATCTGGCGAAAACAAGGTTTTTTTGTTTTTTAAGGATCCAATCTGAAAATTGAAGGGGCGGAGATCATCAATATTACGAATCCAAGAAAGGCACAACTCTTTTGATGAGAATGTCTCTGGTGGAGATTTTGAGAATCTCCCAGGGGATTAAAATTTCTCTGAGTAAGTGTCGTCTCCATAAGGCACTTAGAGCCATGCACTTACATAAAATGTGTTCCGCAGTTTCGTCGTCTTCCATGCAAAGGCGACATTCAGCTTCCTGAATAAGACCAATTTTGTGAAGGTGATAGTGTCCGCTAGTTAGAAATCCAACCAGTCTTCTGATATCATCCCTTTGGAGTTATAGGGATTCTTAAAATTTGTCTTGTGAAGCCCTCTATTGCTCAATTCGGGTTATTACAGAAGGACTCCGGACCGATGAAAGACCCAGCCGAACCATTCCTGGCCAGTCCGTCGGCTATTTTATTTCCGATGATACCTTTCTTATCAGCACCCATCAAAGTATTAAATTGTTCTTATGGGAGAGATCTTGTGGTGTATTAAAGCATTAAAGCAAACATGACTGATTTGGAGTCCTTAATGATTGCTTGACTGTCCGTGAGTATATGGATGGGGAAACCCTTCCTTACCTTATCGAAGGGGAGATTGGCGCACACCGCTTGAAATACGCTGGAACTTTTTCCAGCTGGTAATCATATTCTGGTCCTTGGTCAAAATATACCAGCACCAACCCCGGTGTCCGTCTTTGAACCATCCCTATACCACTCGATATCTTAAGGTTTGAAATGGGGTTTTTGTAGTTGCAAACTTCTCGGCTTGGGATCAATATACTGGACCTGCTGTCGAAGTACAGAGCCTTAAGTAGACGGTCGTTTACCACGGAGATCTTGTCAAGCTCAGAGATTTCAGAGAGGAGATTCATTTGATCCATGTGATTAATCTCTCCTGTTTGTAGTAGTATGACTGTGCTGTGAATTTTCATCTTTTTCATATAGAGATTCAGTGGCCTTAAACCAATGAAGGCTTCTAGCTGCTGTGAGGAATGTATGCACTCCGACTTGCATGCCATCTTTGTAGCCGCTGCAGCTTTTGTATGGAAAATTTCTCTTTTATTTTGTGCCACCGTATTACTGATGAGTAGATTACGAGTATGATGGGTCATATCATCAAATATATCCAATGGGTGACCTTTGGGGTTAATCCGCAGGTTTTACCATAAATACGACGGCAGGCTCACATGGTTTAGTCCCTTTGGTAACTTTATTATTCAAGTGAGATCTGGTCAAAACTGAGACTTCTTTTACGAGTAAAGGGAACAAGTACAGCTTTACTGGGGTTGATTGAGAGATTTTCTCCAGCACACCAATCGTTTACTATGTTTTGGGCAGTCTACATCACATTACTATTATGACTAAGTCATTAGCATATCCTATTGTTTGATAGCCGAGAATACTAAGTTTTGCTAACAGGTCATCAATGACCAGTAACGCCAAGAGCAGTGAGAGTTCACCGCCTTTGACGGTTGAGACAGAGATTTCAGTCACACCGAAAGATGTGGTTTTCCGGTTTACGAGCATTGCTCTAACCCAACGGTTAGTGGAATGGTAAATACCCTTTCTAGACATGGCTTCTGAAATAGATTCATATCCTGTATCATCGAAGGCGCCTTCAATATCTAGGGAGGCACATATTGCAATCTCATTTTGTCAGTAGGCCTCTTTTACCTGTGTTACCAGATTTAGTGGAGCGCCTTCCATGGATCTTTCTTTCTTGTATGCATTTTGGTGGGGGTGCAGAGGTGAATGTGTAAATCGGTAAGTCTTTCCATGGTTTCAGAAAAAATAGTGCAAGACTTATGGGCCGATAGGATTTAGGTAGTTCACTAGGTTTATCTGATGGGGGGATACAAACTACGCTTACCTCCCTCCAGGCTTTTAGGATGTATCCCCAGTTGAAGCTTTACCTAAATAAAGCGATTAAAGTAGGAAGAATCTGGACCAGACATTTTCGAATCAGTACTGGGAAGATTTCCTCTGATCCAGGTCCCTTGTATGGTTTAAATGAGTTTATGGCCCATTTAATTTTGTCTATGCTGAACATATTTCCAGATAGGCCATCAATTCTGTTGTTGTAGGATAAAGCTTGTGGCTTCAAAATTTACATATTGTGTGTTGTTTAAAGGGGTCGAGTCTGGGTCGAGTCGGGAGTTTCCTCTCGACTAGAGGTGAGGGTACCATCTTCGAAACGAGATAGTTGGACTGGATATATCAAAGGCATTTAACAGAGTTTAGCAATGGCTCTTTTGTCGAAAGTCCGTGCCAAATCTATCTATTCATCATTGGATTAGTAATTAACTTTCGGAAGGTTAAAGTTCGATACACATAAAATAAATGCTGGTATGCCCAAGGGCTCCATTCTGTCTCCGACACTCTTTCATCAATGTCTGCCACTTCTAATTCGATATATTCCTTTGGTGACGATAGAACTCTCTACTTTTCATATTCGTTCCGGGGCCTACGTCCCTGCTCTTCGGCTGTAGGACGGGAACCGGAGTGCTTTCAAAACACAATGCTGTCGGCTGTCGTTCAATCGATCAAGTGAAATTTAAACCAACAATTTTTAATATATGTATCAGTGACAACCTACGTTGTACTGACCATACAATAAGTTGCCAAAGTGCAGCAAAATGCCTTGGTTTCCCGAAGCAATGTAAGAAATACTTTTCCCCATCTGTTCTGGCATTTATTCGCCCAAAATTGAGGTACGAGTATATTACCCCATCTGCCCAGGTGCTCCTAAAAACCCTCTGCACGTATGCTAAAACTCAGAGGTTACGCTGATATTACACAGGCAATTGACACCCGACGAAATGTCTCCTTCCTTAACGTGTGCTATCGTTCTATCACCACCAGTGCTCCTTACCATTTCAAAAGTACACAAAATCCCTTGAGCGGGCCTTCATTTATTAAAAAAAAAAAACTGAGCATAGAAGCTCTCCGCTATCCCCTAATAGCCTTTTTAAAGAGGAGGGAGGATCCTTTGAAATATTTTACCAGACTTCGTCTTGGTTGCGTGGGGAGATTTTTTAGCTCGCCTGGCGCCGGTCTAGGCGCAATGATTAATCTCTTTTGATATTCATATCATGAGCTGCAGCCACGAAGCAACGACACTAGACATCCTGTTGCTGCGAAAGTACGAATTCGACTTTCCCTGGAATAATTTCTGCCAGAACCTGAGCCAGGAAGGGAACGTTGGCAGATGCTGTCAACACCGAACCAAACTGAGGCACTTGTGTTTGTTTGATGAACATCCACTATTTGTTAAAGAAGTGGATATAGACGCAATACATATGTATGTAACATATATTGTGAAGAACGGTGAAAGGTTTTTAACTACTTCCAAGCTGGCTTAAGAATTTAAGGCTTCTCTGAAAGCAAACACTGAATCTTGTTTGGCCCCCAGGTTCAAGGGAAATACCAAATGTGGTAGCCAATTCTCAAAAAAAAGTCTTCTCATGATGCAAACCTGCGTTCGGTCAGGGCTTCCACCAACGATTGAGTTCCTTTTGAGCATAGCTGCAGATGGCATGACTCTCCAGATTGCCGGAAATGAATGCTTTATAACGTCTCTTAAAGGTTAGCGACTGTCCTGCCAGCTTTCAGTAGGAAAGACTGCTGGTACTGCGGGCACTTTCTTTCTACTAAGGACGATTAAATTCAAGGAACACACAAAGAGTATAAGCTCTTGATCGGAGTGCTGTATGATAAAATGACTGAATCAGGAGTGCAACATTCGCTTAGACATCTGTCGAAACTCCCTGATAGGCTATCTATAGTAAACAATAAATAAGGATCCTTCTAACCATTGCGCTTCTCTTAAAGTACGTATATTCGAAACCTTAGTAACAGTTCTGACTAAAGTTTCCATTTTATGGACGAATTTTTTACTTATTTTGGAACATATTAGATGACCCTAGATCCGCATAGGAATTTCGGTTACCTCCATAAGTGTCCAGTAATCTCTAGAACAGAATGCATCAGCAAGCAGATATAGCCCAAGGATCAAATCCTACATTTAACATACCAAATGACTGGCAGCAGGATTAAATTTATAGAAAGACTTGTTGATTGATTCCATCCCACATCGAATACTCGTAAAATCCAAAGAAAAAAAAAAATACGAAAACGAAAAACGTGTCCTCTTTAGGCGAGCTATACTTCTAAACGGAGCTTTGTACGTATTTTCTATACTATCACTGTCACTAGCTACTGTCCATAATACCAACAACAAGATCAGAAATTTATAATCTTCTCTACATTTACCACTAAGCCTTAGAGACCATTTCATCTAAGACGTCTATCGTCAATGGTTACCATTAAGGATTACAATAATTTCCCCCAATTTGTGATGGGACAATCTTTTGTAACGAAAATATTCAATTTAATGAATATTTAAATGTTAATAAAAAACCTCAACATTTGACCTTAAATTCTGACAAAGCACCGGGTCTCCTCAGTTAAATAGAATTAATCGATAGCCCACTGAACTAATTTCAAAAGACATTGCAACTCCTCCAGCTACAGCTACTCTTGTGACCACACCGTCGACATCACCATGAATTCAACAGAATTCAACAGAACCAATGTATAGGAGAATCCCACCTTCTGCTTGTCCTTCCAGAAGAAAAAAAAAAAAAAAAACCCCAATAAGAAAAAGGAAAAAGAAAAACATTTCTGAGGAACAGAAGAAAATGTCCTTCCTCCTTCTTCTCGAATAAAGTATTCGTATAGTCGGGTACGCATTCTTAACCTCCACTTTTGACAAAGTTTTCTTACTTTTCCTTTGCTTTTCCATCAACTCGAAGACCAAACCAAGATTTTTGGTTTTTGTTTTGATTTCACGATTTTCTTCTACTCGTACATTGTCCATTCATTCTTCGTGTTGTCCTTTCGCCGTTGTTCGTCCTCTCATCTATGGACTGGGGTGGAAAATGGGGTGAGGTTGTACAAAAAATAAAAAAAAAAAAACAAGTAAGTCCTCAAAGATATTGCGGTGTGACCTCCGTAGCGCACACATAACAATCAACAGAAAAGCCGAAAAGTCCTTGAGACGGGCGGTGGCGGATTTTGCGAAAAATTACCGTGGAAACTCCAACTCAAAAAAAAAAAGAACAAAAAATCAAAAAGAAAGTGAACAGAACTGAAAGACTCAAGTCAAATCCTTGTTGATCACGGTCTCTCGCGTGCTAGTCAATGGTCTGTGAATGCATACAGTCAGTCATTGAGAGGGTGATTTCGCGCCAAGTACGATACTTATCCCACTAGATATGGTAGATTATATACCGGAGGTGGGTGTTCTACAAAATTGTCTTCCTTAACTCTGCTTTTTTGACAAAGGACATGTCATGTACACTCACATAATTACTCTGAAATGGAAAAATAGAAAAATGGAACAAGCAAAAGGAACTTTAACTTGAACTCCCTTTAACTGGGAACCAAATCGGATCGGATCGGATGCCCGGGCTTCTAACACACATAATCAATACTAATACAAAAATCTCTATAGAAAACCTAGTACAATGGTGAACTTTTTCGCCACTCCATCGACCTCCACCAACCTCCACCGACATCCACTGTTGCTATCCTAAATCATCCTAATCCACCACCCCCTTTACTTTTTTTTAAAAAAAAAAGAAAAATAGAATAAAATATAAAAAAAAATTTAAAAAAAAAATAAAAAAAAAATGAAAGGAAACACACCCACACATGCAGAGGGAAAAGTAGTAACGAACAAAACAAGACCTCGCAACGAATATGTCGCGATGTGTACAAGTACTTCTTATACTTACATCTCTCCACTAATACTAACACTACCCCTAGGTAAGTATCTGTTAAAGTTAAAAAAAAAAAAAAAACTTTATTTTCAAATATATAGAAAAAAAGAAAATCGCTATAAAATATAAATTCATACCTACATAACGTAACGTAATATCCACTTACAACTACTAGGGGATTTTTATTTTTTACTTTTATTCTTTTCTCCTTTACTTCTTGATCAACCCCCATCGTCATAATAGTCGTTGTTGCCGTTGCCGTTGCCGTTGCCGTCGTCGCCGCCGGTTTATCCGCCGCTTCTCTATGGAACAGCGAGTCCTTTTCTCTTTTGAGGTAATGATTCTAAGCAGCATCAATGTAACATAGAATAGGGTTGCCACTCTTGTATATGTAGGTTTTGTCGAAACAAAGAATCGAATTTTAAGCTCAAGTGGATTATGTGTAAGTTAGACCGCACTTGTACACTGATGAGCGTTTTTTTTTTTTTTGCCCCACTTGTGATTAAAGGAAATTGAATTTTGTATGCACAGCTGTTCTATTTAAACACGTGCCGATAACAACTTTAGGTTAAGCGACATAAAAGCCTTGAGTATTGGTTTTAGTTTAATCACTACAAGTACCTTCCCCTTTCTGTTTGAACGAGCATGTGATGCCAGAGATACTTGGACATACAGGTCATCCATCTTGCATTCGAGTTTTGGGACAGTTTCCTGTCTTTTCCGATCTGGCTAGGCCAGTCTAGGTCTACCTCACTTTTCTTTGGTTTGGTGGATCTATCCGTATTTTGTAGATATCTTGTGTCTTGTCAGTCCTCACGCCAGATGACGGCCCAGCGCTATCTATCAGCAATCTCATTTGAAGATTCGCTATGCTGGATTAGGTTAGACTAGGTAGGTAGAGTAGGTAAGAGTGGCTGTTGGAAACACCAACCCACTTAGGCCATTGGCCTATTGTGATGCCACGTGGATCTATGATCCTCTTACTAATGGAACCCGTTTGAGCTTACGATGAAGCGTAGGAGTCATTGTGGAAGAAAATTCCTAGGTGAAGTTTTCTTCTCTTGGAGAGAGCTGGACATGTACAGAGAAGGTGGAGGATTGTCACCTCTTCCTCCTCGTCCATGCAGCTTCTACAGAAATCGTTTGTAAAGACCCCAAGCCTTCTTGCATGCTTGCCTATAAGGCAGTGTCCAGTGATGACACTTATGATGGCACTGAGATTTTTCCTATTCAGAAGAATCAAACTCTTAGACCAATTCAGATCCAGCTTTTGCCAGATCTGTTTGGTCGCTAGACCTGTTGGTCCAACAGTCCACCTAAGGTCTGTTCTTTTATTAGCATCCAGCTTTAATATTGATTTGCACGTAGCGATTGGTATACCTATGTATGCTACCCTTTTCCGGTAGAATAGGTAGAGTGGTTCCAATTTTGGCGAGTTCGTCGGTCCTACAATTCTCTGAAATGTCTCTGTGGCCCGGCACCCAGTAAAGGTGAAAGTTGTCTGCTATGCCATCTCCGTAGGAGATGATCGACATTCAAGGGCGGGCGGTTTTCGAATGAGACTGACTGCTTGACTACCCGAAAAGATGCGGATATCCTTTGCAGATATCACGTTTTTCTTCAGTCAGGACAGAGCTTCTCTAATCGCCAAACTTTCCAATTTGGAAGACGGAAAGGGAGGCTTAGATTTAGCTTATCTCAGAAAACACCGCCACCAACCCCGCTATCGGTTTTACATCCATCTGCGCAAAAATGGATTGACTTGCCCTCCATGAAAGTATCTTCCTCCCAGAAGGATCTAGAAGGGATGCTTACATGGAAGTCTTTGTCGAACCAAAGTTCAGGTATAGTATAATCGATGTTCTCTGTGAGAATTCCTAATGTATTAAGAATGTTAGCGTGGCCAAATGAATTTTTTGTCCACTGTGTAGTCGCTTTAAGGCGAATAGCTGCAGTCGCAGCTACTTGCCTGTTGAAGATATCGAGGGATGTCAAATGAAACAATAAGTTTAATGCCGCGAAGGAGTGCTCTCCCCTCTAGGCTCGACGGACCATTATGTTATATCAGCTAATTTCTCGTACACCGACCATACAGTTAGAGAAAAGATTCCTAAAAGAACCGTACGACAATACGAGAAAGCCAATTGGAGCGGACTTAACAACTTCTTGGAATTTTAACTGGTCGTTATGTTTCCTCGATAATGACGTGGATGCCACTGCTGATATCCTCACAGACACCATTCTGTTTGGAATGAGAAACTTTATCCCTCATCGGATGAAGAGTATCAAACCAAAGGAAAAGGCATGGTACGACTCGAGGTGTAAAGCCGCTGTCAGGGTTAGTGAAATATTTTTCGGTCCTTCAAGACCAGCCCAACAGAGGAAAACCGAAAAAAGTTAAAACGAACGAGAAATGACTGCAAAGCCTATTTTAAACGTGTAAAATTCCAATACGACCAAAAACTGAGGCAAAAAATACTGCAATGTCCCAAAGGCAGTAAACATTTTTGGTCGTTCGGATAAAACGTTAGAAATTCTGCTTCATCCTCCATCCCAACGCTCATTTACAATGACATTCCAGCTGTCCGATATATGGATAAGACCAACCTGCTTGACGCACACTTTGCGGCCAGCTCAACACTCCCAGATTGTGCTTTGTCTCCGCCTACACTTGAGTGCGTTGAATCTTCAATGGGACCAATCGACCTTCGCACCCGTGTAGTAGCAAGAGTTCTTAAAGATCTTAACATTCACAAATCCGCTGGTCCAGATGGTATATCTCCCTTCCTTCTGAAGAGGTGTTCTACCTCGCTGGCA
This sequence comes from Volucella zonaria, assembly GCA_963966105.1. Taxonomy (NCBI): domain Eukaryota; kingdom Metazoa; phylum Arthropoda; class Insecta; order Diptera; family Syrphidae; genus Volucella; species Volucella zonaria. The sequence goes on along the minus strand of OZ014532.1, from coordinate 181,423,452 downwards.
AAACGACTGCGTAAGCTTTTTCATCAATCCTAGTCTTTACGACTCTTTCCGAGCAGATGGAAAACAGCATTTATCCAGCCCGACCCTAAAAGAGGAGGATCTTCCTCTCTCTCCTCCTACAGACCCATTGCACTTACGTCCCTTCTTTCCAAGGCCATAGAAACGCTAATAAGCCGTCAGCTCACGAAGTATCTCGAAACACGAAAACTTCTTAATTACCGGTAGTATGGTTTTCGTAGCAACAGGTCCACTGGTGATCTGATGGCATGTCACACCGAAAAGTGGAACCAAAGCCATTTCTAAGGCATTTGACAGAGTTTGGCATCAGGCTCTTTTGTCGAAAATGCGTGCTTTTGGGATCGACGACTCTCTTCTTCAATGGATTAGAAACTACCTTTCGGAAAGTTCAATTCAAGATGTTTTGGATGGTTTCAAGTTTGATATTCACAAAATAAATTTTGGTGTGCCCCAGGGATCCGTTCTGTCTCCGACACTCTTTTTAATTTTCATCAACGACCTCTTGTCTGCTACTTCTAATCCAATAGTATTCCTTTCCTGATGACAGTACTCTCTGCTTTTCATATTCGTTGCCGGACTCACGTCCCTGCTCTTCGGCTGTAGAACGGAAACGGCAGCGTATGTTAAGCTCATTAAATTCTGTTATTAACAGCATAACTAATTGGGGAACCGCTAACAGAGTAGAATTTAATGCTTCCAAAAGACAATGCTGTCTGCTGTCGTTAAAGCGAAATTTAGGTAACCAGCCATTATCCATGGATGGCACTTGCATCGTCGAAACCGATAAACTTTCCATAGAAATCACCAGTAGCATTTCACCCCTTCAAAATTTTAACCGTAACACCCGTCTCGTTATGAATGCTCATCAGTATACCCTCAAGCCCACTTTCGGACGTACTTTAAAATATCGTGATTCGTTCCTAAGCCGTACAACTCGCTTATGGAATGCCCTGCCTAGCTCTTTATTTCCTAGTCATTATAACCTTCAAACATTTAAAACCAACGTTCACCGGTACCCCTCTTTCTATCCTCCCTGATTTCCCTTCGCCCGCGCTGTGTGCAAACATTTTGAAGGTACTTAAATCCTTTGAGCGCGCGCAAATTATAAAAAACAAAAAACTTTGGACTCTGTTGAGTTTACTGCAGTTGACTGCATTGTCTCGTATGACCGGTATGAGATGTATAGCCTGTGAGTTATGCGGGGTTGAAGGCCATATTTAGTCCCAATGGCTTTTTTGCAAGCTACTGTAGCTTTATGGACTTTTTCTTGAATGTTAGGTTTCCAATTTAGTGTCCTGCCAAAAATGAAGCCCAAATATTTTGCTGTATCGGAAAAGACTAAACTGGTACCGTTTATTGAGGGAGGGCCTATGATTGTAATTTTATATTTCCTGGAAAAGAGGACAGGATCAGTTTTGTGGGGGTTTCCTCCCAATCTACAGCGACCTGCCCAACACGGTAAATTGTAAAGATTTTTCTGCAGGAGTTCATTAATGGTATTAAGATGGTTACCGGCTATAGCAACGTCATCCGCATAGGCAATCACCCTGCTACCACCCGCTTCCAGGTATATCAGCAGTTCAATAACCACTAAGTTCCAGAGAACGGGAGAAAGGACACCGCCTTAATGTCTCGTACCTCTACTGACACATCTTTTAGCAGAAGCCTCACCCAGTTTGGAGTTGAATATCCTGCTGTGTAGCCTAAGACTGATCAGTTCCCCAAGTGAGTCGTCTACCTGCCAGCCGTGATTGCGGATGTGTTGACGTTGTTAAAGGCGCCCATTGTGTCCAGGAAAGATTCAATTGTGTACTCTCTACATTGTAAGGATCGTTCAATGTGGCTAGTCAGTGAATGCAGAGCCGTTTTCACCGGCTTTTATTTACAGTAGGCATGTTGAGCCGTTGACAAAAGTCTTGGATCAATTTTAGATCGTACATGGATATCAATCAGTCGTTCTATAGTTTTCAGAATGAAAGATGATAGACTTATAGGTCTGAGGCCCTTTGGGGTAACATGAGAGCATTTTGCCGCTTTGCGAACGAAAACTACATTGACTTTTCTCCATGACAGTGGAATGTGGATCAGTTCTACATAGTTCCTCGTAATATTATCTGGCGAAGACAGGTATAATGCCGTCCGGACCAGCAGACTTGTATTGTTTGAAGCTATGCAGCGCCCAGAGTAGTTTATCTCTTGTAATCAGACCATGAATTTTGATCCCGGTTGCAGTAGGCCTGTTTGGGTTGCTACTGGCCGTGAACTGGGAGCTACCTGGAAAGTGAGTGTTCAGTAGCAGGTTGAGTGATTCATTAATTGAGGTTGTCCAAGAGCCATCGGTTTTTTTCTCAAAGAGCTATGCATCATAGGATTTCTAGAGAGGATTTTTCTTAGCCGCGATGCCACAGAGGTTTCCGTGATTTTGTCACAGAATGACCTCCAGTATTGTCGCTTTGCCTTCCTCTGTTCTTTTTTCTGTAATTTGAGGGATTCTTTGTATGAGTCCCAGTCAGTCACTTTTCTTGTGCTTTTTGCTAAGTTGAAAAGTTTTCTGCAAGCGTTTCTAAGTAGTCCCAGTGCTGATGTCCCCCAGCGCGACTTTTTCCTGCCTCTAGGTTCAATAAGAGGGCAAGAAGCGGTCATAGCCTGATTGAGAGCCAGGGTGAATTCTCTGATTTTCATGTAAAGCTCCTTGGTGTCACGCGGGGGACTTGAGAGTTCAGAGGATAGCGTTTCTGACAGCATTCCTCTGTATTTTGGCCGATCAGTTTTCCAATAATTCTCAGCTGGTTTGGGGGGGCTGAATTGGATGTATCTACGGTCTGAAAAAGAGTGTTTAGACGATACCATCCAGCTTGTTAGCATTTGAGCGATGCTGTCGAAGACAAGAGTGATATCTAGCACTTCCTGTTTGTTTCTTGTTATAAAAGTTGGCTTATTGCCAATGTTGCAAACAGTGAGGTTAGTACTTATTATTTAATCAAAAAGTGACTCTATCGTTGATGTCGGTACTGCTCCATACCGTGTGATGAGCGTTTGCGTCACATCCGATGATGAGGCTAGTTTTTTGCCTTCCAGCTTCCAGTACCACTTTTTCAAGGTTATCACCTGGGTTAGGGCCCACATGATCATGGCCAAGGTATACCGATGCCAGCCAGTAGGAGCCTTTGGCAGTCTTTAGTCTGGCAACGGTTGAGTCGGGGACGCTGAGACTAGGAAGCAGAAGTGCATTAAGGCTACGTTTCATTAATATACAAGTTCTGATCTAACGTTTGTCTCTTGTATAGAGCGGAACGTATACAGGTATCCAAAGTTCACCAACCCCGCCTTCTACAATCCATGGTTTCTTAATTAGGATAATGTCTTCTGCTTGTTTAGAGAGACGCAGAATGAGTGCGGCCACAGCCTTTTTTGAGTGATGGAGACTAATCTGGAAAAATCGTATCATTGCTACAATTTAGCACATCAGCCCCCACCACGGTGCTGTTCAAGTCCTCCGATTCTGGAGATGTACCCAAGAGCTCATCTTCTACCTCTGATCGTATAGGACCTCTTTTACTTCGTCGTCGGTTTACATTTCCGACAGGATGTTAGAAGAGGAGACCGACGGTTTAATTGCCACCTCGGATAGATTAGAGCCGTAGCTATCCATTTCTGGAAAGAATAACGACGCTCCAAGATCTAAGGTTGTATCCAGGTATCATATTGGTCATTTTGTACTTTGGACGGACAGAATAAGTTTTCTGGAGATGTTATTCCATCCATGCGATGACTTCTGAATAAATCGCCCTTAAATTGTTTAACGTTCTCGCTGACGTGTATGGTAAGATTTGAACTGACCAGTTTATGCTTGCAGAGATAAATTTGTGGTACCCATAGCTCTATGGCTTGGTCGATTTCGACATCCCGTATGATATAATATATCCAGAGAGGGAGGACTGGGAAAAAAATGGAATAATCAGGTCAAATAAAATTACTATGTTCACAGATGGCTCGAAAGTAGAGGAAGGAACGGGGGACCCAGAACTAAGAGTGTCTATATAGTAAGACTACCGGATGTAAGCAGTGTCTTCCAATCAGAGGTTCTGGCTGTCCTCAGGGCGGCTAAGCTAACGATGAGATCGGTATCCGAAAGAGATATCGCTTTCTACATCGATAGCCAGGCTGCACTCAAGGCAATGGAATCAATCAACGTCAACTCTGATATAGTCAGGGACTGTCGCACAGTGCTGAAGGCACTATGCAGTCAGAACCGGGTAAGACTGTGCTGGGCGCCAGGACACTACGGTATTAAAGGAAATGAACAAGCGGATGAGCTTGCAAGAAAAGGAGGGCTACTCCACAACAGTGAGGTTGCCAACATCAAACCACCCCTTTGTATAGTGAGGGGCACCATTGAGGAGGAAAAAGTCACAAAGACTGCCAATCTAAGGCGGACACAGGGTATCCTAGACTCTCTCTGGCCGCTTTTTGACGGCAAAAGATCTAGGAAGTTTATAAAATTAAACAGAAATAAGTTTAGGACAGTAACAGGAATCCTGACAGGACACTGTCCCCTGCGAAAACACGCAAAGAGACTCAAATTGTCAGATACGGATATTTGCAGATTCTGTGGTGACCTGTAAGCTGTTGAGGACATAACACACATACTGTGTGAATGTGAGGCAATATCATCGCTCAGTCGAAAAATATTTTTAGGGAAATACTTTTCCGAAAACCTAGAGGAAATGAACGGCATGAACTTCAAAGGCCTTCTTGGCTTTTGCAGGAAAATTGGGTGTTTCACCAGGGAGATTGTTTAGGTTTTTGGTATTTGAAGACAAATTCAACTGGTTCCACAGGGATCGCGATGGGCTCGTTTTGGTGCTTGGTGCCTGTGTCATGGCATATCCAACATACCCCCGTTTAACTTAACCTAACTTAGCTCTATGGCTGGTTAGTACGGATACCTCAACGCTGGCGATCTCTAGAGACGTTCATGCTGAACTCGGTGAGGCTCCTATGATAAAGCCTTAGGTAGTGGTTTCGATAAGTTTGCTATGGGATTCTCCCCTTTCTTGAACCTCATCACTACACTTTAAACCCTCCAAAGTTAGTAGTGTAATTCCTGAGTCGGAATGGATTCGATTGTCAAGGAAAGGTTGATGGACTGACTCATATTTACTTTCTCGGACAGGTGTCTTATCGTGGTTTTCGGTGCAGAGGGTCGATAAATGCTTTCAATCGTTGGCGGAGAGCTTGGGTTTTTTGTATACAATGGTCTTCATGATTATCTCAGGATAAGAGAGCTCGGAGCTTTTAACTTGGCCTGGAATCTATGAGGAATTTTATCCCTGTCACAGATCTGAATCTGGTCAATGGCAGTTCTGATGAAGTTCACCGAGCTCATATCCTGACACGCCTCCAGCTTTACGATCTTCTCATGCTAAATAGCGTGCTTTAAGATTGGGGATGAAAAGATCTCGTTGTGTCGCGTTCGTAGGGGCACATTGATAAGCAGCCCTGTATAAGCTGTCACTTGAAGTGACAATGTCAGATTTGTCGAGAACACAACTAAGAGACCATCTTTTATCAGCTGAGAAAAGGTTTTGGAGGACATCCCTTCAATGGATGTGCGCCTTTTTGAGGCAACCGCTAATACACCTCAATATCCTTGATGGGTCGCACACGACGTGTTTCATTGATATCTCGTGTTGTTTTGTGGCCAAATGTCGGGGTAAAACTACGCTGATTTTTTACCAGTCTTCTTGTATTGTATTTATAAACCCAGAAAACCACTTAAGTTGGCAACCCTCCGTTTCTATCAAACTCTAAGATGCAAAGCATTCAATAGAATGAATAGAACTTTTGCCAGAAAGAAGAAGGGATGTAACTACACACTACCAGCATCTGAGAAAAAAAAAAAAAAACGAGCAAAAAAAAAAAACAAGATGAGATTTTTTAACTGTGAACACGTAGTTAAAAAATATAACGGCAAAAAAGGACTCGCACCGATACATTCATACATTTCACTTAAGCAATATAAAGCGCGCTACACACCGACATAAAGCAGTATAGCGCGCGTATGCCACAGCCGACAAGACCTCCCCGCCAACAACAACTACAACACCAACGATGAACTGAATCTAATGGGAGGGGGGAGGGCTGCTGAAGAAACAAGAAGAAACAACAAGAAACTACCTTAGAAGAGCGGCGCGTTCATTTGTTCGCATTCGCTGGCAATAAAAGTAGTAATCAGTCGCCGAGTTAGAGAGAGATGAGCATTAGATGGAAAAATACAATTTTCCTTTTTTTTTTTTTGATGTTGGCGTGCTGTTTTCTTTTTTTTTCATCCCCTAACACTATGATGACGACGCTGAGAGTTTTTAGGGGGGGTTTTTAGTGGAAAGAGGTGCTGGTGCTTAGCGTCGCAGTGACGGCAACTTTACTTCGTCTGGAACATGGTATACTTGTACAAGTGAGAGTTTCTGGTTTTTTTTTTTTTTTTTTTTTTTCTTCTTTGCTCGCCAGGTTGCCCTTCACAATAATACTAGTGTTCACCTCGAAAGAGTAAGTAGGGGGTGCTTACTACTAGGGGATGCTGTAAAAACAGACTACAGACTAAACTCAATGCGGGAAAGGACTCGGAGGATTCTGTATTTTTCTTTTTTTTTTTTTCTAACAGCTTTTTCGGGTGGTTTTTAACATTGCCTCTAGTTGTGTACTCGTATTGCTTCTGCGAAGTAGTTGAATTTTTTTTGAATCTACTGATTATTTTTTTTTTATATACCTACATCCATATGTATGTATGTATGTATGTATGTTGGTATGTGAGTACCACATTCCCTGGAATGCAGGGGGGATTTTGGCAAATCATCAGTCACATGCTCCTGTCTACTCGTTTCTCACTCATAATAATCAACGACTGCTGGGTGAGGGTTGAAAAATCATCCCAAAGTCGGGACAACACGAAGCGGCAACTGTATCGTATCGATGGGGAAATATGAAATTTAATATTCGCTCATACTCCCTGGGTCGGGATATGTCATAAGTGGCGCCCATCACTACCATCCACCATATACGAGTATGCACGCACCATCTACCCATATCTGCCAGCCATTTTTACAGCTTCCTAATTTTTTAATGTAAATAGATGTGTAGGTAGGGTAGGGTATGTGTGCTTTAGCCATTACAACAACACCATACACCGAAAGAGGGTGTCGTAGGGTTACACATGTGTGTTGAACACCACATTCCTTAAAATATCGTGTAAAATCTACTACCCCTACTGCTACATTCACCTCGGCATCGCACTCATACTCGTACTATTTTTGCCACCCCTCGTGCTGTAACATTACTCATCATCAGGCGAACTGTTCTGCTGCGGCTGCTGCTACATACAACGCAACACAACCCTCGCCAGCCAGTCAGCCTAACTCATATTGGGAAACTTTTGTTTTTATTTTTCACTATAATGGAAAATTTGCTTTTCACTGTTACCCACCAATGTGCCACCCAGCCCCTAACTTCCAACCAGGATTCAGAGGACTGTTTTTTATTTCTCTTATTTTTTTTTTATTTTTTTTTTAACTTTTTTGAAACTTTTTTCCTACCCCCCTCTATCCGTGCCGGGCACCATCTATGTACCAAACGACGACGAAATGGTATACAAATTAAAATTACAAAAAAATGTTTGAATATTACCTATGTGCTGGGGCGAATAGACTGAGGGGTGCGATGGGGGTTGTAGTGGTTGATGGGTGGTGCGTATGTATGTAGGGCGGCACGGTGGTATATAATTTTTTAACTATATGTGAAATTAGTTAAAAATTTTCTATACTCCTTATACACATGTGTTAGTGGGCGGTGTTAGAATTCTTTTTTGGCGTTTCATCACGCTCTCTGCGCGATGTTTGCCGCTGCCGCTGCCGCTGCCGCTGCCGCTTCCGCTGCCACTGCCACTGCCATTGCCATTGCTACTGCCACTGCCACTGCTGCTTCTTGGGCTTTTTTGCAATTTTAATTTTTGTAGCAATGCGAACGACACGCTACCTCGTCGCTGACGGAGGATGGATTTGAAAACGGAGAATGGATGATGGTTTTGGTATTATGGTACATGGTATGCTTGAGTGGCAGTATGCGATATTGCCACACTACCACCCACTGGGTGAGGATGGATTTTTTTTTTTCTTCTTTTTTTTTTTGTTCCACTTACTCTTTTACTTTTCAAAATTCCATCATTCTAAAGGGGTGATGGGCGGAAAGGCAACGGTAACTTTACAGAAGGATAATAAGTTAAAGGTGCAGAGAAGAAAATCAACCAACCCGAAGAAAGTAGAAAAAAAAAAAAAGAAAAAGCACGTAAAGGGCGAAAAGTAAAACGCGAAATGCGAAAGGCGAAACGCGAACGAAACGCGAACGAAACGCACTTTTTCCAACGAAACAAATATGAAGTATTGAATCTCGTTGAGACTCCGTGTGTCAAGTTAAGGTGCGCACTGTTTTGAATGGGAAAACAACGAATAAGTACGAGTACATTGAAATATGGGAAGAATGGATGAAAAGATAAATAGATGGATGGATGGATGGATGGATGGCTGGTTGAAGGTATATATGGGGCACGCGATGTAAGGTGCTTTTTTTTTTTTTTTTGTCTCCTTACATAGGTTGCAAGTCTTGCTACTAGGAAGGGAGTAAAGAAAAACTGGAGAACAGCTCAACAATGCTTGTCATTGAAAGGAGAGAGAGATGTCGAAGGGGCCTAAAGGAGTATTTCATTCCTTCTGGTAAATGAAAAATGTAATTGAATGTAATGAGGTATCATTTGGTGTTTTTTTTATTACGATGTATGAAGACCCCTTCGAGGGCCATACTATAATTTGTTTCGCTTGGAAATGATTCATTTCTTATCTGGCGCTCAATTGTCGATTCTTTAAGATGATTTCTTAGCCAGATCTTTTCTAAGCATGTTAATGATCTTATGAAACATTTCTACTAACTGACTTATGTATAAGAAGCTGTACAGAGTTGGATTTCTGGCAGTTTCCTTAGGTTAGGTTAGGTTTTATCCCCTGCTGCTTTCGATAGAGTCCATACTTCAGCGCCATAAAGTGGGGCTGGATTGATCAAGTTCTTATATAGAGTCTCCTTAGTTGTTTGGGATAGGCCTTACGACTCAATTGCCTTCGTAGGACAAGAGAGATTATTCGTTTTATTTCTGCTGAGGTGCTGTTGGCAGGAATTGATAGCAGACTCAAGGTGGACGTAGCAGCTTACTACTTTGTCGACTGTTGACTGTGACGTTTTGTCCAATTCATCGGTGTTGAGTGTCCCTTCTTCGTGAAATTGGTTTTGTCCTCATTTGCCACTGAACCCTTTTGGCAGCTTTCGTTTGAGTACTAACGAAAACACCGGTGGCAGCCGGCTAAGTTCTGCATATGATAATATTGTAGTCTGTGTGACTTTTGAAAGATTATGCTTCCAGTGTCTTATGAGTTCCGCAAAATTCTTTCAAATTTGTAGTTAAAGAAGTCATATGACAGAGCGTCACCTTGTCTAAAACACCAAGGGTCTCGGTTTAGTCATTACCTACCTTTGCGGAGCTTCGAGCGTTCTCCATCGTCATTCTGCGCAGACGAGCGAGTTTGACAGAAATCCCTAAACTAGACATGGCTCTACACAGCTCATCTCTGTAAATGCTGTCATGTGCGGCTTTAAAATCTATGAAAGAATGATGGGTGTCAAATTTGGACATCTTGAATTTTTTTCTAGGTTTGCAAGAGTGCGAAAATTTGGTCGGTTGGGCACTTTCCTGAAACCATACTGACAGGGGTCAATCAGAGAATGGTTTCAGACGTCCACACAATATAGCAGATACGACCTTATACGCAATATACCTCTATAGTTTGCGCAGTTAAGGGGTCTTTTTTGTGGATCGAGTACACGATACTGAGATTGCATTCACCAGGCGTGCTCTCCACAAAGCCATTTCCAGCAGCTTGGAATATCTCGGCCGGTAAGCCGTCAGGTTCAGCAACTTTATTGGAATTTAGCTATTGCTATCAGTATTTCGTTTTGGTCTGTTGGATGGAAGTTATGACTATCATCGTCTAAGTTGAATGGCCTATTCTGCCTGACGACGGGATGTTGAGCTTGGGCACCGTTATGCAGTCCTCAGCACCGACTGTGACTCTACAAGCAGATGAAGATATCCTCGGTTGTTTCTAGAGGAAAATTCGTCGTAAAATATTCGGTTCCATTTGCATTGGCGGCCTCATCTTTCTAGTCAGAAAATTACGCATCGGTCGTCTGAGATGGCTAAAACGTGTAAAGTGAATGGACTAAGAGTACTCCAGCCCGCAGAGTCTTCGAATCCAACTCCGAGGGACAATGCAGTAGAAAAAGGCCTTACCTTAGGTGGGGCCAACAAGTAGAAGGCATCTCAGCCAACTTGGAGTGCGCAACTGGAGGCAGTTTGCAAAGGGTCGGGCTTTTTATTTGGGGATCAGATTCACCCCCAACCGTAGCGCATCTATGTAAGATTACGTTTCAGTGCCAGCCTGAATTCCGCAGGTTCACTTATGTCAGAGAAGGTCCTTTTATATCAACAGTGAAAACAGGAGGTTGTTAGATCGGCTTGTATCCGGTTATACTTCACCTGCTGAAAGGTTGAATCATTTGGTGGAACCTATTTATGCTTATCAATTAATTGCTGTAATTCTGACGGGTGACCAGGTAGCAATGATAGTTTTTTCCAATTGTTATGTTACAGCAGCTGTCAAAGTTACCAATGACATCCAGCTGTCATTTGCCATTTCATCATGCATCGTTTTATGCTTGCCCAAATTCCGGGTCGAGTGAGCATGAGTACACTGTTTTGGATCTTAAGCTACCAACCAGACAGAGATTGGTGGCCGTAGCGGCCAGCTGGATTGGGCATCGCCAGAGAGTCAAACGATTGGATTTGGGCCTACATCTGTACAAGATTGTGCTGATGCAAGAATTGAAGCCGGACGACCATAGACTATGCCGTGAATTCGCTAATTGTGCACTGGAAATGTTTGCCGGGATCTGGATTTTGTCCAAAAACCATCTTCTTGGACGAGGCCCATTTTTGGCTCAGCGGAGCGAACACAATCCACAAGTATTCGGGCAAGCATCAATAGATTCACAAAGATTGGTTGTTTGGTGCGGTTTATGGCATGGCGGCATCATCGGACCTTATTTCTTTCGAAATGAGGAAGGAGACACCGTTACCGTCAATTGTCTCAGGTATAGAGCGATGTTAACCGACTTTCTGCGGTCAGACCTCGACAACATCGATATATCCGAGGTGTGGTTCCAACAAGACGGCTCTACATGCAATACAAGCGACGCAACGCTCGAAGTTGTGACGGAGAAATTTTTTCGACTGGCGACGAGCGTTCACCAATTGACCACCGCGATCATACGATTTTACACCACTCGATTATTTTCTCTGTGGCTACATCAAGTTCTTAGTCTACGCTAATAAGCCAACAACTTTGAACGAGCTCGAGGTCAACATTCGACACGCTATTGCTGGAATAACGCCGCACATATTGGAGCTAGTCATCAAAAATTGGAGAGGCCACTTAAAGCACTGCGGGCAATGCCGAGTCGGCCATTTGAAGGATGTTCTATTCCACACATAATGACATGAACGTAGCTTCAAAATCAAGCCAGAATCAATTTTTATATCTCACACCGGAAGCTAAGCTGTATGTAAATAGTATAAAACAATGATTTTTTGATTTGGAAATAGTTGGCGTAATCTTTTTTTTATTGCTGCTATCAAATTTATTTGGATTTCATTTCCAAAGTTGAAAGTCCAAAAAACTCTTTTCTTCTAGCGAAAGAGGCAATTGCACAGCAGTTTACTAGCTCTACTAGCACTCTGTTAGACATGTTTATTGCAAATGACGGTAAGGATGTAGTCTTTACCAAGATTCGTGCTCCTGTTTTTTTATCCAGACATGATCTAATCTTTGCGACATTTACTCGTAACTTAGCTACTAGTGAAGAACTTTCGACTTGCTCTTTTAGGGATTTCAAACATCTGAATGAGGGGTTCCTTACACATTTTTCGACTATCGATTAGCGGCCAATATTTTACGAAACTTTAGTCGATGCTTAAATTAAATTTCTCCACAGCGTTGTTCTGCAGCTTTTTGATAAACATGTTGCACTTAAAATGAAGGTTATCAAACATAGAAAAGAAACTAGAGCAATATTTCGTACAAGAAATGGAAATGGTTTAGGATCCCTGAATACAACTTGCGGTTCTTACATAATAAAGTAGATTTCAAGATTCAAATAGCTAAATGCAACTTTTACGCTAGACACTTAGATAACAAGTTTCCAACTAAAACTTGCGAACGAACTTGCAAGATCTTGATGCGCAGAGTAGACCGGGTGAAACCAGATAAATTGATTTGTTAAAATCTAAACAAAGCCAGCTTCACAACAACATATCCAAACACCAAATGCTAGCTCACTTAAGTTCCGCAGAGTGGAAAAAAGTGATGTTGTACAGCTGTGCTAAAATTCAATCAAAGGCTCTTGGTATTGATACTATTCATTCCCTTTTTACAAAAATATGTAATATTGCCATACGTACTTCCAGTCACTACACATTTTCTTAATAATGGCATCACCCGATCTACAAATGTGCAGTTTCCTCCATCATGAACAAACCCTTATCCTGTCTGGATCTAGTTTTCGAACGACTATAGCTGCACATCAGTTCTTCTTGAGGTCTCTGACGGCATGCGATTTGCGATAGACGGGGAACTTTGCCCCTTCCTTGCCTTAAATTTTTCCAAGGCTTTTGTTGATCACAAGATATTTGTTCCTAAGTTTATTGTCATCAACCGCCAAGCTTATCCGTTCATATTTTGTTGGAAGGAAAAATGATGGAAACGAATTCTTTACTGGGCAGATGGTAACTGCCTTCAGCTTAACCAAAATGTTCTCTTATTATAGCAAGGATATTATTATTACATGCCTTTCTTTACCCTTTAAACACAGTTAGAAATATTTCCATTCATCCATTTCCATTCAATTTACAATATTTTAGCTGTGTAAGTTTTATAAATTAACATTTTTACGTATAAACTTTATTCATTTAGTTAAAATTGTTTTATTTAAAATTTAATAAATCATTATAAACGGACTTATGCCTCCCCCAGAAGTCTCCACTGTTGTTTATTCTGTGCCACATGTCATCAGTTGTTTAGGTGATTTTGGATGTCGTCTCGCCATCTAATCTGTGGTCTCCCAACTTTTCTGTGTAATTCGTATGGTGTCCAATTTGTTGATCTGATTGTCCATCTCTTGTCGTTCATGACTTGTCCTGCCCAATTCCATTACAATTCCTTTGCTGTTTTTATTACGTCTGTCCGCTTTGTTTGTTCCCTAATATTTACATTCGTAATCCTTTGGAGTCTTGAGATTTTTACCGTTGACCGTTCCATCGCTCTTTGACAAAATTGTAGTTTTTGGTCACTTTTGTGTTCCATGATTGTGCACCGTATGTCGTAACTGGAAGTATTGCAGCATCCAAACAAAGAACTAGTCCATTATACTCTTTGCAAGTTCATTTTAATAAAATCTTTCAGTCTTTCGAACGAAGATGAGTGCTTTAGTGATAAAGTACCTACAGTACAAGTACCAACCACGTCAACGCCGAGTATTTGAAGCCTGATGCGAGCGTAGCCCGGATATTCACAGAGGTAGTGCTCCGCGGTGTCGTCATCACTTTCACAGTAAGCGTCGCAGGATGTTGTATCACATATGCCCAGCACATTTAAGTGCTTAGAAAAAGTATAGTTCCCCGTCATGCCGCCAGTAAGCAACCTGCAGTCTTTCCTGCTGTCCCTCAGCTGGCTTCCTAGAGGCGTCGGGAAGCATTCGTTTGGTCTGCCTGCAACGTGGGGAGTCATGCCATTTGCAGTTGTACTACTCATATAAAGCCCAGTTGTAAATGGAACCCTTAACCGAGGACGCAAGCAAACCCGACGTAGATTCCGGTTCTGAAAAACTCTCCTCATCGGCGGTTTGGTTTCGCGTGATCCCATTATAATCCTCCAACTGCGTTCAATGATGTCATGCATTCTTGAGCTAGCTTCAAGGCCGTAACAGGGTTCAACTCTGCTTCAGCTACAGATGCAAAGGCTTCACCGGTTCTTAACAACATAGTTGGGTGCCAACAAGATTGCGAATATCTCAGCTTGGAGTTCAGACGCAAGTTTTTCTAACGAGAAATGAAATCTAACGTTGTCGTCCTCCAGAAGTACACCAGCGCACATCTTATATTTTTGACCCGTCTGTGAAGACCAGACCAGTCTTGGGCACAGGGAGAGTCAATTTCGAATTTTTTCCGCAGCAGCAATTCTGGTATCATTGCAGCAGATGGCACATCCATAAGACCAGTGTCATAAGACAGTCGGCGCGAAATATCATCACAACTTCATTGCGTGTTGTAGCAAAGAGCACTTGATGATGGGTTTGAGAGTGAAGCCCCTGATATTTATATATCAAGGCGAGGGAGATTAATCAATGCGTCTAGAGCGGAGCGTGGCGTGCTAGGGTAAGCCCTCATGCAGCTAAGACTGACCATTCTTTGTAGTCTGGTAAAAGCAGCAATGACGTATTTTCGTGAGCGCTTGTTCCACTAGACAACCGACGTATAGAATATAATTGGCTTTATCATAGCCGTGTAGATCCAGAGGACCCTTCTCGGTGAGCAAGCAATCGAGGGAATGAAGAGGTGCTACCCCATGGAATATCGTTAGGAGGTGTTATAAAAGGATAAACAGAACTTTGCAAAAACTGTGCAAAACTAGCAGGTAAACACCAGACGCACAGTTTTCTAAAAGTTTGTGCAACTGTTTGCATATGCTGATGACATTGACATTATTCGCTAAACGCACCGAGCTGTCACTATTCCGTTTGCAAGTATTGAAACAACAAAAATAAATACCGTTCTTCAATAGATACGCCCCATTTTTCCAATAGAGATTCTCTGATTCTATGACTGATGTCCTAAATAGTTGTGTTCCAGCTTGCCAACTGTTAAATCATGGAAAGATACTCGTATAGACCTCAAATCATCAAGTCAAGGGTCAAGAGAATATTGCGGCTGTACGCTAATCGTAGAGTCAAAACTGCAATCAATCGATTCAGCCCGGGTCTCAAGAGCTGGGCATCTCTCGCGTCGTTCGTTAAAAATCGTATTGACCCAAGACCTAAAATCAAATGACCATTATTCACGTCGAACTTTCGTTGAACCCAATGTTCTATTGAATATGTAACAGGATCCAGATTTTCCAAAAAAAATCATCAAAAACGTGGCACATTCTTAGTCAAATGGCGGGAAACAGCCGTGTTTTGATGGCCGGAAACGTCATTGGACCGTATTTCTTTCGAGATGATGCCGGCAATCGTTTACGGTCAATACAGAGTGCTAACCAATTTTCGATGGGACAAAGGCTTGAAGGGTGTGAAGCGACTTTTCGTATAGCGCGTACTACCACCTACTTATTGAAGACGAAGTTCGGTGATCATCTTATTGCCAGAAATGACCCTGTCAATTGGGGACTCCTCTCGTATGATTTAACGCCTTTAGACTTTTTTCCTAAGTCTACGGTCTACAATATTTGAACAAGCCACAAACTTAGAGACGGACATTCGACGTGAAATTGTTGAAACCATGACCGAATTATGCGAAAAAGTCATAGAACCTTAGCCACACGTCTTTTCATTTGGAAATCAAATTGGAGTGCATCTAAAATATAATACACTAAGGAGTCTCTATTATAACAGTCTTGCTATATGGGATAGAATCATGGACGTAGGCGAAAGTGGAGAAATATGGTATGTGTATATATCCTTTGCTTTGAATGCAAGAATGCAAGAGGAGATAAAAACACCTAACATTGCAATATGTTTAGCGAAATTGGCGTGGCTGGCACAAGTAACAGGGGCCTTAGACTATTGTATATTGGAGAGCGTAACTGGAGGCAATTGGCCTAGCTTCACTCCTGTAATGCAGATCCTTCGCATCGACGAGATATTTCTTCATCACTATCGTTAAATTTGAGACAGGTTGTATGTCCTGTCCTGCCTCTCACAGAGCCACATTAGTTTGATTATACTGGAAACTTGCTCCTATGAGTAGATTTTTTATTATGCGACTAACGAAGAAGTGTCTGTTGACGATTGACTTCCTCTAGGCTTCCCTTTCACTACGATTATTTGTCCTCAAGGTAAACTTCCTTCAAGGTAGCGAGCATATTTGAGCTACCCTTACAATATCGAAGGCGTTGAAAAAATTTACAAAAAATTGGAAAATTTAAAAATTCGAATTTAAGGAATAGGGGTGGCACAAGCCAGAAACTGCAATGCTTCAGCATTCATAACTTTCAAAATAATAGAACGTAAATTTTTGATTGCCGTGCCTACTATACCGATTCGTAAGGTCATTCAAAGTCCCAACAACACGAGCACCTGGATTAGAACTCAAAGTCAGTACTAATTGCCTCAAAGCATTACCGCTTTCAGAACAGTGTGCCGTAGGCTTGAAATTGAATTACTAAATTCTGAGAATCTCTCGGCCTACTAACGCCTTCTCAACGGAAGCCATAGATCGGTTTGTTGAATTTTCCAGAAAATTCGAAAACCTACACACGAGACGTTAAAATTTATTTTCCTTTGAAGAAGTACATAGGTTCTCGTCGCCTTTAAATCAACAAAGTTTCGATGCGATCTTGATTTTCTGTGGCAACAAGAGTGCATGTCCTTCAAATCGAAATCTTCTACCCCAAAGCATGTCATAATTGCCTCAACCAATCCAAGTACCTAACCGAATAAGGATCAGGAAAAAAAAAGAAAAAAAAAACTACCTACCACCCCATCAAAGAACTTGACTAAGATTACACATTACCTCAATTCCAATTGCACAGGTAAAAAGGATGCTGCAAAAGACGACAACAATGAGAAGAACAAAAAAAAAAAAAATCAGAGAGAAAAATAAAGGAACCATCAAGACGACGGACGATGGCACCCACAAATTCAAAACGACGACATTTGGCCCATAACGTGTCTGAAAATAAATCCTACACCACGGGCACAGACTTACCGAGCAACAGCAAGGCAGAAAAAAAAAACCGACAAAGTAGAAGAGAAGAAGGAAAAAAAAAAACAACGAAACGATAGAACTACACCAACGTCCATAAAAACCGTCTACACGCACCCAAAAGAAAAACAAAAAAAAAAAAAAAAAAGGATCACACAGAAATTTTAACACCTCATCTCTTCGATTACACTCTGCCACTCTAAAATGTACTCAATTGCCTTATTTGTATGTTTGTTTGTATGTAAGTCACCTACTCTGTTACCCATCATCATCATCCAGTCGTCCGTCCGTGTGTCGTCCTCGTTCTCGTCCTCATGGCTGTCAGTGTCGGCCTCGGTGTCGGTGTCGGTGTCGGTGTTTTCCTATTCCTACCACCCTCTTAAAAGACACCCCAATCGAGGATCTGCTCTCGTAAAACTTTCCCCTCCACATCAACAACAACAACAACAACAACAACAAAACCAAAAGAAAACCCAACTAAAAAGAATTCGATAAAAAAGAAAAGAAAAAGAAACACCCCATAGAAAGAAATCACAGAAAAATCAACCACCCACTGGCAACCAGCCCACTTACCCCCGAAATTGTGCGCCAGCACAAAAAAAGAAAGCCAAACAAAAAATTTCCCTTTCACTTTCCCCAATTTTTTCCCAAGTTTCTCGTATTCGCGCGATTTGAGTAAAAGAAGAAACAACAAAAGAAAAACGAAGAAACCGGCATGGTACTCACTCAGAGTCTTCCTGTGCATTGAGAGTTTGTGTGCTTTCGGCTCTCTAGGCAGTTTCTCTTCGCAACCCTGAGAAAGGGGTGGTTTGGGTGGAATGGTTTCAGTTTTAGCTTTGACTGTCTGTCTGAGGGGAATTTCCTCTCAATCTTAACTTAACTCAATAGGCGACTCAACTCAACACCACTACGAGAAGGAATAACGACGAGGTGTAAGTGTGTTTCCGTGCAAGAGTAAGTGAAAAGTACGTAGAAGAGGATTTCTTTTTTCGTTGGCTTTTTATCTGCGAGGACACTCGAAGAGAGCCAGGGTTGATTCTCTTAATTCGTTAAGGTATCACGTTTTGATTTTGCCTACGAAGGCTATAAAATAGCTGTTGGTGTTTGAATGTGTGCGTGTGTGAGAAGAAAAAAGTCAAATCGTGTCTGACAAGGGCACCAGGAGGGCTCAATACAATCCTCTGCTACTGGCAGAGGGTTTAAGAGAAATATCCTGCCACGCGACTTTTGTGATTGTGACTACGACAAGAATGGGAAAAAAGCAACACGACGTTGGGTTGATTTTCTGAAACTGAGGGTGGTAGGTTGATTGGCCATTCTCTTTGGACGTTGCCGTTGCTGTTGCTGTTGCTGTTGCCGTCGTCATCATCATCATCCCTTTGGCTATGTGTGGTAGTACGAGTACCAAGTACCAAGTAATCGAAGGACATCCTCTTCTTTTTCTTGGCAACATAGAAAGGTATATTGCGATTGAGAATGTGAATAGTGAATTCGAAACGGTTACTGTAACCTCGACGGCTGCCGCTAGCCAGAGCAGACCCAGTGTATCGCTATTCTTCCCTCGATGCTGAGGACGACGTTTATTCGTAAACGCGCTTTTCGTTTTGAGTTCGTTTTAAGTTTTCTAACGAAACGGAAATCGTTGCCGTTAGCAATAGCAGTTGATCCTTTTTTTTTTAAATCCTTTTCGTAGTTTGAACCTTGAATTTGGTTTTGATAGTTTTGTTAAGTGGCGGACGGTTCGTTAAATGTTAGTAACACTTTGGATTTTGAATAAGATCCACGGTAACCTCCCTAGTCTTTAGCATGTGACTGGTGCAGTGTTACATTGCACCTGGTGTATTGGGTGTATCAGTTGTTGTACCAACCGGTCCAATGGTCTATTGGTCCGGAATCCTGGCTGATTAAAACCCATCCATCAATCGCCATGTCAACCCCCAACCTTGAATCTCGATTTTGTTTTCCTTTTTTTTCGCTCAGCACCCACCCCCTTTTGGGTTGTTTTTGGCAGAATGGTGAGACTCTGGGAGAGGAAAAAAAAAAAAATAACTTCATGGAATAACATGTGCTCTATGTGTAAGAGGAGGAAGCGCAACGGAAGGATGACAGAGTTTGCACGTGTATGTGTGTGTCTCTCGCGTGGATTTTTTTTCCTGATTCGAGGGGAGGAATGTTTTTTTTTTTTTGTTTTCATTTTAATTTTTTTTCGTGTGTGTTGGAGAGGTTTGTCGATGGAGGCTTGGGGATGCCATATAAACAGCAATGAGGATTATTATTTTTTTGATTTTTTTTTTTGGATTTCGGTCGTCGTTTTTGCTGTTTGGGGTTCTCCTTCATTTTCGGTGGAATTTTCATGAGTGTATTTGATTATTATAAAGGATCCATCCTACATTATTACACATTCATACATAGAACAGAGGCGAATAAAAAGAGGAAAAAATTAATAAAATATCGGCGGCGGGAGTTGTGCTATTTTATTTTTTTGTAATTTTTTCTCTGCTGCACACATACAAAGGGGATGGCTGGAACAATTTTAAGGGAGCAAAGCAGGAATAAGGATTTTTTTCGGGGATTCTGTATGAGTCGGTTTGTTTTTTTTTTTTGGTCCGTACACACTCTCCAACAATGTTTGGTCCCCTGATGATGGTTGGGCACCGTATATGATTTGGTGTGATGACGACGATGAGAATTGGAGCTGGGGTGGGTGGTAGTAAAGAGCGAACCAAAAAAGGGGGTGAAAGCACGACATTCGACAGCGACGAGAACGACGACGACGACGACGAGGACGACTACGACTACGACTAGAACGATGACGACGACGACTACAACGACTATAGCTGAGAAGGACATCTTCTCGTTAACTGAACGATAGAATAAGAGAGTGGTGGGGGGTTAGATTCAGTCTTCCTTTCCACGTTCGTATGCGGCGCGGATTTTCCTTTTTTTCTTTTTTTTTTTACTCCTCTGATTCGCTCGTTCGTTTGGGTTTTTTCTCCGCCGAGCGTGTATTTTGATGTTGTATTTTTTCTCTCCCATTATTTATCCTTTTCATTTGGTTGGGTGTTTTTTTTTTCTCGATTCTCGATTTTTATTTTTGTGTTTTTGTGTTTTTTTTTTTTTTTTGTTTCTCGTTCTGTTCGTGTGCTTTTGCTGTTCGTCGGTGTCATAATGTGTGTGTGATTATTATAATGGTACAAAACTAAAATACACATAGCATCATAACGTTTAGAGCCAAAAGATTTCTAACCGCCAGACTAGGCAGTCATACATAGTTGGTTGGTCTCTCGTCCGTTCCGTATTTGTTGTGTCACATTTGTGTTGGATATTTTTTAATTTTTTTGTGCTTGCTACTACTATTACTGCTGCTGTTGCTGCTGCTACTGTTGGGTACTACCATTGCTACTCGACTGATATTGATACTGATTACAGATACTACTTCTGCAACTGCTGTTTGTTGTTATTGTTGTTTATTTCGAAGAAGGGATGTTTAGTGATTTTGACTTGAGCTGACTGTTTTTTTTTTTTTTCGTTACTAGTGCACTAGGATAATTGTCGATATTTTTTCCAATTGTGTACTTTTGAGAAGTTTCTTTCGATTTTCGATTTCTGATTATACAAAATCATTCCAATCGGTTGTTGCACATTTTATTTTTTGGAAAGTGAAAACCCCGAAACATAACACACGTATACAAGTACATATTTGTTATAAGAGAATTCGAATTTTTGTTTTTTTTTTTTTGTTGATTAAGGATAGAGTTATCCTGGAACGTAGACTTGTCAAAGATGGTGACAATGCCGGTTGGATTATAAAGTGTCTTCGGTTTATTTTTTCTTTTGTTTTTCTTTTTGCCTTGTGAATTGTGTTGAAGAATTTGATTTCTTTTTTTTTTCTTCTTTAAGTTAACTTTGTGGAGAAAATATTTAATTTTTTTTTAAAATCAAGAAAAGAGTGCAATATTGTTGAGCTGTTATTTTTAAAAAAATAGAAAATACAAAAAAAGAAAGTGCAAATAAAAAGAGATCATACACAAGTAAAATAAACAAAATTCACAAGAGACATATCGAAGGATAAAGATCAGCATGAAGTAACACTGAAAAGACGGAAATAAATCACAACGCTTGGACACCCTGGGATCACTGTAAGTACTAACAAAAATAAGTCAGAATAAAAAAATTAAAGTTCATACCTATGTCCATAGTAGGTACCTGCACGAAGCAAAACACAGTGTGAAATGCAGGATATGACATCTAAAGAGACAGTGATTATAGTATGAAACTCACAAGACCATCAGTTCAAAAACATTTTGATAGAAAGGACAGTAACTTTGACATTTCCACGTAGACCGAGGAGAAAACTGAATGTTCATTTTCCAATAATAATTTTGTGTCAAGCCTTTAACATTGAACTCTTATTTACACTTGGATCAAGTGGTCAAAGTTGTGTTCTCCTAATTTAAGACACGTCTTTGTGACAATATTTTGATGGTTTCCGACTACAATATTGTGGCTAGAGTAACTTCCGAATCGCCCGAGTATGAAAAACTTAGTCAAAAATGTTTATTCAAAAATTTTCTACTTCAAAGTTTGAGGTCAGGAATATTTGACGTCCAAAAAACGTCAATATAATTTAAAGTATGGGTAGAGACCCTAATTTCCTCATACTGTGCTAAAAATGTTTGCTCTAAAATATGCCACAAATATCCTTCAAACATAAATGAGTTGGATAGTAGGGCCGCAATCTAGTGAACGCAGCTAAGGTATTGATGAATCGGAGACGTACATAGTTGAAGCAAGATTATCTAGTTCTTATTCTAGTCATCATATAATATTTATATTTGGCACTTAAAAATACTCGACCAAAGTTAAGCTTACCTAATTCTTTGTTAAATTCTTTTGCTCAGGAACGATGATCCTGGTGCACTTAGTTCACATTCCTAGATTTTTGAAGGAGTTTCCTGTAATCCTTAAAAAGTTGTATATCTGTAATAAAAAGAAAAAAATGTATTGACAATCTTATAAAACAATTAAGAACTCTTATATGTATAAAACATGCCTGCAGTTATTTTTTTTATAAATATGCTGTGAAGTTTTCTGAAAGATTTTGTGACAATTTTAAGTAGCTAAAGAGTATTTTGATGATTATTAGTGCGCCAATTTGAGCAGAAATCAAACAATTTGGAGAATAACTCTTTTTGAAGATTTTTCAATCTTGTATAAAATATTTAAAACAATATTATTAATAGCAGAGGTGTCAAGCGTTCTCTTCCTGTCGAAAATTATAACTTTTTATCATGGTACTAACAAAATTATGTATTTCGAAGAAAAATTGTCAGCCCTCAAATGTCTTTAAATTCTTAAAATAAGAGTTGGTAAATTTAACACGTCTTTTTTTATTTATTTTCCCAAAAAGAGTTTAAAAAAAACAACTAAATCTGGCTATTTTTTCTGTAATTGTTTTACTATGTTCTAAAACCTGTCATCTGAAACACGATTTATTTCAGATAAGTTTCATCACGAGATCTGCTTCTACATATTTTGTATATGAGCAATATTAAACGCTCGTCATTATGACTATCGGTTTTGTCAAGCATGACATTAGGTTTTGCAAAATACATAATAAATAAAAACAGTGTTCAGGAAAAACTATTTTTTGCATTGTATATACTTATAAGTGGCATAAATACTCTTGGGTTTATGGCTAGCGTGCCTGTTTTTGAAAATGCGTTTCATTCTGGCCGCTCAAATTTTGTTGCTTCTGATGAGTTATTTGTTGCTAGATTATCAGCATAAATTAGTGAGTTCACGTATTTCTAAATACACGGAACTATAGGTCCTACGGCCTTAGAAACCAGTTTAGCCACCCATTTCTGGAAAGTGATTTTTCGCCAAATTAAGATTTTTATAAGACACGGGGTCGCATCTTATTAAAACCATATCTCTAGTCATGGTTGGGAAATGACCATATTGTTTGTAATGCGGACAAGGTCCAACGATACGACTATTTTTCAAATAATTTCTAATAATATTGCTTAGAGAGGAACCCATCAAGCCAGAAACGAGGGCTAACAATGAATACAAGAACTGTTTTCCAACTGCTTTAGGGTCTATTCACGTACAAAACGGATGGTCTTATGGCGTTAAAGACCACATTTAGCTGCCACCGTTGCTACTTTTGTACAGCAATACCAAACTTGGCAGATAATTTGTGTATTGCTATTTTTTCGGATTTGTGAGATTTAAAAAATAAAGAAAACCGAAAAAACAAAAAGGATAATGTGTCCCGATGAGCAACCGCTTCATTTCAAATCCTGAGCAGGACAAAATTAAAGACTCTTCAAATGGTTTTGTTTCAGAGTTTTTAAGGCACTTTTATTAAAATAAATTGAAAATTGTTACTAGTTTAAAAAATAAAAAATCAAGCCATAAATGGCTTCGTATGCGTTAAGGGTTACATTTATCAAATCTGATTTCAACTGACATGCTGCAACGCCAACCATATTTTTTTCAAAAGTGATTTGTTTGTTTCGCGTATATTCTCACAAACGGCTAGTTTTGAAATCATATAATGGCAGGCGGCTGAGCATAAATCGTCATGCGAAAATACATTTTCCTTTAGCACTTTTTTGACAGCAAAGGGACTCTGTTTAAATTAAGCGTGGAATCGAGCAAATTAACGCCACCCATATACCATATTTGTTATAAGCCTCGACAGCTTGAGGATCAGGAATATCTCTGTACTATTTTTCTTTCCCTGTTTGGTGAGGATTGGCTTGCTTCTAACGCACTGTGACAGCATGTTTGCAGCCTTGTTACGAGTATCAAACTAGGATGCCAGTCCCAATTTCACTCCACCACCACTTTGTTTTTTTCAGTTCTTTCTCTATTGACATTTTAGAATTGGGGACTCCGTTTGGTCTGACTGTTGGGAACAAAATTGGTGTTTGACATGTTTAACCATTGTAGATGTAAGCCTCGTCAGGAAGTTTGCAGTGCCTCCTAAATGAGGGGCATTTTCAGAGAAGGTGTTACTCTGCTGAAACTGAATCCTGAAACTCCACTTAGAACTTTGTTCTCGTAACCCCACTTGTGAGGCTTGGCTGGGCTATACTGATTCAGTTTGTGACGGCATTACTTGCTCACAAGAAGCTCGACTCTTGGAATAAGTATTGTAGAATCCGTTGACTTATTTTTTCCAAAAATGGTCTCATTTTAAAAAGTTTGTCGCATCCATCTGTTCCAAATGGCCTAAATTGGTGTTATCACTCAAGCGTAAGTACATTTTTATAGTTTCTGTCTGGCCAATAGAAGCTTTGTTCAGTGAGGAAAAACTAGAACAGAACAGCACAGATTTGTGAAAAACGTCAAATCAAATGAGAACAGAAAAGTACAGCACAGCTGATTTTGACACTTTTCACAATTTTGTTCTACTTCGAAAGTAGGTGGAAGATTTTCTGTTCCGAACAGATTGTAACAGCCTAACTGAACACAGAGCAGAACAGATTCGGACAGAAATATTTCTCACTCAACAGGAATGCTTGTAATTTTCTGTTCGGAATAGTCCGGAACAGCCAGCCTCACTGAACAAAGCTAGATTTACTCCAAAATAAGTGGTAGTTGAACATAAAACATGTAAATCACCATGTCAACGAACTGTTCCATTTCAGTTGTTATTACTCATTTTCTGGCTTAGTTATGTTGTTTTGAAGAGCTTTTAAGTTTGACTGGTCGAAAACAAATTGAAGTAATTCCTCCGTAAAAAGGACGAAAAATAATCGCCTGTGTTTTCAGCCCAATCACCGATCCTGGCTATTCCGTTAATTGAAAACTCTTTTCTCCAATACAAAATATTTTCAGGCTTGTCTTTTTTTTGTTTTGAAGCCGATGCAACTACAATAGTTCGATTACGAACTCAGATTCGGTGTCAATTTCGGGCACTATAAGGCAGTTGCTGTTGCTTTATGCGGTCTCAAATTCCACATCAGAGTCTGCTACTTCTTGAATGAAATAAGAAAAAATATGAGAAAATTTTTTTCGAAAACGAAACTCTTATGGCACCGCGAAGAAGATCACTCGTAAGGGTAATCTAATACCACTTTTGCACTCAAAATTGACTTATAATATTTAAAAAAATGTATTTTTTCTCAAAACAATTTTTGTATTAACTATACTTGCCGAATGCTTATAGTGATTAGCACTTAAAATCGCAACTTATTTGTTACTTCCATTTTTAATGCGCGCTCGTGTTGGTATCACACGTATAAATTAATATCATGAGCTATAATTATCAGACAGAAAGAAAAGTACCGTTTTTTTTGTAAAGGGACTGACAAACCAATGGAAAAAAATAACTTCAGGTCATTTGGAAAAGGCTTTCTTGGAAAAATATGCATCATAGAATGCAGAGCCGTATTTCTAAAAACTTCTATTTATTAGAACACTATAAAGAGTGTCCCTTGTTTTTTTTTAATAACTTTAAATTGAAATAAAACAAATAAAAACCAGTTAAATTGGGCAAGAACTTATTTTTGTTTGATTGAAAAAATGTTGGGTCTTGACCATGTTGAATACGTTTTGCAAAGGTTTTTCTGTCAGTCAATTTTTTAACAAATTGCCTTGTACATCACGAATAACACTCACAATATTGCATTCCTAGTCCTCAATACGAGGGTTGTCTGAAAAGATAGTGGCACTCGTCAATAAAAGCTAGTGAATGTTAGTTGTGCATCTTTTGACAGTTACTTGCCGAAGTTTCAGTCATTTTGGACGCGCAGTTTTTCGTTGACAGTCGTTTGAGTGAGTCGATGTGAGTGTTTTTTGTGAGTATCGAGCTGTTATTAAATTCTTGTTTTTGAAAGGCAATACGCCTACGCAAATCAAAAATGAGTTGGACTCTGTGTATGGGGACTCTGCACCATCATTTACCACAGATAAATTTTGGGCAGCTGAATTTAAACGTGGCCGTAAGAGCTTGGGAGGTGATGAACGTTCGGGACGCCCATAAACTGCAACCACTGACGGTAACATTGCTAAAGTTCACCAAATGGTGTTAGACGACCGCCGAATTAAAGTGAGAGAGATAGTAGAGGTTATGAAGATGTCCAAAGAACGTGTTTGTTACATATTAAATCAAGATTTAGGCATGAGAAAGCTGTCCGCGCGTTGGGTGCCGCGTTTGCTTACGTTAGACCAAAAACGTGTTCGAATGAACATTTCCAGCGCTCTGTTGGCGCAGTTTAGGCGCAATAAACCCGAGTTTTGGCGCCGATTAATTACTGTAGATGAAACTTGGATACACCATTATACGCCCGAAACAAAAATTTAGTCAAATTAGTGCACTGCAAAGGGCGAGCCGGCTCCAAAAAAAGCAAAAACTGTTTTTTCGGCTGGGAAAGTGATGGCGACTGGTTTTTGGGATAGTAAAGGAGTTATCTTAATCGATTATGTTCAAAAAGGAAAAACCATTACAGGAGCATACTACGCATCATTACTTGCCAAGCTGAAGGCAGAAATTGCGGAAAAACGGCCACATTTGCAGAAAAAGAAAATCCTGTTTTACTAAGCCAACGCGCCGTCTCGCACCGCAGCGGTTGCCGTGGCGAAAATCCATGAATTACGGTTTGAACTGCTTGACCATCCGCCTTATTCAGGTTGCTGGTTTATCTGCATAAACCAATGCCCTCAGGTAGTCTAAAAGAAAATAGTCGAGAGGTGTTAAATCGAATAATCCCGAAAGGTCCGATTCGCGAAATCACCGTCTCTCCAAATAGTGATTTAATAAATCTGTTATACTTAGTACGGGAGTAAGCACATTGCTATAGATTCATGATCAATATCATCCAAATTTTGAAGGAAATTTTCGTTGAGCATTAATGGGGCCTCCGGCCATATTTTTGATAAAATTAAGACCAATGATGCCACTGGCGTGTAGATGAGCTATGTTTTCTTCGGAACGCACAGTATGAGGTCGTACTGATTGGGTATTGTCCTGTCCACTAGCGTAAATGCTTTCTCCGAATTTCGAAGTACTCTTTTTTTCATACCTTATTTCATGTAAAAACTTAAAGCTAACACAATTTATTTAACAAACCCACTAAATATTATATTGTGGAGAAAGAGCTTAAAGTTTCAATGAAATAGGCAGGATTCCCATTGATCATGGGGATCAATATGTGAAGGTTATACTATAGTTTCAGTTTTTGTTAAAATAATTTTTAAATTCGGTATTGTGCAACAAATTCCAAATTAGACTACAACATCTAATAACGAATCAATTTCCTCGAGATTAAAAGAGAAGAAAAAAGATTTTAATTTATTCAGAAAAACTGATTGAGGCTTAAATCAGACCGACAGGTAAACTATTAAATAAACGTGGCACAGTGATCTTGTAGAAGAGTGAAAAATGTGATTTCCTTATGGTCGGTACATTTACTAAATTCTGGCTATCTACCCGTCTATGTCTATGAGTCTATGCGACTCATACAATTTTGAGGAATAGAATCAATTTTATTGGAATGAGTACCGCCCCAGCAAGTCAATCCATATTGTAACTTTGATTTAAATAACCCATTATAGACTAGCTTTAAAATATATTGACTACAGTAAAGGTCCTTCAAGATCAACCCAACAGAGGAAAACCGAAAAAAGTTCAAACGAGCCAGAGATAACTCCAACGCCTTTTTTTAAACGTGTAAAATTCCAATACGACCAAAAACTGAGGCAAAAAATACTACAATGTACCAAAGGTAGTAACAATTTTTGGTCGTTCGTCAAAAATATTACAAATTCTGACTCATCCTCCATCCCAACGCTCATTTACAATGATATTCCAGCTGTCAGTTCTTTGGATAAGGCCAATCTGCTTGCTGCACACTTTGCAGCACTTACGTCCCTTCTTTCCAAGGTCATGGAAATGCTGATAAACCGTCAGCTCATGAAATATCTCGAAACACGAAAACTTCTTAATGACCGCCAGTACGGTTTTCGTAGCAACAAGTCCACTGGTGATCTGATGGCATGTCTCACCGAAAAGTAGAACCAAAGCGTACATCAATCTGCAAGATAGTTGCACTTGGTATTTCTAAGGCACTTGAGAGAGTTTGGCATCAGGCTCGTTTGTCGAAAATGCGTGCATTTGGAATCGACGACTCTCTTCCTCAACGGATTAGAAACTACCTTTCGGAACGTTCAATTCAAGTTGTCTTGGATGGTTTCAAGTCTGATATTCACAAAATAAATGCTGGTGTGCCCCAGGGCTCCGTTCTGTCTCCGACACACTTTTTAATTTTTATCAACGATCTCTTGTCTGCTACTTCTAATCCAATATATTCCTTTGCTGATGATAGTACTCTCTGCTTTTCACATTCGTTCCCGGACTCACGTAACTGCTCTTCGACTGTAGAACGGGAACGGCAGCGTTATGTTAAGCTCACTAAATTCTGTTATTAACAGCATAACTAATTGGGCAACTACTAACATAGTAGAATTTAATGCTTCCAAAACACAATGCTGTCTGCTGTCGTTAAAGCGAAATTTAAGCACCCAGCCTTTATCCATGAATGGCACTTGCATTGTCGAAACCGATAAACTTTCCATTCTCGGTATGTGTGCCAATGAAAACTTATGTTAGAATGATCACATATTCGGTGTCGTCAAAAATGTTGTAAAATGTCTAGGTTTCCTCAAGCGATGTAAGAAATATTTTACCCCTTCTGATTTGGCCACAATATATATATAAGGCATTCATCCGCCCAAAATTGGAGTACAATGCCCACATCTGGTCAAGTGCTCCTAAAACACCTCTCCACCTGAAAGATAGGGTTCAAAACCGTGCGATAAAACTCATTAGTGATGCTAATATCAGTCAATCAATTGACACCCTCGAACACCGACGTAATGCCTCCTGTCTCACTTTGTTTTATCGCTATTTCCACCACAGTGCTCCATTGAAATCGCCAGTAGCATTACGCCCATTCAAACTTTCAACCGTAACACACCCGTCTCGCTTTGAATGCTCATCAGTATACCTTCAAGCCCATTTTCGGACATAGTCTAAAATATCGTGATTCTTTCCTAAACCGTACAACTCGCTTATGGAATGCCCTGTATAGCTCTTTATTTCCTAGTCTTTATAACCTTCAAACATTTAAAACCATCGTTCACCGGCACCTCTCTTGCTATTCTACGCTTGTTGAATTGCTCACAGGCCCATCTGTGGGCGCACGCAATAAGTTGCGCCTTACCGACGACGACCTCTGCGGAGGCTGTGGGAGCATAGTCTCATGGGACAAAACGCAACCAACGTGAGCGGAAAGCGGAGACCAGAACCAGGAACCGCAATCAAATCTTCCACCCGGGCAATGAGTGGACTCGGCTCCACATACCTCAGCAATCCTCAAACCGTTTGCACACAATGCGGACTGAACGAGGGAATTAAATATACCGATGCTCTAAATATTTTAAATGTTGGCAGATTGTACGAGTTACACAGCAGATGCTGAGGAAAATCATATTCCGCGCAGTGTTCGATGAAAATTCTCAGGATGTTGTGGTGATCGTTATAGGAGGATCCCTATCGGAAATTTTGCTTGCTCAGCGTCGGGTGTAGCTTCAAGGTAATGCCTTATTCGCTCGAGCACTACTTTAAGTAAAACCATCATTGCACCTATATAAACTACATATATAACTATAATTTTTTTTAAATGTGAACGCACCCTTAATGTTTTTTTGTGAACTGTCATGATTATTTTGCTTGTCAATGTCTACCATTTACTTATGGTTCAGTACTCGAACGAGTAACGTTTACAAATTATTAAAATGTATTTAGTCGCCCCGCCCAACTCATCTCAGTCTGCATTTTCGCCGCTTAATGTTCCGGTGTCAGTGAGAGAAAGAATTGCATGCATGGAGTGCTGAAAATATCGAGGCCGTAAATGTTGACAGAAACCCATCCATTCCAGGCAGAAAAAGGGGAGATATACCGTCTGGACTAGCCGATTTGTATGTTAAAAGTATGTAAAGTGAAATACACTCAAGTGTATACGGAGGCAAAGCACAATCTGGAAATGTTGAGCTGGCCGCAAAGGGTCCGAAGAGCTGACAGCTGGAATGTCATTATAAATGAGCGTTGGGATGGAGGATGAGGCAGAATTTTTAATATTTTTGACGAACGACCAAAAATTTGTACGACCTTTGGGACATTGTAGTACTTTTTTGGGGCAATTTTCGGTCGTATTGAAATTCCACATGCTTAAGAAAGGCGTTGCAGTCATTTCTGGCTCCTTTGAACTTTTTTCGGTTTTCCTCTGTCGGGTTGATCTACAGTGGGAAGTTAAAAATCGGTCCAGGGTGGCCCATTTACAATTTGTTTTCCTCGTCACTCATGTTTATCTTTGACGTAAAATCGTGCACTTCGTTGTTGAGATTCAGGAGGACGTTAGCGTAGGTTCTGTGCGATTCACAGTCAGCACCCATCAGCTGATGGACTGTCTGCACTTTGTAAGGAAATATCTTAGATTCTTTCACTAAAATGTGCCCCAGTGACGTACGTGGAACTGCCAATTGCATGGCACGTCGTCTGGTCAAGGCGATGGAGATTTTACGATATCTTCAGCCACGGCAGCGATTTTCTCGGCCGAAAGAGAGGTACGAGGCCTTTCAAAATTTTCTCGGCCCCGTGTTGAGCCATTGTCTCTAAGCGTCGTGCGGTTAAACGGCGCATTGAACAACCAGTGGGAGCCGGGCGGCCAGGAAAACGGGTACGGAAATGGAACAGGAGTATAGCGTTCCATTTCTTATCCGAACAAATTCCGATAGGGCCATACATTGTGGCCGACCTTGTACGATAAGATTTCATTCTGACAATACGCACACACAACAGGTCAACACTTTTCACGCAATAGAATTCCATGTAGACGTGTTACTCGCAACAGCTCTGGTGAAAGTAAGATCCTCTTCGGGTATAGACGTCACACCCCGCGGATTGATAGATCCGGGTTTAGAGGCCACCTTTATTACTGAATTTTGGAAGAGTTTTGAGGAATTTCGCCGACTCACAACTGTCAATTTTTTTACTTTTTACGAAAGCCCTGGTGTCGTCTTCACACTCATAACAAGCTTTATAAGGCATCGTGTTATTTACTCCTAGAAAGCTTAGGTGCTGAACAAAAGCGTAGTGTCCTGTAATGACGCCGGAAAGCAGTCTTTAGTCCTTCCTGCTGGCGAACAGCAGGACAGTCACTGCACTTTTAGAGACATCCGGAAGCATTCACTTGATCTGCCGCTATTCTAAGAAGTAACGTTATCTGCAGACAGTTCTAATGTAGATTCGGGCCATGAGAAACTCTCTGAATATTCCATAGCAAACTCATCGGCGATCCCATTTCGTGTGACCCAATTATGAGCAAACTCAAACACGCTCAAACAGGACCCAGTGCATTCAGTCTTCCGACTTCATTCAGAGAAGCTTTTGATTTTCAAATAAGCTTTGAAGTTCTCAGATGCTAAGCAAGGCTTTAAGTACAACTTGACTGTCGTTACAGACGCAGATACTTTGCCATCATCTCCGATTCTTAACGGTATTGTTCATTGACATTAGAATTGCATATCCGCGTGGAAAGCGGACATATGTTTCCATAACGCTGTAGTCCCGACTACATTCAGCGGCTCTGATGGCATTGCATTAGACAGCATTTCCATAAGACCAGAGGCAAAAGATACTCGGCCTACAAGATTATCAAAACTCCAGTCCGTGTTGATCCAAAGACCATTTCTCATAAAGCAGAGGATAGCTTAAGGAATGCAGCACATGATATGAATATCAAGAGGAGTGCGATTCATCAGGGCGTCTAGAGCAAGGTCCGACGTATTAAAGGAAGCCACCATGCAGTAAAGTAGCAGTAAGATACGTATTTGGCAATACTTCCCTTTTAAGCATTGCTCGTCAAAATATCTAAATCTTTTCTAACAAATGCGATCTTTCCTGATCGTGATGTCATCCTGACATATAGTAGAAAATTCCTCGCTGGTTGTGTCTTTTTTTTTTTGGCAAGGACCTTTTGGTCAAGATGGTAATTGCGTCTACATCAGCTCTCATATCCCCGAAGTGGGTTACCGTCTATGCAGAGAATCAGTTCGCATTTTTGGGTGGAAGTTTAAAGCAAGCAGTGGTATGGCTTGGTATACTTATACATAGAAAAGACGAGGACATCGTAAATTACAAGGGTTAGTGTTGAAGAAAATAGAATTGTAAAGGGAGGCGCAAACCACAGAACCAGACAGTAGTCGTTGAATAAAGGGAATGTCAGCTACGTTTCTGAATTTTTCGATGTTATTCAAGTTTATAAGATTGAGGGTCATCCTAGGGTAGTCCTCGAAGAGGAAATCGTAATAAACGGCGTTGAATGCTCTCTATTCGGGATATATGAACTCGCTGAAAGGGGAACACAGAGCTAGAATATTCGTCACATAAGAGTTGAGAATTCTTTGGACCATCGTTTCAGCATTATCTCATCAATATGCGAGCGAAGGTTTAGCTCTATGTTGTACAATATGCCAAGAACACGAAGGGATTGAACTTGTCGAGAAGGAGATTGATTACGTGACAAAGTCATAGATTTACATTTGAAGACATTAAACTCTAAGCAATTTTTTAGGCATTCAAGATTCAAAATGAAGGTCCACAAGGTTGCATTCTATCGCCGATACTTTTTTTTATTGATGATTAGCAGTATGCTTCGCGCAGCCTTTTATACTGGAAGCGGAGGAATTCGCTGGACTCTTACACCTTACTCAAGCTAGCATTGCTGGATAACCGGTAGAGAGAGCAGAGAATTCCCAATATCTTGGGAATATTGTCTCTACCGAAGTTGGAACCAAGCAGGATATTGTCAGCCGAATCGGCAAGGCAAAGTTTGCGCTTAGAATGATGTCCAAGATGTAGCAAAGCTATGCAATCAGCTTAAACACTAAGCTACGACTATCTTGTCCAAATGTTGAATCCGTGCTGTTGTATGGGTGCAGCACTTGGAAGTTGACCGCTACTATCACAACAAAATATAAGCCTTCGTTAATAGATGCCTACGTAACATCTTAAGAGTTTTGGGGCCTAACCGTATCTCTAACGAACAACGGGTCAGGATCAACTATCCAACGGCGAAAATAGCAGTGGATTGGTCCTATAATACACTTCGAAAAGGCGATAGTTCCATAGCTAACTACTCGATGCAATGTAATCACAAGTCGCTTATAGTCAAGATGAAAAGAAGGGGACTTAGATGGCTGCCCTGCGGAACACCAGAGTGGCCAAAACGAGGATGAGAGGTTAAGGTTAACGGTTTTCCAGATATCCTCGGGCCAAAGCCGAGGATAGGCAATTTGAAAATGATCACTTGATGAGATATTTCATCGAAGAACTTAGCAACATCTGTAGCGGTAGCACCAATTTTCTTGCCATTTTCTAAAGCTGAAATCGCAAAGGATACGAATTCAACTGAGTTTGTAGTAGTTGTTTTATTTTTCATAAATCCATGCTGACTGGGGGATATAAGCGACTTGCACTGAAAGCCTAATAGGTACTTCATATAAAATACTTTCGAACATTTTAATTATGTGAGACAGTTCGGCAATGGGACGGTAATTAGTTACTTTATTCTTTGGTCCCTTTTTGTGTACCGGAATTATGAAAGAAGTTTTCGAAACTAGGGGGAAAAGCCCTTGTTTGGGGGATAGATGAAATAGGAAGCAAATTGATAGAGAAAGATTGGAGCCACACTTTTAAGAAATATGGTGAGGAGACCGACTGGGCCGGGTAACAATCCATAATAAAGCTTTTATACCTTTTCGTCGATCAAAAAATTGAGAGAGAGAGGGGCTATTGGTGAAATCTGGAGGGTAATTAAAATATAAATGGTCCGTTACGCAGAAGTCGTCTGCAAATGATTGTTTTCCTCCAAAGAGGAATGCTCTCAGTATGACATCGTGTCAGGTGATTATAAAGAAAAAACGGACAAGAGAATATGAAGCATGGTAGCACAATCGGAAAGCATAGCCTAGATGACACTATGCCAAATTCGGCTAATTGACTTTTCTGGATAGAAGAAAACGCAGCAGGTTCTTAGAAAATACGTGATTTCCTCATCCTGTATTCACAAATAAGCAAGGGGATTGATCATGTTGCGATCCAGTATTATACATAGATATCCAAAATTCTCGAGCGGCCAATATAAAATTGTATCACCACTTAGTTCAAGCCAAATTAAGTTTACGGATTTTACAAAACACCTAACCAACGGAGCTTCTCATAGAAGATCCATTGGGATTGACTCCAAAAAATGATAAGAAATAATGTCATACGTTCCTCGCATTACCCACTGGCTACACGTCTCGATTATAAGATCGATACTCATCTATGGGGTGGTTATCTGGTAGACGGCCAAAGACATTGCAGCAAACTATGCAAAGTCTAAAGGACAGCATATCTGTGTATGAGCTTAGCTTTACGCACTACTCCCCCTGCGGCACTGAATATTCTGTTTCACTTAGCAGCCGTCATCAGCTATTCACCTTAAAGAGACTACACAGTGGGCAAATAAACTATTTGACTCCGCTGATACATAGACATTCAAGAAACTTACCGCGCGAGGCCATTGTGTCCTATGACCAACAATCCTCAAGATTTCACCGCACTCACTCCCGGACACTTCCTTGTTGGACTTAGCGGAGACCAATAGCGGATAATTTACAACGATGGAGGCGCTCCAGAAATTACAACAGCTATTCTGGAAGCAGTGGAAAGCAGAATATTTGACGCGTCTTCAAACTAAGCAAACTTTTTTGTTTTTAATTAGTAGGGTGGGAGAAATAAGAATCAGATAAGCGTAGCTCAGACTCAGAATTTGTGTTGACCGATATTGCTTCCTTGACAAGAATTCCTCTGTTAAATTTTTCAGGGAAAGAAAGAGAACAGAACGGCAATTTGGATGAAGGTCTGGTGTTGTAAAAAGGCATTATGTTGTTGGCGACAGAGGGTGGTAGTAGGTGCAGTGAGGTTTTAGGAACGCCTGATCTTTAGGACAATTAATTTACTACTTCAACGATCTCCTTTCAATGCAAAATAGAATATTTGACACAAGATCCAAGACACTTGAGCTCTTGAGAATATTTAAATTTCACAAATATTTCTTCTGCGGTAAATTAGGAATGATTGATTAGTATTCGATGGGTTTGTGGTAAGTGCTGGTTTCTGTGAACTTTTAATTGATTGTTCCTAAAACTATCTATCCAGATGAATAATTCCTGTCGTTATCATTCCTTACCCGCAAAGCCAGCCCTCCCTAAAACTTCTATTTACCTAAAATAAAAAAAGGGGGAAAAAAAAGGAACGTGCTTAACAAATTCCAAAAATCTTAATCAAATGCCAATCGAAAATAAGTCGGTAATCAGGGGGACAACCAAAAATCCAAAAAAAGAAATCTACAAAACGCAGACTACTGCACTCTTTGCCACAATGCACACACAAAATGTATTTAGGGGGTGATCGACCCCGTAATGATTGTTGAATTTCCGAAAATATGTATGAATTTTTTGTTTTTTTTTCTGTTTTGTATTTTTGTTAGCTCACACAATCTGCAGTTAAAAAGCTTCGACCTCTCCAGTTGCCTTGGGTGTACGAGTGTTGTGGGTTTTTTTTTGCTTATTTAATGAACAAATATTCGGAATAGATCAACTACCTTTATCTGGTGCGATGTACGAGTACGAGTGTGTTTATCTGCCCTATTGAGTTGCACCCCACACTCTGAAATTCGACCCCGATCGCCATAACTGCTGTCATCTGTCTTGGAATGACCAACCCTCCCAGCAAGCGCCTACACCCAGAAACCAGTTTGTCTGTACCCTGATCAAACAGAGTGTA
Source organism: Volucella zonaria (assembly GCA_963966105.1). Classification (NCBI taxonomy): domain Eukaryota; kingdom Metazoa; phylum Arthropoda; class Insecta; order Diptera; family Syrphidae; genus Volucella; species Volucella zonaria. Next base: position 181,387,393 of record OZ014532.1, on the reverse strand, counting down.
AACAATATAAACAGTGTTTTACTTTTCATTTGCCCTCCACCCACCCCCCATTCTTCCCAGTTTCGCTTCGAAAAGCTTTCATCGATCTTCATTCCAATTTTTTGAATGGGAAAGAAGATTCTTTCCAAAGAACAGAAAAAAAAAAAACGCGAAAAAACGCAGAAATGGGAAGAAAAAACAACAGATACGAGTGAGTTTTTAAAAAAAAAAAAAACAAAACAAAAAAACATACTTTTCGGGGTGTCAATGATCGTTACACTTATTTGCCTCAAGCGATCCTTTCAATAGTGGCACAATGGTGTGTGTTAGTGTCGTTCGAAAGGGAGAACATCTGTGTTAGAGAGCTGTAAGTTGCTGCATTTGCACTCGTAGTCAAAGTCACAGCAGAGGGGTTGTTTGTTTAATTAGTAGGAAGGCAGCAGACAATGACTTTGGAATAAGCTTTACAAAGAAAAAAGAAAAAAAAAAAAAGTAAAAACTCGGTCTCAGCGGTTGTTGGTGTTAGTGATGATGGTGGCAAGATCACTCCCAGAGTTCCAGCTCCTAACGATGTAACACTTTGAATGATGTGTGCAATTTAGCGTGTATAGGGAATTCGTCAGATTCAGATACAAAAACAAAAAAAAAAAAAAAAACGGAGTAGATTTAGGAGAAATCACACACACTCCCATACATACATACAATGTGGTTGCAGTTTTTTTTTTATCTTTTTTTTTTTTTTTTTGTTGTATTTTTCGTCATTTTCTGAGAGAGACGGAGGAGAGATATGCAATCGAGGTGGCCTTCAGTGTGTGTGCATTTTTTTTAGCACATACCTATGCATGGCTGTTTCGTATGTTTGTTTGAATGGCTGAATGTATGTATATATTTCAGTTTTGTTTCCCACTTTCTTGCCTTGTTTTTTTTTTTTTTTGTTCCTTTTTTTCTTACATTTCTTATTCTGTAATTTTTTTTTTCTTTGTAAACAAACGACATGATGGAGACGACGCAACACACAGCACAACAGGCCCAACAACGGCGAAATAATATACGGGAAGCGCGACTAAAAAATTAAACAAAAAAATATATAAGAAAAAAAAAATTGATGAAAAAAACATTGCAAAAAAAAAAGTGCCAAAAAATGAGCAAAGTCTAAAAAATAACTTGTATCTGCGCGCGAGTATAGAGTGTATCTATATTATAGTCATGCTGTGTAGTAAATATACAACAACACTAAGCCTATTATGTGGTGTGCGTTTTGTGTGTTGCGCCGCGTTGTAAATATACAACAAAAATTTTTTGATTCAATTTGAGTTGCATTTTTTCGAAATTCAGTTGAGTTTTTTAATTCAATCGGTAAAGGTTTAGTTTAGTTTAGTTCTAAAAAAAAAACAACAACAACAAAAAACCATCCAAAGAGGGCGCACACTAAAGAAGAAATCGTGATTTATTTTGAAAAAAAAAAAAAAACTATTTTACACAGTGATCCAAGGCATTAGAACGGGATCACGTTTTCCCCCCCAAAAAAAAAAGAAGAAAGAAAAAAAAACTTTCTAAACTTTGTGTTTGAAAAAAATTAGACAAAAGTGAAGAGTTAAGAGTTTATTGGAAAAAACGGGACGGGACTTTCACACAGTCCCTAGTGGACTTGTAAAAAATTCAAAAAAAAAAAATATTCTTTCCTTTTTCTAATTCCGTTTGTAAGTTAAAAATGATCTTAGAAGGATAACAGATCCAGCAAGACGGAAGTTGGAAATAATTTTTAATTTTAAAAATTTTCCTTAAAGTAAGTTTTAATAATTTTTTATTTTTTTATTTTTTTATATTTTAAAAGGGTTTCAAAAATACATGTGAGTAGAATAAGTACGTGAACTCGAGAGTTTTTTTTTTTATTTTTTGATCTTGGGGCATTGAATTTCAGCAAAGTTTATTGAACCTTTATGGTGCTGGTGATGATGATGATGATGATGATGATGATGATGATGATGACTTACCCCAAGTTGTAACAGATTTGGAAATTTATTTAAATTTCTGAATTTTTTTTTTTTTTTGTTTCGATGACGATATGAGAGATTGTGGATTTTTTTTTACGATCTTAAATCGGTTTGTACCTAATTCCTTTTCAAAAAAAAAAAAAATTTGTATCTGGATACATATGGAATCTAAGGTGTTTCTTGAAAGAATCCAATATTCTCTGCAATGAATTTCGTGGATTTTTTTTTACAATTTTCAGCATTTTTAAACAGGATACAGCCCAACTGCACATGAAGGCCACAATTCCAGTTCTAGATTTCAAATTCTGTTCATATTTTTAGAAAAGTACGAATTTCTAAGGCCATTTTGAAAGCTTTCTTAAGACTAGATAGTGTGTGTACTAACTTTTACACTTCTACTTCCACATACTGTGAGTTCTCAAGGCTGAGTCTAGAGACTGTTGTAAAAGAAAAAAAAAAAAAAAAAGCCAAAGAACTCGTCACGTGATTAAGTGATTTTTTTCTTCTTCTTAAATTTTAGGAGATAGGTAGAAACTTGTTGGCCATTTAGAAATTGCGCAGATATAATAACAATACACACATTTGCCTATACCCATCTCTTTTTAAAAATGATGAGCTTACGCGGCTGTCTAGAACGCAAAAGTTTGTGATTGGTTTTCAAATTCAAACATATATCTAATCTGCCCTTTGAGTTGTAATCTTTTGTCCTTGAATGATTTTTATTCATAGCTTCACCGATTGGCGAATTTGTTTTTGATGCGTAGTTTGAGGAATGGCGTCGTAGGCTATCTTTTTTTTTTGCCTAGAAATTTGGAAACACAGGTGTACTTGTATAAATAGATCGGGAGATGTTTTTTTTTTTTATTACGATTCGAGCATCGTATATTTGAAGAAGTAAAGAACCGAGATATGCGTCTTTGGAAATGTTTTGGCAGAAAAATTCGATACACGCTGGCATTTGTCAGTATCAGATTTAGTTTTGAAATACTAAGAAGTAATTTAATTTGCTGGAGTGTCCACTCTCGATATAGGTACCGCTATTAACTTTGAGGACATAGAAGTATACCCAACTCAATCACGGAGGGTTTCCGGTCTGCAGATTTGGCAATCTCGTTTTTTTTTTTCAAAAATTCAAGATTCAGAAAATTTCTAATTCCATATTCTACAGACAAGAATCTCAGGAAAGTGTGCATCAAAATTCCCAGCTACTAAAATTGACGTCTGTCGAAAAAAAAGAATGTGGCCTACATCTAATAATTTTTTTATTAGATTTTGCAGCACATTTTTGTTCAGTAGGTGCCACGTAAATCAAATCACCTCATGGCCTAAAATCCAAGGACTTATGTACACAGTACGAAGTTGGCCGATCAAGGACTCTGATATATCTAGTAAAATCGAGCGACGGCTTCCAAGCTCTTGTGATACGTAAAGGGTGCCAGTTTTGTCTAATCGACCTTTCAATAACTAACTTTCACATCAAGCTGCCATTTTTGATAGTTCTTTGACATTTACTCGTATCTTCAGAATTGTCTGTGCAGCCTTAAATGCCGACCATACTGGACTCATTACATGGAAATAATATTGCAGGATCATAATGCGATTCCGTCAAGTTTAGTGGGCTTAAGCAATAAAATGACAGTTGACACAAAGAAATCGCTTTCTTTCCTTTTTCATTTATTTTTGTGAGAATACCTATTCTTTCCATTGCAAGATGCAATAATTTTGCCATTTTTAATTTACCGAATTTATTTGCCATTTTATTTTTTTCCCGCTAGGAAACCAATATGAACAATTTGACAGATTAGTAAGTTTGCTCAAGTACATTATGGGTAGCTTGCACGTTGAACGTTTGACAGAACTTAAGCTCGATTTTGACATAATGTTAATCCCACTGAAGTCTATTATGGTTAGGTCTTTATACCGGAAGAGGACTTCCGTTTTATTCGAACTTATTTTGAAAATCCGACTTTTGTTCAGAAAGAGATCCTCGTTATTGACCTACTCGATGTTCGACGTATTGTGAATAAATTTGTGCCACCCTATACACTCTACATGACACAAAGTCTACATCCATATACACAAACCCACATGAGGCAAACTCAATGTAATCTGCGTGCAAAAGAATCTGCAGCCGATGTAAGTGTCGGTGTGGCAGAAGATCCGAAATTATCAATTCGGCGTCCATTGCAACAGTTTGGTCTTTGCCCGTCCACTATGTCAAAAATGTTGCTAAAAGTTCTCGTCATTCATCCGTAAAGGATCCAGAGAATAAAACAACGAGGCCTCAGTTAGCGACGGCAATTCGTAGAGTTATATTTTCGTTGAAAGATTGTGTTTATGCGACGAGGCTCACTTTGGGATGAATGGGTTTGTGGGGCAAAGTCAGAAGAGATTCATGAAACTCAATTACAGCACCCACAAAGAGCACGATGGTGGCATTATACACCCTTATTTTTTTTTCAAAAATTGCGCCGGAGCCATTTCAGGTCAATGATCAGTGATTATTTCATCGAAAATATGGAGGGCATTAATCCGCAAGATATGTGGTTCCAGCAGGATAGCACTGTGTGCCATACTGCAAATGAATCCCTTCACTTACTGAATAACCGATTTAACGACAACATTACATCGTGAAATGGAACAGTGAATTAGTCGCCGCAATCGTGGGGCCCTATATAAATTGTTGGTATATGTAAACCGCAAACTATTCAGGTCTTGAAAACGTATATTTAGCAAGCAGTGGCCCAACATTAGACCGCCAGATTGGGTTTCATGAATCAGAATGAGAAGCCGGGTTCCTAAAGTCGAATTAAAAATTTCTTCATAATGAATAAACATTTTTGATTGAAACTGTTGCTATTGGTTAAAAAAAAATATTTATAGCTCTTAAAAAACGCTCGTTACTGACATATAACATGGCGATTTTCTAAATTAAATACACCGACTTTTGGTCTTGAAGGGCAGATGGCTCACCATTAACATTATACCGTCATGGTCTTTATCTTCTTCTATTCTGATCTGTATCCTAGGACTTGCAAAATATCTACGCGGCATCACAGTTTCTGGAGATCACATAGCTTTTTTTCTTGTGAACGTGCTTTTTTGTCGACTGTTGTGCGCTATGTGTGTCCTAGTCTTCCATCCTGGATAAGGATAGCTTAGGACTCTGAGCAGTTTTCTTATGGAGCTTCGAGTGTAAAATACGATTTGACCAACAAATTCTTAGAATATTTAGTATTTATAAACATTTGCAGCTGATAGTGGTGGGCGTTTTCCAGCTGCTGCGCCAATATTTCAGCACGGTTAGAACGTTTTACCGGAATAGCCACAGCTTCATCTTAAAACTGATAGATTTGCTTTCTCACAGTTTGGACAAAATACCTTTTGTCTTGTTTTTTCGGTTGGCTATATCAAGTTTAGTCCCACCCTCATGAGAGACGATATTTTCACGGTGTTGGAATGTCTTGCCTCTCTTCTGGTTGTCCTGCAATGGTTACTTCTGAGTTTGATAGGGGGAGGCTGATGATTTTTGCTTTTGAGGGAGCTCGTCCTCAGCCCAATGAAACTTCTCTCTTCACATCAGTTGCACTTTGGTTGATGTTCATAATCCTATGAGACTGCAAACAAATGTCTTCGTCATAGTCGAGGATGTCCACCGAAGCCCCCGGCTTCTCATATTTGCCAGCATTTTTTCCTAACCTGACCTTTAAAATAAGAAGTATAACGGTGTCAAATAACCAGCTCTTAATGGGTGATTTTTGTCGCCAAATCTTGATATTAAGCGGCCGTTAAAATGTCGACATAATAGAGCGATTATTTCAGGAACATATTGCACTGTTTTGAAATCACAAATTTCCTCAATGAAATCCCTCTAATTCTGTTCACAAGAATCGCTCTCCATCACCCCTCCCTCCTCTGTCGTTTACAAAGTAGTACTTGAACATACCATCATACCAAAATTCCCATCACAAAGTCAATTTACTCGAATCTGTATGCAAATACTAGCACTTTATGGAGATGCATGGATGCTATAGAAAGCGGATGAAGATATACTCAGTCGTTTCGAGAGAAAAATCCTTCGAAAAATATTCGGTCCCATTTGACGGGCTTTGGAGGAGAAGATTCAACGACGAACTATAGGAGCTGTACAGCGACATCGGCCTAGTCGCCGGAGATGGCTATGGGACATATAGACCGAATGAACACCAATGCTCCGGCCTGCAGAGTCTTCGAATCTAACTTGAGGAACAACACAGTAGAGGAAGAGCTCAGCTTAGGTCGCGCACACAAGTAGAAGGAGACCTCAACCGACTTGGAGTGTTCAACTGGAGGCAGTTGGTTAAAAATTGGACTAACTGTAGCACCACCTAAGGAAGGAAGGACTAGCACTTCATGAACCACTTGTCAGCTCTTACTACCTAAAATGTGTCAATTTTGCTTGTTTAGCTAAGCAATTGCGATGAAATGAGATGCCTTGAACGTCACTTTCTTTCTTGTCAGAATCAGTTAAAGTTCAGGCTGCGTGCTATTGGACTACAGCCAAAGCCTACCAGTGAACAGATGGCCCTGTATCCAACTGAAGGTTTAAAGGGCGCTGATTTATGTACGTGAAGCAATACAAAAATTTTGAACCAAAACTCGATTTGTTTATCTTGGTTACGATTCATTCCTGCATTTCGTGCAGCATCATAATGTGTGTAGAAAACGATCGCGTCTCTCATTATGATATCGGCGTAGGATGTGCTGCAACCTTACTTTGAGCACACGAAGACATAGTCTCTAGCAAGACCTTTAGGATCTATGATCCATTCGGCGTAGGATTGCCTCGATAGGATTTTCTGTTTCCATAACTTCCATCCCGATGCGAGTACATGCAGTTTAGATTGGAGGTATTTCGTTAATATCGCAGATAAGTCTTTAAAAGTATGCGTATTTACATCTTCTGTCGTCAGAAACTTCCTGAGCAATTCATTTATGTGATTTCCGCACGTTGATAAAAAATGCGCCTTCTGCAAGTTGTCGTCTTGCAGGGAGGTTGCCGAAAAATGCTGCTTCAACTGGAAAAGAAAGCTCCTTCTCTGGATCAAAAGGACGGAATTGGAAAGTGGTAGTAGGTGTCGATCGAAATCCTCTAAGAACACGCTCCGTACATTCTGTGTTGGATTTTAACATCATCTCCATCCATTCCTTCTGTTGATTAAGGATCTTCCTTCTACACAGCCTCTGCGTTCAGTTTTTATGTTCTCGTCGTCACTTGCTGTAACTCTTAGATTTTAGGTTTAATACAATTTATTCAATATAACTTCGTAGGAATTTGTGAATCTAAAAGATTAAATAGAGAATTGAATACTTTAATTAATTTAACAATTACAAATTGAAAGACATAAAAGTCCTTGATGGTTTGTCGATTGCTGGGGTCGGCAACATCAAGGTTTTCCATATCTGGCAATTATTCGTTTCACATTTTAAAGTATTTTGCGTAGTCCGACAATTAACTCGACGGCATAATCGTTTAGGGCTAAACCCTTCAAACGATACCCGCTAAACTACCGGGTAAGAAGCTCTGCTGTTTGTTCGCCAGAAACTCCTCCATCGTCATTTCTATTTCGATATCCTGGCTGAGTAAATCTCTGAGTAAGCTCTTCGGAATTACCCCGAAGAACCGTACAGATTTTTGTATAAAGGAGCAATGAAAAACCTCAAGAGCCTGTACTTTACCAAAATAAATTTAAAAACCCCCCCAACTGGGCACTCCGCTGCAGGGAAGTATATTGGAACATGTAAATGTCTATCGTCGCTAAACGCTCCATTTTGAGTATTCCTTTATAGCAAATATCACACACGCTTCGTCGGGATATTTTTCGCTAATCAAATCGATCGATTTCGCTGCCACGTGTTTCATGTCGCGTTCAAATCACAAACGATCACAAACCGAAAACACGATATTCCGAATCTGTTTTCGAAGAAGCGCCGTTCAAATTCTATATCAGCAGCGACTTGCTCACTCAAAAAAACTTTTCGCACGGGTTCGGAAATGGAGTCATCAACTTGTGATTCTTTGGATTTAGCTTTCCGCTTGATTTTATTTCGAACTTTACCTTATGTCTAGCGTCTCGCATTCGCTGTTTGTTGGCTTCCCGTTTCGCATCTGCCCATCGCTTACGCGATTCACGTTTCCGATTAGAAGCATTTTCTGGCGTAGATTTTTCGTGGTTGCGTAATTTGTCTCGCTTTAGCTTTAGATTTCGCAATCATTTTGCCGACGCAAAAAACACGGGTAAATTAAACTCTACGTTAGGAACTAACTCCCACATGAAACTGAGGAACAAAAGCAAATAAGCACTAGCCCCTGAACGATGTGCAATGAAAAAAAGACGGTAACGTAAAAACGATGCACAGAAAAAAATGTTGCAAGGACATATCCTCGGCAGAAAAAAGGAAGGAAGCGTTTAACAAGTCAAAAATACCACACTACAAACTTGACGCATCATTTGGACAAATCTCTATGTAGCAGGCGTTTTTCTACACCTCCGTCCAAGATGAAATTACTCTTCCGACATAGCTCGGATACTAACTATTTTATTCTAGCTCCACACTGCAAGTTGGTTAATGTTCCCCATTCTTAGACACTCCGCCATAAACATGGCTTTTCTGTGTTGTCCTTTTGTTGCTAACTCTAAAATTATTCTGACTGTGTTTCCTCAAAATGCACGCCAGTAGTTGGTCAGCTTTTGAGAAGACTGCTTCTCTCAAAAACGATGTTGAGGAACCAAACACGATGTCTAGGGAGTCACATGGCAACACTTCATTTTGTCAAAAATGTCGGTTGACAGATCAGAGGGTATTCACCACGTCATTCTGCAAAGCTCATCAATGTATGTGAACTCTGTCATACGCGAATGGATAAAGGGACATTTCCAAAATTTTGCGGAGTTTAAGGCGCACACACATTTCCTGCATGCGATGGTTAGCAAACTGAGGCAAATTAACTGTCAGCAGCATGCATCACTTACAATTACAAATGAAGTGGAGCAAAGTTACAGTTAAATGATAGATCAAATCTGACATCAACTACTGTCACGTTGAACACAATAGGTCTGTTCCAGGATTCCAAATTTGTACAAAAATTGTAAAAGAGAACGCATTTGAGAGAGTATTTCATTTCCTCACCCTGCCAATTCTTGCAAGACTTTTCTTTTTGGGCAGGAATAGTAAAAAGATTCAAATCAATCAAGTTTTAAAAGAATTGTCAAATTGGTAAAAGTTTAAATTTGCGTGAATTGCGACAATTTTATGCAAATTAACTGAAAAGATGACTTGGAAATGGACAAAAATGAGAGAAAAGAGTTTCATATTGAAGTGAATTGTTCGCCTAATGCAATAGAACTCATTAAACGCATATTACATCAATAAAATTGTAATAATAACCAATCTAAAAGTCTGTTTACAATTGTTACAATTTGTTACTTTTGACGTTTCAAAAACATTTTTACAAAAACGTGTTCCCGCTAGATTTTGGGCTTAAGAGAGAATTTATTCCTACTCCTCAAACTTAAGCAAAAAAGTCTCTTTTACAAATTGTTACAAAAATCTCGCGGAAACAGACCTAATCATTCGTCCATTTTTATTTTTTTTTCCAGTAGAACGAAATGCCGTCGGCAAAACAGAATGCACTGGACTTTCGAATCTGATTGCTCAGAGATAAGAGTGATTGCCTTGCAATCTTTGCAAATCCATTCGTAAATATTGTACATGTGTGTGTGCAAGTAGGTATACCTACAGTCAGATTAATCTTTATCATCGTGCCACCTTTCAATTTAGATTGGCATCAATATTCTCCACCCCGTTTTAATCTTTCTCACACCCCTATTCATATCACGATTTTTTCTAATTCCATTCAGTTCCAAATTTATCGACAATTCCATTTCCGCTGAAAGGAAATTCTGGAAAAATTTTACAATCTTCTTCTAGAGTTACATAGCCGGAGGATTACATATTTTCAATGCCAAATTTGCGCATTTTCTAACCCCCTTTTTCATTTAACCGCCTTCTGCCATTAGATAGCTCTTCCATCCATTCCCAACCGCCACGACTAGTGGAATTGCAACCCCCATTTTGGCACAAAAAAATATCAATCTTAGCTTTAGCGTATAAATCTATTAGGTACTATTTCTATCGCCTACTTGTAAACATCATTCAGAAAGAAACAAAACAAAAAAAAAAAAAAAAAAAACCTGGAACTGCACAATAACCAAAGCACACAGAAAATGGATAGTAAATAGTGGACAAGGGGGTAGATTCATCGCACATAAAACCTAAAACCCCCACACACAACGACAACATTATAACTGTGACGATGGTAAAACCAGTACTATCTAAACCCACCCCCCTATTCCAGTTCCCTGTAATGCTGTAATAATTTCCAGATTTATTACAACATTTGTTATCCCGCCTCCTTTATCCCTTTTTTTTTTGGCCGTTATCCGTTGTTGTTCTATTAATTCACTACCCCGCTGTAGTCATCCGCACAGTGGATACGTGGATACACTAATACTTACTTGCAACTTGCTTTGCTACAAAACTTACAAGAACAAGAATATTCGAATTAAAACGAAAGGAGAAGAAAAGGAAGATTGTGTAAGATTGAAATATAAGTACAAATCGATTGTCATCTGAAAAGAGAATTACGAAGTGGAGGGGAAGAGGGTTGATGTTGAAGAATAAAGATTCACTTTATGCAGCTGTGATCCTTGGAAGAAGTTGGTAAGCATCTTTAAACACTGGTGCCGTTTTTCTGACCGAGACACCATTAACAGTTTTGTGATGGCTTAAGCGTTGGATGCGTCATGGACGACGAGTTCGCAGAAACTGGTGATCAGGTGATGAGGATGAGTAAACGCATGAAGGAGGCTATAGAGATTGTGAATGACATGAATTGAAAGATACCCTAGGAATCAAAGGACGGCTTTCAAAAGATAACTTGATTGGTCCTGCGAAACATTAAGGCAATGGGATCTGTTTAAACCTAAGATAACAAATGATGGAATTTCTGCTATAGTTGCAGATTGAGTTCATTTATTTGTAGACAAGATCGAGTAAGAATGTTGATTCCTTTCGATATGGATTTTAGTTGTACTCATGTTGATGGAAAGCACTACAATACTTTCACATGAGATCCACTCTTAGTCAACAAAATCAATTATCAACGTATAATGAGCTACTCAAGTGCCGAAGAAACGTTTCTCCTGGCTCATTTCATTAATTAAAAGCCCCCTGTGGACGCCACTTGAAGACATGACACTCATAAATTTGATGCAGTATACTGGACTATAGCTCAAGGAAACAAGATACTAAGGTGAGAGAACTTGGTTCTCTGTTAAATTTTTGCAACGAATTTCGACTTATCAGTGGGAATCCTTTTGTATTAAATAAAATATACCCGATCCAGTCTTGCATTTCATCATAAAAGTAGTCGTTGCAGCGATGGTTGGCATTCGTCTTAGAAGCAATTCGAAATAAATCTTGAACACCAGGTTTCTCCGTCAATTACGTTGAAATATCTTTTACTAAATCGGAATAAGTGGCACGTCCGTACGAGAAAATCTTTGGAGTCCCTCAAGGCAATCATCTGGGTCCACTGATCTTCATTTTAATTACCAACGATATCAGCGGCATTGTCTTCTCTGTCGATTTATGCGGACGACATACAAATACGCAGATACATATCTTCTTCGACTGATTCGTGTCCGATGCAAGATAATTCGCACAAATTTTCAATATAGTCCCACACAAAACTTCAACATAATGTCACCAAATGTCAATCGATTACTTATTCACGTCTGCTTCAAGTCGTATTTCATCGACAACGAACATCATTCTCACGTATCTTTACTCTGTGACAAATGAGTTATCTGCGATAAAGACATTGACTTTCATTCCCGTCTCGGTTTCGTCAAACATCATTTTTTAGGTATATTCTTGAGAATTCTAGCCAGTTACGATCTCCACACTATGATATCCATTTTAAAGGAGTTCACACGGTCCATCATGAACCGATCCCAACATCCACCCAACTCTGATCGCCCTAAATTTGTTAACTTACAAATACGTGCAATTGCCGACGATCGCTCTGTTCGACAACTTTTGGCAATCCATATCGATTGCCGCACTTTACTGCAATTTATTTCCCTCGAAACCGGTCCTCGTAACCTTAGATACATTCCAATGTCCCGCTTCATTTTCAGAAATACCTAGTACCGCCATCTTTCGCTTGTTCATAAGTTCCATCTCCGTTTTCTTCTGTTTCCATCGTTCTCTCCTCCACCTCGTTTAAGCCCGTGCCGAATTAAAACATCATCTCTTTTTGTTATAAGTACAGTTAGAAAAAAACGGCTTGAGATACTTCAACTCTTTCAGCTATTTCAGTGAAACTTCAGTATTAGGCACGATGAACTGTAAAATCTGGAAACTTATTTGCCTAAACTACGAGTACCACCGTTGGTGTTAACATGATGCAGTGGTTAACTTCGTCGACTACTGTCCAAGAGGGTCTGGGTTCGAATCTCATTCATCACAGTGCCAAATCTCAGAAAGTGACATATTTGCCTATGATAAAGGCTCATACTCTTCCATGGTTCGAAGTCACCAACCACCTGCAGGTCTGTTCTCACCGAGAATAAGATAACAAGACGAAGAACAGCTTGTCCTTTGCGCTGCCAAAAGCGACGTTATGCTGATGGACATCAATCTGGAACTACAGTGCAAATTTAGTACGAAACTTTCACCCACCATTCTGTTGAGAAAAGGGTTTCACCCGTTCGCATAGTATTGCAGACAGGATCCTCTCTGCGATATTAAGAACATTGATGCCTCTAAAGTTCATATAGTTAAGAGGGTCTCTAACTTGAGCATACTTTCATCCGCTCAAATTTTGAAGATTAGTTGATACAGGCCTCGTAGGACGTATTCACGTGCTGCCTTGAATAACATGCCGGATAGACCATCAGGTTCAGCAGCCTTGTGGTTTTTAAGCTTGAAAACGGTTATTCTCAATTCTAATCGCTGGCTCTCATTTGAGCTGATTGGCCTGCTTGACAACGGAATGTTTGTCGTCTCGGTCATTAAGCATTCTCTTAAGTTGTACCTGTTTTGCGCCCCGGGGATCATTTTGTATCTCGTGCTTTAATTTTCGAATATCATTCCTGCTATAACGTTCCACAATCGTCGAAAGGCCCTTCGTTTCTGCTCTGCTCGTCGAGTTCGCAAGCTGCTAGGTTAGGTGTGCGTCAAGTTTTGCTACATTTGATCATCAACGATCTGCGCATTTTTTTGCTTTTTGCAGTGTCGTGGTTTTCTTGACACAGGGAACACGCAAAAGTAAAAAGATGTAGGTATCATGCTACCTGTTACTTTCCATTCCTCAGGATGTTTCCCTGGCAGAATTCTTGTTAGCTGGCATCTGCGATGGAATATCTATCATCAGGCAGCAGGAAAATTGACTTTTTTACTCCTTATCACGAGGATTTAGCTGCAGATACACCCAGATCCGTGTTTTTATCACTCTAGTGAACAAAACTTGATGGAACCCTTACTTGCAGAAGTATGTTGGTATCCGGGGACCATAAGAAGATTAAGCACGTATTTGATAATAAAAACGAAATTTATGTACAAGTTCAATCAAGGTCCCTTTCAATTCAAAAACAATTGTCGCAAAACGCACCGAAAAAGTCTACAGCCTTTTATGATATCTTGAAATTGAGCGGCCTTGTTTCATAGAGTTTGCAAAATATCTCTGAGTACCATCAAGTCCTTGAAAATACCTAAACTAGACTTAAGCACAGTTCTGGAATGAACTTCCAAGACTGTTATCAAAAAGATTTACGAGTAAATGCAAGTTCAAAGAAGGAACAACTTCAAGTGCACCAATCATTTCGTCCCCATCAGGCGATATGTATCTGAAGTATTTATTCGCCTTTTCTCCGCGTGCCAAAGACCGGTGAAAAGCTCTCGGATAAAAACTATGTAACTCCGTTAAATGCTACACCCTGTCCATCGCTTAAAAGCCGTCATAATTTGAAAGAAATGCACCCTGACTTTGATCTTTTCAATTTCATTTTATTTCTTTTTCTTGTTGGAATCCACATGTATCACGTGGTGTTGCATGATATTTATGTCATATTTTAAAGCGCTCTCAATTAAAACAAAATTTGTGTTAGCTCTGCCGGTTTCATGAAATTCATCTTCACGCAGACTTGAGCGTTGTTCTTTAACCGACCGATAATTATAGCTCTCAAGTCCTCCTATGATTACTCTTTCGAGGTTCTTGTGATAATTCTATCACGGACACGACTTTTACATACTTGTATGTATTTAGGAAGGAGAAGAATAGACATTTTCACACGATCTGCAAAATCTACGTATTTTCATACATTAAACGAGACGAAGCCAATAAAGCGATGCATATTGTTTCAATTATTCTCTCACGAGATATATTTCAGAGTTTTTTTTTTAAATTTTTATATGCTTTATGAACTTTATTGATGACATTCTACGGACTGTGCCGAAATTTCAATTGCAGGACATTACGCATCATGCGTTCTTTTGCGTCCATGTTGACTGAGTTTATTCTGTCATGATATATATTTCCCTCATAGCTTTTTGATTAACATTTCAGTGAAATCATATTTATTAGTCGATTCCGGATTACTCACATTTTTATTACAGACATGTTTGTTGTGCTCTCTCATGATAGTTTAGTCGCAATTTTCAAAATCTAAATTGGTGATAGCCAATTCTTTTCTACTACTGACGACTACTTTCCATCAAATCTGCATTGGATTTGGAAAAATAAAAATTAAAAAAATGTGTCATGCTATAAAGTGAAACATTTAGCCACCTCTGAACTGAACTTGTTGACAGTCACTTCAATTTGCAGCACTCTTGCCCTTGGAGATTTACTTCTTTTCATGGATATCCTTCTCTTTTTTTTTTTTGTCGTGTCTAGAAAAAAACTAAACTTAGGACGGTCTCTCAGCTCCCACTGCTCCTAGTTTCCGTCGAGAGGCACTTTTACATCACAAGTCCTTCACCAGCAATATGTAGCGTAGCACGACTCTTACATACACAAACACCGGTTCAACTTGTTCCACTTTACTTCTAGTCGTCGCTTTCTTCTTTTTTTGTTCCATTTTTATTGAAGCCCTACTGTACTCCTCTTGTTCCTCGCTTGCACTTTGCTTATTTATTTATTTTTTATTTTTTTTTTCTTTAATGTGTTCCTTCTTTTTGTATTGTATTTTCGTATTTTTCGGTTTTTCCATGTTTCAACGACTGACGAGAGGCGCGCGTAGAGCCGTGTAGACAGTGGACGACCGACGATTAAGGATCTTTGGCGAAATTATTCCGTTCTGTTTCAGTCAAACGTTTTCCTTCCGTTGGAGCGCATGTGTTTGTGAATTATCGTCGGCTATCGTGTTCGAAAATCGAATTCGAAACGGGTAGCAATTTTGACATCTTGTCATCTGTCACCTGTCATCGTGGGTCGTGTGAATTAAGTGATTTTTTTGTGTGTTACCAATATATGTGGATAGTGTTAGGGAGGATAATAGAAAGAGAAGATACAAAAAAAAAAAAAATCTCATCCCCCATATCAGTGTGAAGGGTTTACTATGAGTGGCTGACAGTTTATTGGAATTGGCAAGCGGGTAAGTTGCATTGTATATGTAGATAAGAAAAGAATTGCATCTTTTCGAAGTCGAAACAATGACAGTGACAACCGATACGACATATTGACACTAGACCATGTTTCAAGAACATTTTGTACCATCATCTCATCATCTCATCATCTGTTATTCCCCTATGGTGAAAGTATGTATTTGTATGTCTCATCTTGGTCGACGGTAGGTACTTGTCGCTGTCAATAGAATTCATTGTTATCGGGGTAGCGCGGCGGGATCCATATGCATGGTAAACAGACAGATTTGTGCGGGTATTCCATTGTCAATGGCAAACTATGGTCGATCTGTAGTAGTAGTGTGCCATAGTGCCTATTATCAAGTCTATACACTTCCCAGACAGTAAGCACACATCCGTTCGTTGTTGAGCCGCAATGGCACATATGTATGTACTCTCGTACAATACAACAAAACAATCGCGCAATTGGAATCCGAATCTGCACACACTATTCCCCATCTAGTCTAGACGGAATGGGTTGGCGGATCGTTTTGTTATTGCCACGATCCACTCCATTCTGCACGATCGCTTAGTGGCTACATATACTGGTGTGTGCGTGAGTTTTACTATACTGCAAATGTACGGCTACACTATCCGAGTACGTGGTGAAGCCTCTCTGACGGTATAGTAGGTATGTTATGTTAAAATTCACCCCTAGCAAGGAAGGGGAGTCCCCTGCGTCTCCAATCACTTTATGCAGTCCTTTCGATGTATAAGTAGACCATGAACTGTGTCGGCTATGAAGGCGAGGAGTGCATAGCTAACCAGTGATATGGATCGAGCTATAGCTATGGCTATGATATGATTGTGTGATGATGTGATGGCTATGTACGAGTAGCTATGGCAAGAGGCACTTTCGATTTCAATTGCGGTTGGCGTTGGCCATTTACGTTGAACACACAAACCCAAACCCAGTCTGTCCTATCTATGTAGATGCAGATGTAGATGTAGGTACATAGAAGTAGAGTTTCAATTCAGTGTCGTCTTGTCGCCTAGATCTTGAAAAGAACATGCGTTAAGGCTGTTGTCTGTTCCCACAGATACATGTGTACGTACATAGATACTCTGTGTGCTCTATGTCTATACTACATATATATATAGGGAGAGATAGACTTGTCGATGGAGGCTCATGGAAGAGGTGACGTAATGGAAACTACTCCACTAACACATTTTTTTTCTGGAATCCTCTTTTGTTTCTTTTTTTTTTTGTTTTTTTTTTTTTTGCGTGTGCTCCGTCGTCTTTTTTTTTTTTGCACTATTCCTTTGCTTTCTTTTCTTTGGTTCTCTTTTATTGGGTGCGCTTTGCGTTGTGCTATTCGGTTTCTGTGCCTTTCATTGCCATCGTCGTAGCTTCTAGTTCCCGTCGGTGTGTGGGGATGACTACAAGTTTGGATTTGGCTTCTGGGTGGTGGTGGTAGTGGTAGTGTACCATGATGTAGTGCGCCTTGAAGTACAAGATGGATAATATGGTGGACATGGCTAGACCCATACATTGCACATGGAAAAAAATGTTTGGTTAATTTTAGTTTTTTGCATTCCTTTGGTGTCTTTTTTGTTTGCGCCTTTGTCAAGATTTGCAACTGCTTTTTGGCGTGTGCAAGTAACATACAAGTACACGCAGGGACTACTGAAATGCTTTGGTATGGCTTCTTTCGAGGGAACGCAGAGCATATGGCCTAGTTTCACTTACAGGAAGTAGGTAGTTGGTGAATTGTTTTTGTGCATCCTTCTCGTTTGCTTATGTACACACATTCCCTGCAGTAGGTGAAGGATGGTGTAAACGGGTTTTATACCATCTAGAGAAGGAAACTTTTTTTCCTGAATTTCTTAGACTAACCAGGATTACAAACTGTTTAGATCTTTTGTTTTTGGCGAACCAACCGCGTTCTTGCTGTAAAAAAAAATTAAGTCCACACTAGGGGCCTAGAGTTTTTGACGCAAACTAGGCAGACATACTCTTCATCTCTCCGAAATTAGTTGGTTCGAAACCAGTTGTAAACACCACCTTAATGGACAGATTCAAGATTTAAGCACGATTCCTATGGAGGAGGACCGAAATGTCTTCATAGGCAGCACATGTTTCCCTCATTTCCTCAAAGAGACCAGCCTGCCAGTCTTCTGATCAAAAGACCGCTAATCAAATTCATTACATTACCTTTGAGTCAAGACCTACACAGAATCTACACTGGTTGTCCACATCGTCGCTACAATGTCACAATTTGAAAAATTTTCAGGAGAGCGATTTTGAAACTTGAAAATGTATTTACTCCTAAACTATTTTATGAAACACCTTGGCGTAAAAAACATATATATTAATTTTTTGTGCTGGATTTTAGCGGCACTAGATTTTTTAAGAAGCATTATTATTTTAATTGATTTTTGGACATAGGATTATTGTGCATATATATTTTGATTGTAGAACAAGCCTATCTCCTCAAAGTGGACATACTATTTTAGCATTTTTTCTTATTGACGATGGACGTAGGATTTAGGATAAAATATACAAAACAGTTGAATATATTAAATAAATACAAAATCTTTACTGTTTTAATCATTTTTATTTTTAATAAATCAATTATGTAGGTACGAGGGGCGTTCAATATATTCTCGGTATCGATATGAAGGAAAATGCGAATTCAATTTAAATTGTTTTTATTTTTCAATATGATCTCCCCTAACATCAATGCATTTGTTACATCTTGAGATAAGCTTTTTTAAACCCTCAAAATAATAAATTTCCTCTTTCTCTGCAAAATACCGACTTGAGTTCTTCATCATCCGAAAATCTTTTTCCACGAAGACATTTTTTCAAATCCGGAAACAGGAAATAATCACTAGGGGCAAGGTCTGGACTATAGGGTGGGTGTTGGATTTCTTCGAAACCACAATCTCGCGCAGCAGCCTTGGAAGCTCGCGCCGTGTGAACAGGAGCGTTGTCATGAAGAAGCAACACACCCGCTGCGAGTTTACCCCGTCTTTTCTTTTTAATTTCCTCCCGCAAATTATGCAAAGTGGAAGCGTAGGATGTGGCGTTGATGGTTTCACCTTTTTTTCTGTACTCAATGAGCAAGATTCCCTTTGAGTCCCAAAAAACTGTGGCCATGAGCTTTCGGGCAGACGGAGTGACTTTGACCTTCTTCGGGGGGTCTGTTCCTTTTTTATGCCACTGCATGGACTCTTGTTTGCTTTCAGGGTCATAGTGGTGGACCCATGTTTCGTCCCCAGTAACAATTCGATCCATAACACCGTCCGCGTTCTCACTACACATCTCCAAAAGCTCTCTACAGCATGCGATTCTCACTTTTTATCTGAGGCGCTGTGAGCATTCGTGGCACCCACCTTGCACTGACCTTTGAAAGGTTAAGATGGTCATGAAGAATGGTGTGAATGGTACCAATTGAAAGCTTGGTGATCTCTGCCATCATTTTCACCTTTATTCGGGCATCCTCAAGAACAAGTTTTTCGACTTCTTTGATGCTTTCTCCCGTACAAGCAGTAGCAGGGGCGCCGGAGCGGGGGTCGTCCTCAATGCTCTCTCTGCCTCTCTTGAACTCACTTGACCACTTTTGCACAGTTGATAATGAAGGTGCGGAACCCTGGTAAACAGCCACCATCTCTTCATGAATAGTTTTTTGATTTTTTCCTTGCTTAGTGAGAAATTTAATTACAGCGCGATGCTCAATTTTCACCATCATCGCCTCAGTTGCCATTATGATTCTGTTTAACTAGAGATAAAACGCGAATTAATAATCACATTTATATGAAATTTTACATGAATGCACTAAAATAATAGTGTTACTTGATAAATAAGTCAATTTATATATGCAACATTCAACAGTCCTGGATCCCCCGACTTGAATCCAATTGAAAATCTGTTTAGCATCTTAAAGCGCAGAGTTGGGAATCAACCCTTCAAAAATAAGGATGAGCTCATGACCTGTTTGAAAACCGAATGGAAATCGATACCAACGTCCACAATACAAAACCTAATTGAGTCTATGCCCCGTAGATCTAATCACAAATAAAGGTTGTCACACTAAATATTAACAGTTGCTTAGGTTTCGAACAGCTGCATTTTGAGAGGACTTTGCATTTATTTATTTTTTTTTTTTTTTTCATTGAATGAATTGATTTTTTATATTTGTTTTTTCTAAATCTATTTAAGTACTTACTTTAATAAATTAAAATTATCTAAGTTCAAAAAATAATAATGAATACATAAATATTCGACTTTGAATAATTTAGAAGAAAAAGTTGCTTAAGTTTCGAACAATACTGT
Organism: Volucella zonaria; assembly: GCA_963966105.1. Lineage (NCBI taxonomy): Eukaryota > Metazoa > Arthropoda > Insecta > Diptera > Syrphidae > Volucella > Volucella zonaria. The sequence continues at coordinate 181,367,410 of OZ014532.1, read as the reverse complement.
ATGTACACAGTCCACATTCTTAAAAAAAAAAAATGTATTTAATCTTTGCATTGAAAAGAATTATTAGCAGTAATTTTAACTTTTAAGTAACTATCATCTTAAAAATTATCAGGTCATAGTGTTCATCATAAGGTCATAATTTGTTTAAAAAATAGAAAAATTAAAATCTTTCCATAAAAAATTAATAAAAAAATGCAGTCACATTTTCTTTTTAAAAAAAAAGTTAAAAAATATATATTTGATTTGAAGTTATTCAGAAGCGTTGTTATCTATCTCCAGGACATCTTGAGATGCTCGTAGAATGGACGATAAATTTCAGGAATAACTTTTTCCCGGCAAAGATGCATAAGAACCTTATGCTTTAATTTTTATGTTGGTATTTCGCTGTTTCTTAGCTGCACAAGGTTGTAGGTGTCAAAATTTTGGAGAGTTTCTCTTTTTTTCTCAATTGTGTTGATAATTTTCGTTTTACCATTAAATGCATAATTAAATTTTATTAAATTGGCAGTTTCTGGGAATGTTTGAACCACTTTAACCATACTCCATTTAACGTCGTTTGCTACTTCGTATTTTTTTCCAGTTTTTGGTTGTGTCTGTAAGCATTTTTTTAAGTCAAAAATATCATTCGCATACGAGTATATTTCTTTGACTATATATGGCTTAGTCTTGCAAGCAGTCCGCGCAACATTGTACCACTGTTCTGGACAGTAAATTGGAATATTTTTGGTGGCTCTTTCGATGACACTATGCATCGGATCGCCCTCGTTTTATACGAGTATGTGGGCCTGCTCTAGAAAACTGTGCCTGATTTCTACCTTGAATTTAGCTGTGCAATGCTGGTACAAACAAAACAATTTTGATTTTGTCCACTGCAGTTGTCGGAATAAAAACTAGAACTTTTTTTCCCTTCAGCAACTTTGGTTTTTATGAAAGAGAACATACAGCTTCCTATTTTACAAGCCCCTCTCGATACTATAGCTTCATGCCACAGAAAGCAAAAACCTTGACGGGAGCCAATGTCATACACGGTCAGATTATAAGTAGACAGTTTGCGCCTGTAATATAATTGGGAGATTTCATCTTTTGGGGATATAAGTGCTTTTTGCAGGTCAAAAGCAGCAACGCAGAAATAAAGGAACTTTCAATTCGGAGTTAATCATTGGTTTTTTCGTTTCTTGCCAGTTCTTTAGTCTTGACGTGATTCGCCATAATTTCTGTCAAGTTATCTTTTTCTTGACCATACGAATTTTTAAATTTGTTGCACAGATCACATTGGTCTTTGTACGGTACATGAAACGACAAATTAAACTCGGTTAAAAAAACCTGCCGACACACGGCGAAGGATGCCTTTCGAGTGATGTTTTCAATTTCTTTGTACATTTCATACAATCTTGTTATGTTTAGACCAGGTGCTAGATACTCTCTTTGTGACTTGGAACTACCGTGATGGCTTTCCACACTTTGAACGCTATTAATATTTCCTCGAACTGAGTTTTTTACGGAACTTGTAAGAAGAGAATTCTTTGTGCGACCACGACTAATGTCCTGTACTACAGTGATTCATTTTTTCTAAGATTTATTAACCATAGTCTTAACCATTTGATGGCTTATAGATAGTGTATTTATAAAAAAATTCTGGCTCTCTTTAATTCGTTTGTAATAAAACGAAAGATTTCTTCTACTTTCGATGTTTTCTCCATTACCAGAAGATCTATTTTTTTTTTTTTTGCTGAACTTTAACATATTTCGTAATATAATTTCACAGCCGATTAATGTCTCCCAGTTTCCAAAATTCTTTGAAAACTAGTTGCCTAGAAGTTTCGTCGATTTTAGAGTTGCATTTCAGTCTGGCAAGGAGGTTTCATTGTTCGTTTGCGAAACGTTTTGTTTTTAGAATTTACGTACTCCTGCCCACTGTTTCTGAGGACATTTTTCTTGTTACGAACCCATTCTGCCTCTTTGCGAACAGGTTTTCTTGAAAGAATAGAATTCGACCTTGGACAAACTGTTGTTTCCAAGGTTGTGGTCCTAACCTCCACCATTTGTTTCCAAAAGATCACGGTTTCTTGAAGCATTACGAATAGACTCACCGGGTAATGTGGCGTCTTCTCTTGAGATGTCATCTGAACCACCACCATCTGTTTCGAAAGGATCGTTTTCGTCCTCTTTACTAAAAGCCTCATGACAGTTATCTAAACAAGAAGTACAATTTTTCAAAAAGTCAAAAACTGGACTCATCTATTGCAGTTTCTTTAACAGCAGCTACTTGTTCTCTTTGGACTTCAAGCGCTTTTTCAGAAAATGATCACAAGTTTTAATTAGCTATAATTCTTTGCACAATAGATTGATCACATATTGCGCTAAGAATTACAGATTTTAAAGCAAAAACACTAAATATTATAGGCTGTACTTACTATTTTCATTAGTAACGTTTTCAAAGTTGAACTGATTGATTGAATTTTGTTCCAATGTTCGTGGTTGTGCCAGAACTTCGAACGAATCTTTGAACAGTGAAGACAACTTATAATAAGTTAAAATTATTATTATATTCTTGTTTTATATTGTAAGAATATTTTTTGTTATACTAACCTGTGTTACTCCGTCATGTTAAGACGAGGCTGACCATCTTTTGGCGTCTTGACATGTTGTTATACATCTTATAGAAAGAATAAATTGAACCTTTTCATTTTACGTAATGACAAAACTATCCTAAGTCAATACAAAACAATAAAAAAGGAAGACACATTATTTATCTTGTTTGCGCAGAACTAAGCTATTCATATTGTGAACTTTGGCTAAGTCCATGTAGTAGACATAGGTTAGTTTTGTATTTTTAAAATAAAAACTTAGGACATAGGATTTTTCTGTACGAATAAAACTGTGAACGAACTACTTCGGATAGGAACACGGTTATCACATAAGCACGCGCAGAATGCAATTGGATTTCATCCGATGTCAAAATCGCAAATTTCGAAATTTTTGACTTAGACTAGTTTTGCATTATAGCGACGAAATGTTCAGAGAAGCAAACTTCAACTCGATCCGAACTACTACATTTTGTCGCAAAGCTACGAATGCAGATGAATGTACCGGATATCAAACCACCGAAGAAGTAGGCACCTACTCGTACTTTAAAAAAATTCGACTTTGAACAGGAGCAATCGCAGAAGTCCTTTTTGATTAAGTCTGTCAAAAACCTTTCGGGAAGACCTATTGCTAGCATTGAGGGTGTAATACCCAAGCTTGTGCTGGGCTACAGCTGACCATCACAATTAAGTCCTATTAAGATTAAGAGTGCCGGCAGAGCGGACAGACGCATGTTGCAAAATAGGAAGTATACAAGGGGTGCTGCTGAGAAAGACGAGGGCTGGTTTCAAGCTCTACAGGCAAAGGAGGCGGGAAAAAGTGTTTACGGTAAAGAGGCTTTCACGATTTCTGCAGAAATGATCCTCGGAAGCTTCGCCAGAAAATAGACATGCTAAGGACATAATTTCTGAACAAAAGCATACTATATACGAATCTTTCTAGACTGTTCAACGGCGATGACGACCAACAGCGACAGCAATTCTGTTTGTCGAGTTAGAAGGAGTGTAGATAGCTATGTACGGGGGTAGTCCCAGAAGTACCCGACCTAACAAAGAAAATACAGCAAATTTAGGAAAAAATATCTTTATTTCTGTACGTTGTCTTCTTTTAGCTCAATATACTTTTCCCAGCTTCGACACTCTGTTTATAGCGAGAATCGTCGGGCTCCTTAAAATAGCCATTAACCGCAGACTCCACCTCTTTACTTTCGGCAAATCTTTTATCACCGAGCCATTTTTTTTTTAAGTTCGGAAATAGAAAATATTCCGAGGGGGCTAAGTCTGGCGAATAGGGTGCATGATCGTCATCACGATGACGGATGATTGAACTGGTGCATTGTCTTGATGAAACAAAACTTTTTTCTTCACCAAATGCGGCCGTTTTTTCTTGATTTCATCTTTCAAACGCTGCCATAAGTTCGCATAATACACACCGTTGATTGTTTTTCCGTTCTGAAGATAATTAATGAAAATTATCCCTCGCGCATCCCAAAAAACTGACGCCATAGCCTTGCCTTCGTCTTCTTTGGAGCCGATTGTCCCCTTTGGGTCCATTGTTTTGAGTGTTCCTTCGTCTCGGATGTGAAGTGGTGAACCCATGTTTCATCCATGGTTATGAGTCGACGCAAAAACTCGGCTTTATTGCTGTGAAACTTCGCCAAACACTCGATTGAAACATCCTCACGACGCTGTTTTTGTTTCGTTGTGAATAATCGCGGCACCATCTTGGGCACAGCGTTCTCATATCCAATTTTTCAGTCATGTGATTCAGAGTGCTTTTTGAAATGGGTACCATACCCGCTAGTTCACGCACTTTCAATCGACGGTCATCCACTACCATTTTGTGGATTTTTTTCAACATTCCTGGTGAACTTACTTCATTTGGGCGGCCAATGCGATGTTCGTCTTGGCAAGTCGTACGATTTCGCTTAAACTCTGCCACCCAATATTTTATTGTTGTAAACAAAGGAGCAGGCTCCCGCAGAGTAGGATCCAGTTCCCTTTTATGTTGGTTGGATTAAGGCCTTTCAAACGAAAGTATTGTATCACATAACGATGACCGCCATCTATACGTCAGGTCGGGTACTTCTGGGACTACCCTCATACTTGAAGGTATCTCTAAAGTAGGTTCGGATGAAATGCAATTTAAGTTTTCCCCAATATCCCCAAGAAGGGAAACCACAGTTATAACATTGCGTACAAGATCCTATCTACCGTATTCAGTAAATAAATCGTCCACAGAAGTTGGAGAAAATACAACAGCACGCTGTACCAGACTTATAGCGACATTGATCTTGTCAAAAAGATCCGAATTCATCGTTTTAGATGGTTGGAATATTTTGGGTGATTAAAAACAATAATGCCCCAGTCCGAAAAGTTTTCACAGTCTCAAATGACACACAGCAAGAGAAGGTGCCTCGACAGACTCTATTGCCACTTGAAGTAAAGTATTGCGCTCTTAGAGACTTATTGCCTCCTTTAATCAATCAGTTGATCTGTGAATCGAATGGGAAAACCCCTTGCTAAGTGTTAAAAAGCTGTTTTGCAAAGCATGAGATTGGTCCTTTGAACATGAAGACGATTCATATTCTATTCCAACTGATCGATTGGTTTTGTATTGAGACAGTCGTACTTTATGTCGTTGTCAAGGTAAGCAAGATGACCGATGAAATGGCCAGAACGACTCAGAAATAGTCCTGATCTCAATTGCCAAAAAGGAACTTCCAGCAAATTCTTTCAATTGAAAAATTTACTATATCCTTTGTCATTTCGATGGAAAACATGACCAATATGTCCTTAATCTGGCGAAACTTGGGATAGGAGCTAAATCGTGTTCCGGCTACAGGAAATACACTATATGCATAAACAGTTTGCTTTCTGTTTGGAAAGGATTCATAAAAACGGGTCATTCCCATATACTCGTATCTAAGCACTTTCGAAAACGTTCATCCTCCGTTCTCTATTATATTTTCAAAAAACCCCTCACCAAGTCAAGACGTGGAAACAAAACGATTGAATCTTAAAAGAAAAACCAACAAAGTCGGAATTAATTGAAATAGCATTTCTAAAAGGCCTGTTCGAAATGATGAAATCGATAAATACTCGTATTCCTTTTCGAAAACTGGTTTTAACTAATTTCAACTGATTTCCTTAGTCACATCGATAATCAAAACGATGAGGTGACTGCCCTGTTTTGCTTTGTATAAAAGCTTGATGAATACCTTCTGCCTACCCCTATCTCCCGTAGTACCCCGTACTATCCTTTATGCTAAATGGGTTTTTGTATTTTTAAAACAATCGATTTACAATGACAGGTTGTTAAACAATTAATTTCATCTGCCATCAGGTTTATTGAACAGGACACAGGTTATAGGTATCCGTATAGTGTGAGAGTACATGTATGTACAGTTGACACATCTATTTGGCAGGAACTTGCATTGAAATTTGGATAAATGTTCAAACCTATTTAATGCGGCGTAGTTGAATTTTGTATATGGAGGTCAACTGAAATTCGAGTTCAAATTGATCAAGTTTGTTTTTTTTTTTTTTTTTTAGCACAGTGGATTTGAAACATGAATTTGAGAATAAGTTGGAGAAGTTTATTCAACTAAATGGTGTTTGGGTTCCAGTAAGGTTAGCCCCTAATCGGGGCTATGGAAGGAGTGATTGACCAATGATCAGTTATTCCACTTTTTAATTCGCAGGATCTTCACAGTAATTAGATAACCAGCCGATTTTATCAATCTTTTTCATTACGGTAGCCATTAGAGATTTTACTTATATGTTGACAGTGCTTGATGAACTTGGAAGGCCAATGGGGTAATAGCCATATTGTAGCAATCGACCAAGAGTTCTTTCAACGTCGGGTGTAAAGACATTCCAATGCTCTTGGATTGTGGTGGTTATTGAATTGATGATTGTTCCCACACAAACTATGGCAGTGCGAAGTTGGACAATAGTCTTTATAAAGTGAAGTCAAGACTACTCTCTTTGAAGTATACAAAGACTGAATCTGTGGCTCTCCATTGGTCAATTACTGCAAAGCCGGATTGTCCTTTGTGCCAGCCACTTCATTGTATAGTACATCGCTTCAATGACTGTCAGAATAAGCCTTTTATTTTTCACTCCGTTAACATAGGAAACGCTATATGCCTCACTACTTCTATATGGTTTCTAAATTGAAGGAATTCGTTGAACCAAAGGACTACGCCGCTTCACTCTAACTTCCCCTTGCGAAAAGTTGCCATAGAAAAGCATTTCCTTTTGATATGCAAATCTAAGTCGCATACATTTTCTGTGCTATGTGGATGACAAAATCGCAGAATCTGTTTAGCTTATTCTTGCATCAACAGCTAATAATGGCATCCATCAATGTGGTACGAGCAGTTCTACAAAATCCCAGTGTAGGCTCCTCTTAATTTGGTAGACCAACTCGCATTTGAATCCCATGCAATTATTACCAACTGGTGGCCACATCAGACCAACTGGATACGCTAGACAAACTCCCTGTAGATCACCTTGCTAGCTGGTGGAATGAAGAAACCTGAAACTTCTGTAACTTATTAGTTATTCGGAGTGAATTTGACTAGACAGGCTACAAAAATAGATGACTTGAGATGGCTTCAAGCTGCCCGATACCGATTGCGATGGCGTACATGTACGTAGCTATGCCGCTAAAGGTATAGACCAGCTTCTAGAAATTCTGAAAAAGATTTTCATCTGCTTGCCTTGTGAACAATGAGAGCTGTTTGATGAAAATGACATTTCTTACTAAAAAACTGATCCTGAATGGGGAGGATACAATACAATTAGCAAGGCGAAAGATCTTCCGAGTCTACACTTCAAAATCTGAGCCGCTAAGACTGAATATGCGGTAACCTGTTTTCAACTTTGTTTCAATGGGGAGATCATGTAAATCCATTGATCGTGTCTAGCAACTGTTTGACTTAATTGACTATTAATGCGCTAAGAATGGGCTCCTAGTTATTCCATTAAAACTGAGGAAGCTGTTTGTTCGTACAGCGTTAAGGGTGTGGCCGGGCGTCCATTTTCCGACGAAGTTGAATATGTATCTGGGTGTTATCCAAGATGGAAAGCATTCTTTGGACTAAACATTCCTAGTCGATTTCAACGGACTGTAGGTTATCAGGCAGTGATTTTTTTAAAGTGATAAATGGTAAAGAGTAGAATAGTTGCAATTAAATCAGTTCTATCCAATGCATCTCTTCTTTGGTGTTAAAAGTTTTTACGCAAATGTGTCACTACTTTTATCGGTTTACTTCAGTTGCACAGGAGCTTACTCTATCACGTCTTGCTCTTCTCTTCGAAAGTTAAACACCCAGCTGCTATCCATGAATGGAACTTGCATCATCGAAACCGATAAACTCTCCATTCTCGGTATGTGTGTCAATGGCAACTTGATCACACATTTGATGTCGCCAGAAATGCTGCGAAATGTCTAGGTTTCCTCAAGCGATGTAAGAAATATTTCACCCCCTCTGGTCAGGCCACAATGTATAAGGCACGTATCCGTCCGAAATTGGAGTACAATGCCCACATCTGGTGGGGTGCGCGCAAAACATCTTTGCACCTGCTAGATAGGATTCACAACCGTGCGATAAAACTGATAAGTGATACTAATATCTCTCAAACAATGGACACCCTCGAACACCGACATAATGTTTCGTATCTCACGCTGTTTTATCGCTATTTTCACCACCAGGTCTCCATAGAAATCGCCAGTAGCATTCCGCCCCTTCAAACTTTTAACCGTAACATCCGTCCCGCTATGAAAGCTCATCAGTATACCCTCAAGCCCACTTTCGGACATACTCTAAAATATCGTGATTCGTTCCTAAGCCGTACAACTCGCTTATCAAATGCCCTGCCTAGCTCTTTATTTCCTAGTCATTATAACCTTCAAACGTTTAAAACCAACGTTCACCGGTACCTCTCTTTTCATCCTCCCCGATTTTTGTTCGCCTGCGCTGTGTGCAAGCATTTTAAGGGTACTTAAATCCCTTGAGCGTTCGCAAATTATATATAAAAAGAAAATACAATAATAGGACTACCTAGAGTCCCATTGAGAGTAGCGTCTCCCGTTGGACACAATTTTCCATAAATTTTTCGGCTGATATTGCAGCAATTTCACATCAAATGTTCGCCTCTCCAAGTAGTCTTAAGTTTTTGGATTGTTGGGCGGTCAATCATCGAACTTCGTCTTCAATAAGTCGATTGTAGCACGCGTTGCATGTGTCCACATGTATGGCCCTAAGTCATCCACTTCCGATTTCTAAAAAAAAAAGAAAAAAAATTTTAAACATGGAGCGATAGTGGTCTCCATGAATTGTAATCGACTCACCAACATCATCTCGATAAAAGTGATGACATGAAAACGATATCAAACAGCCAATTTATTCGTATACAATGGCTGTAGCTGGAACACCTTGCTGGACCAAACGCTGCAATTTTGCTCATTAACAGCCCTAACCAAAAATGTGCCTAGTCATTGAGGAAGATTTTTCGGTGAAAATCCGGATCCCTCTTCCATCTTCAATAGAGCCCAATCGGGGAAAGTTCAACGTGCACACTGGTCATTTGGCTTCAGCTCTTGGATTAATACGATCTTAAACGAAGCCAAGTCTTTTCGCAAAATGAAGCAAAGCTTTGGCCAGATCTGTTTGGTCCAACAGTCCACCTAAGGTCTGTTCTTTTATTGGCCTCCAGCTTTAATATTAATTTGCACATAGCTATTGGTATACCTACGCTACCCTTTTCCAGTAGAATAGAGAGTGGTTCCAATTTTGGCGAATGAAGGTGAAGGTTGAATTGCCCTGCCACCTCCATAAGAGATGATCGGCATTCAAGGGCTGTTTTTGAATTTAATGAGACTGATTCCAGGGACTTTGCAGATACAACGTTTTTCTTTAGCCAGAACAGAGCTTCTTTAATCGCCAAAATTTCCGCCTGGAACACGCTACAGTGATTTGGAAGACGGAAGGAGAGGCTTAGATTTAGCTTATCTGAGAAAACACCGTCACCAACCTCGCTATCGGATTTAGATCCATCTCTGTAGAAATGGATTGACTTATCCTCCATGAAAGCATCTTCCTTCCAGAAGGATCTAGAGGGGATGCTTACAGGGAAGTCTTTGTCAAACCAAAGTTCAGGTATGGTCTAATCATTGTTCTCTGTGAGGACTCCTAATGTATTAAGAATGTTAGCAGTCGCAGCTACTTGCCTTCTGAAAATATCGGGGGTGTCAAATGAAACAGAACGTCTAATGGCGCAGAGGGAGTAGACCGTAAGGCTCCGCTTATGCATAGACACTCTGTCCTTTTGATTCTGCTTAGTTTACTGCTGCTGACTGCATTGTCTAAGGCGACAACCCCGTAAGTGAGTATCGGACTTACGAACGAGATGTATAGCCAGTTGGTTATGCGGGGTTGAGGGCCCCATTTATTCCCAATGGCTTTTTTGTAAGCTACTGTAGCTTTATTGACTCTTTCTTCAATGTTAGGTTTCCAGTTTAGTTTCCAGTCAAAAATGAGACTCAAATAGTTTCGTGTATCGGAGAAGACTAAACTGGTACCGTTTATTGAGGTAGGGTCTATATTTGGAATTTTATATTTCCTGGAAAATAGGACAAGATCAGTTTTATGGGGGTTTGTTCCCAATCTACAGCGATCTGCCCAACGGGTTGAGTTTTAGCTGAAGGTTTTTTTTTTTAGTGGTATTAAGATGCTTATCTGAGACGGCTATAGCAACGTCATCCGCATAGGCATCTGCATAGGGGAGTGATGACACCGCCTTGCGGCATACCTCTGCTGACATATCTTTTAATAGAAGCCTCAACCAGTTTGGAGTTGATTATCCTGCTGATCAACTCCCCAAGTGAATCGTCTACCTGCAGAGTTGGCAGCGCAGTCGTGATTGCGGATGTGTTGACGTTATTAAAGGCACCCTCTATGTCAAGGAAAGCAACCATTGTGTACTCTCTATATTGTTGGGATCGTCCGATGTGGTTACTTAGTGAATGCAGAGCCGCTTCCACCGACTTTCCTTTACAGAAGGCAGGTTGAGCCGTTGACAGAAGTCGTTCTAGAGTTTTCAGAAGGAAAGATGATAGACTTATAGGTCTGGGGTCCCTTGGGACAACATGAGAACATTTTCCGGCTTTGGGAATGAAAACTACATTGACTTCTCTCCATAACAGTGGAATGTGGATCAGTTCTAAACAGCTCCTCATAATATTTTCTAGTGAAGGTAGAATAATATCTGAGGACCTCTGTAGTTTGGCAGGTATTATATCTTCCGGACCAGCAAACTTGTAGATTTGAAGCTATGCAGCGTCCAGAGCAGTTTGTCTCTTGTAATCAGACCAGAATTTTGGTCCCGGTTGCAGTAGGCCAATTTAGGCTGCTATTGGCTGCGAATTAGGAGCTACCTGGAAAGTGAGTGTCCAGTAGCAGTCATGATTAACCGGTCTTAATATTCTCTTGACTTCTGTCGTTTCGTTGAGACATTGACACGGGAACATTATGAAGCGAACGTGCGTCGAATTCTTTGCTTATCGAGACGAGATTATAACGGCGGAGAATTGATGTTAACGAACATGACATAGTCATTTGGACTAAAACATGATTTGTAAACATTGTTTGATGCGATCAAATAGTCGCTTTCAAACGAGCGTATGCGTGAGTTTAGAGGATCCCCATTTTAAAAAAATGGATCGCATCTAATGACAAACCCTTTATTTATCTCATTTCAAGACGCATTCAAGACGGATGAAGCATAACGTGACCAACCCGAAGTCGTATTGTATGTATTGAGTTTTGACGTTAAGGATCGATTTTGGCCTTCCATCCGAGACGTAATTGTGAGTGAAATTAAAATTTACTGAAAATTTCTTTCAGTGTACTAGAACTAGCGCTCCTTGTAAATAGCGATAGAGAGTGGGAGAGCGTAATTCGCTTTGTTTGGCTGATCTCTGCTAAGCGCTCTCGTTTCTGACTGACTCACAAACTCACATAGTCTTGTGTTTATGAATTTTATACAAACTTATGTACATATATACAGTTTGAAGAGTGCAATACCTAGACAGAGCTGACGTACGAGCTGGCTGACTGACTGACTGAGTGACTGGATGGCTGGCTGGCTGGCTGGCTGGCAGGCTAAGCTGGTTGACAGAGAGACAGCAATGGCCTACTACATCCGTTGGCCTTGACCATAGTTACACTCAATTAGCCGTTAGAAACAGTGTGAGCAGCCTCGTTGAAACTCCTCTCTTTAAAAAAAAAAAAAAAAACCTAATAGTAGGAGTATGTATGTATGTATGTGCCTATGTATGTATAGGAAAAATTGTGTTGTGTCGTAGACGTGTTTAGCTACTTAATTTTTGCACAACAGCCCTTACTTCAGATACGAATAGCAGCACTAACAACAACAATACCGTCAACCTATGCGTCCAATGATGGGAAGAGCCATTGCCTTGTGCTGTGGTGTGGGAAAAAATTGCCCATGAGTCTGGCTAGAGCTGGGCTCTACTCGAATCACTTGATCATTATTAATTAGGATTCCAAGAAACTAATTTGAGGAATGCGGTTTTTAGGGTGACAACACATTGTACTACCGAACAAGCATAGTGTATGAGGAAATACAATTAACTTGAGAATGCATACTCGTCGTACAGTCGTACCAAGGGCACACACAACAGAGGGCTTCATGTTTTCCTTTATCGTTTGTTCTTTGTTTTGCTTTCAGTTTTCTTCGACTCCTCGTAATCACATGAGTGAGTAGGTAGGTAGGTAGGTAGGTATTCATTTATAATCGTCATCGTTTCGCTTTCAATTCACAACCATCAGCAGGAAAAGGAAGTCAGTTGTCCGTCCGTCCATTGGTGGTGAATGAAATTTTATGCAGAACCCTGAATGAGTGTGACGAACCCTCTCCTGCATTGACCGTCGATTATGTAAGAGACTCAAATTACCTACAAATTTATGCATGTTCCATTGAGAAATTCAATGGGAAAATTGTAATTGATTATGGAAGCAATCGAAGGAAAGCTCACAACAAAACTTACTGCCTTGCATAAAACAAAACAAAAAAAAAAAAAAAAATAAAATAAAAATCAAAGAATTCACACAAAAAAGGCGAAAAAAAAAGCTCACCGCGTCGCGTAGACCGATTGTTCAATATTTGTTTTTTTGATCTAACCTTGAAAATGTTATTAAACCCGAAGAGTTTCTTAACCTCTTCCCCTACAGAGAGAAGGAGAGCCACCGACTATCCACACAGAGAACAACAACTCACCAAAAATAATCGTAAAACTTTAAAAACAAATTTAGCAACGTTCTGGTAGAATCTACAAAAAAAAACAAAAAAGAAAACATTCAAATGCACACTGCCAAAATGAAATCTAAAAAAAACTTTACAAAAAAAAAAAAAGCCGCGATCATGGCAAAATTTTCAAATGTTTGCATTAGCCTTATGTGCATATGGTTCCGCTCGTCTTCAACGTTGTATAGCTGCCATCGGGCGGTTGGTTGGTGGCTCTACCTTCCACACAAATGCAGCTCACAGTTTTGCCAAAAATATTCTTTAAACGAAAAAAAAAAAAAAAACCAGTAAACCAAAAACGAACACCACACTGGCTGTTGTGGTTGTCGCATTCGAATCTATTCCGTTCCCTACTCGTATTCGTACACTCGTAGAATTATAATTCGCAGATAAAAAAAAAAAAAAATTGTCGCCGATGCATTGAGGGTAACGCACTCGCGCATGCTTATACAGCGCCAGCTAACTACACTCTTACCCTGGGATTTGTAGCGCTCGCACCCGTACACAAACAATTTTCTAATACAACCTCAAACGATCTTCGCCAGAGAGCTGTTGGATCGTCAGTACGATCGATCTGAAAGAGAAAAGAGCGAGCTTTTTTTTGGAGCCATTTTCTCTTCAATCTCCAACTCAATCTTATTCTCATTCTCATTCTCATTCTCATGATCACTACATGTTAGTTTCAAATTTACGAGCAGGACGGGTGCGGTGCTACTAACAATAATTCTATAGATCCGCGCCTCGTATCTAATGGATTTTCTTCGTGAGTGTATAGATCGCCGTTTCTATGTGTGCCTGTATAATTGTATGGGACTGGCCATGACCCCTTTCGAAGTTTGCTTGAACTTGAATTCGCAATTTCACAAAAAACCAAAATAGCGAAGCGATAGTTAGATATCATCGTCATTGCATTAGACAGCCAGATCCATGATCGCCGGGTAGAAGGGTTTTCCGGACGATACTGCTGTCCGTCGAAATGAGTTAAATTATTGCAAGTCCCTTGCAGTTTTTATTACAAGTACAATATTTCGAAATAATAAATAGAAAGATACGACGATACGATGATAAGATACATTTTGTACGACAATACGACATTGAAATACTCGTTGTCGTAAATTGATCGTGTCGTACTATATTTCATTGCATGTTTAGCACGTTGGTAGAAAGTAGACTTGCATGTGGTACGAGTAGTTTGCTTTGAGACTTTTTCTTTATTCAAAAACAAAAAAAAACCTGAGAGAAAGATTTGTTATTTTTTTGATTTTTTTGTTTTCTGGGGCGAGGGTGTTAAATTTAGAAATTATTGCTTTTTTTATTGGCATTCTGAGTGTCTGGACAGATTGTTTATCTATAAACGTTAAAATCACATTTTTAGATGCATGATGTACGAGTAACATACTCGTACATGTATCCGTATACTAGTCGTACTTAACGGAAAGATGACCTTTGGATTTGATTATCATGTTTGGTGAGTTTCTGTAAGACTGGTTGTTGTTGAATACAAATTAAGATTCATAGAAAGTGTTCTTTTAGTCATGGTGATTTACGACCTGTCACATATTTCTCTATAAATTGATCAAGTCTCGCAAAGACATATACAGGGTGTTCTGGATAATGTGTCGAAGACTCCTTAGGGGGTCGGAAATGTACCCTCTCCGTGATACAGAGGTTTTAAGCAAAGCCCTACGCTGCCCTGTTTTGGCTTCTATTGAAAATAACATCTTCCAAATACGACGGTTGCTCCCATCTCTCTAACCCGTCCAAATAGTACTTGGCGTTTTTCTCTGCAAAATAATTGTTCACGAAGGTGATTGCCTCCTCATTTGACAAAAATCTCTGTCCGCCGAGCGCAGTTTTTAGATGAGGGAACCAAAAGAAATCGCTTGGGGCTAGATCTGCTGAATAAGGCGGATGGTCAAGCAATTCACACCGTAATTCATGGATTTTCGCCATGGCAACCGCTGAGATGTGACACGGCGCGTTGCCTTGGTGAAACAGGATTTTCTTTTTCTGCAAATGTTGCCGTTTCTCCGCAATTTCTGCCTTCAGCTTGGCAAGTAATGATGCGCAGTATGCTCCTGTAATGGTTTTTCCTTTTTGAATATAATCGATTAAGATAACTCCCTTGCTATCCCAAAAAACAGTCGCCATCACTTTCCCAGCCGAAAAAACAGTTTTTGCCTTTTTTTGGAGCCGGCTCGCCCTTTGCAGTTCACTGTTTTGACTGAATTTTTGTTTCGGGCGAGTTGGCAAAGCACACTCTGCCGAAGTCATGGGAATGGGTTCCGTGTCCCTACACGTACTCTGAGAAGCTCCCGGAACTACTCTATATGCAGAATCGTGAACTAAAAGCCGATCCATGGAGAGTCGTTAAGACGGGTCCTAGACGGCAGTACGGGCAGCATTTTCTGCTGTCCCTTAGCAGGGACTGTTTACCGTACCTCGAAAAATCGAAAGGTATGGTAAGGTACAGCATGGGAAAATTGATGGAAGGGAAAGGAGAAACCCCCAAAGATGGAAGTGCTGCAGATACCCCTGCACCACAGTAAGGCAGCTACGGGCAGCCTGGTGGAGTACAATACTTTGCTTTGATTTTATCGTCGTCAGATTCGGAAGGCTTACAGGAGCAACGAGCGACTTCAATTGAAAAATCACTTTCACGGAATCGGGCGAACCAGTTCTAGAAGTGGTGTTTTTCGATGATATTTCTGCGGTAAACTTTGTTCAACTTTTCCCTTGCCTCAGTTACTTTCTGCCCTTTTTTGAAGTAATAAAGCAAAATATGGCGAATATGCTCTTCAAAATTCTCCATGTTCGAATCACCATTGAAAGCACAAAACTCGACCGAAAGACGTCAACAGCAAAACGGGCGCAAACATTGGACATATTCTCGGATGTCATGCTCAGACACAAATAAACGAGGGCAAAGCCATCTATTGCAAAACAAAACGTAATCACTTTTTGAACAACCCAATATATGATGGAATGCATGCCTTCTGAATATAGAATTCTCCAGATTTATTCGCATGTCCTGCTTAGATTACAATGACTGCCTATTTGCCTAAGACTGGACGCGAACACCTACTATTAAAGCAGGATATGAGTCTCTTGACGATTTCCGCGTTCTTCCTGTCTCCTTCAACCTGAAAATGTTCTATTAAATGTCCTGTCATTTAGGTCTGACTTATCAGGGCATCGTGAAAGATATTCCAATCTCGCTCGTTGCAGAAAGCATCGACATAGTCTGTGTACTCTTGTGTCCGTCATCGAGGATATTGTGAATAAAACGTCAATATCTCGCTTAAAAACTACTCGTATAAACTCGTTATACAAAAAATGTTACATCCTCTTTACGAATGTACTACTTCGTAAAAGTTCTGTTTGATTTTTTTTTTTTTCAGAAAGACTACCCGCGTTTTTTTTGTTTGACCTGATAAAATGGGCGAGGTGGTCCCTGTTCCCCGTTTAGGGGTCATAAAATTAAGTTTTTTAAAAAAAAATTCTTACTAAATTCAAAACAGCTGTTAGCTATGTACTCGTAGTTAATTTTATAGCGCTGTAAGATTACCCCATTTTTTAGTTTTGTACAATAGTTTGAATAAGTTGGGTCGATCTTGAAATCTGCGGACTTCAGATGAAATGACAGGTACACGTTTCAAAGCTCCAAAAATTAGATATTTTTCGGAAAAAAATGATGACAAAGTCAAAACTTTAAGTTTTTTTTTTATTAATAAAATCACGTTTGATTCTCAATAACTTTTGACGTAATAATTTTAGGGCAACATTTAGTTTGAAACAGTTGAACAGGTCATCGTAAGACTTTGTTAAAAATCTCTGTATCTCGGTGGAGATGCATTT
The DNA here is from genome assembly GCA_963966105.1 of Volucella zonaria. Lineage (NCBI taxonomy): Eukaryota > Metazoa > Arthropoda > Insecta > Diptera > Syrphidae > Volucella > Volucella zonaria. The sequence goes on along the minus strand of OZ014532.1, from coordinate 181,350,629 downwards.
CCGACCATCCCCCCAAAATATTTTTTTTCTCAAAATATCTCAAGGAACCTCCACTTAGTCTTCGCCACGTTATCTGAAACACTTTGTATACGTCCTCTAATGTTGCAACTATTTGCCAGATACTGAAATTTACCTTCGTGGTTTGTGCCCAAGCTAAAATGAAACGTTTACGTTTTTGACCGAACAATTCGGTAAGTACTCGCATCATCAGTAAATCACTTGAAGCAGTTATTAACCGAAATGAGTGCATCTTAGGTCGCTTCATTAAAATACTCGAACTGTTAAAAAGGGGGGCTATGGAGCTATGTTGAATAATTCGTAAATCGCTAGATGAAATAGATTTTTCGATCACGCGATCATGTCGATTATACGCATCAAGTAGTAAGTTATTCCAAATGCGATGGACTCATTGCAAATATGCTTAGATTCGAACGGAACGCAACAGTGTGAGTGTACCTGGTGACTGGTCGAAGGACGAAAAGTTCAAACAGCTCTTTTTGTAGCTACCTCAAAAACCAAAAGCAGGGAGGTACGAGCTTATGTCGCTATGACGGTTAAAGATAAGAGTAGAACAGCATAGTGTGCAACATGACTAAGATGACAACCAATATGATCGCTGCAAATTCGTTTAACAGCTGAGTCATTTACAGAATCACTAAAGGGCTATCAGCCAGTCACCTATCAGGTGATCACAGCTATAACATAGATCATACCCAGAGAAAGTTTGCAGTCCTTCATGCTCGTCTTGGATGAAGAATAACTCAGGAGATGGGACAGCTTATTTCTTTCGGCTTTTAATCCAGTATTGGTCAGTTATTTAATGCGATATCCCGATAAACTGACTGTAGCTTGGGTTCCAGTGACGACGTGATTATTAGCGTAACAAAAGCATTAAAGAACGATAAGGTGGTAAGGCTTGCTGGTATTTCTACGGAGCTTTTCTATTGTAGTATAGTGAATCCATCATTTTTTCTCCTCGATCCATATTTATTAAGTCCCTTTTCAAAACATGTGTCACATTTATGTTACTTATCCATTAATTGGTTTTGGCTAGATCTTTAGTCATTCATAAATAAACTGAGAAGTTGATACTTTCAAAGATAAAAAACAGATCTATTGGTACACTGTACTACCAAACGATATCCTTTCTTGTTGTATTATATTTGAAGAAGCGTCAGTAGAGGAGAGTTCAGATTTATCTGGACTCGCCACACCGGTCTCAAATACAAATATACCATATGTCATCCTCTTCTCACAGGGAGAATTAGCTATTGAAGTCGTTTAAGCATAGGAAGCGGCTCGGTAAGGACAAATGCAATGCATCTGCAGTTAATGTTTCTGGAGTAGTCAGTCAATTTCTGCAGTCAATGACAGGAGTAGAACTCAAAATTGCTTTCAGATATCCGTACATTATATCATTGAAAAGCGTTACCACCAATTGAACTAGAAGGCATCCACGAAATTGACTCGGGTCCTGAAAAATGGTTTAACCATCAAGAACCTCATTTCCCGGGATGCTAAGTCGACTTAAGTCACAGACAAGAATCAATGATTCTGATCTTGTACCTCTTATCACCATCAAGGCCGTCAACTATTGTTGGCATTCAAATAAAATTTTAACGGATTCTGATAAGATCTGTTTCCATATAGTCGATGAAATTCAGAGACCTTGTCAATTAGCAATTTTTCTGCCTGCCTCAATTTTGAAGTTTTCCCCTGCTGTGTGTTTTAGTCAACATGGCGCAGTGGTATAGCCATCGGGTACAGTACATGAAGTGCGGGTTCAAATCCAGACAACACACTGAAAAACAGCGAAATAAATTTCCTGACTCAACCATTCTTTTGGCCAGGAATAACAAAGCCAGTGACTGTCGAAATTCCTTGAATCGGAAAATTATAAAACGAACAACTAAATGAGAGAACAGCGTCAGGCCTTGTGTCCTACTAGACGGAAATGAGTCTCAAAGAGTCAATGTCCAAACTCAGCGTACGAGCTTGTTCATGAAAACAATTCCTATGGTTGTGATACTCACTCGGCGTCAGGATGCTGTCATTCCTACCTTCTTTGCCATTTTGCGATTCATTAATCATAATTAAAAGTGATATCTGTGATATCTAAACCAAAACAATTTACGAGAACTGTACTCGTATAAGCTGAATTGTCATAAACTCATACTCCTACGCTAGCTGAGACAATGATGTGTTTCAATGACTGGTTCTCCAACAATTGCGAGTACATTGTGAAATTGAACCAATATTTCATGTACGAGTACGACATGAGAATCAGATTAACTTAAACATTATGAGATGTTAATATGTAAGTAGTCACCTGTACAAACAGTAAATATTCGCATACCAGGCCATAGCCTGGTGATAGTAACGCACTCGTAAAGAAGTCTCGCAATTTAGAGGTAATTTGTGGTGATTTTTGGACAAATTTTATCAGGAAACTTTGGCAAATAATCGTCAAAATCGTCAACTATGCGCGCTATCGGGAATTAGCAAATATGTAGAGGAAGCATTGCCCCCGTTGGAACTGACCCTCCCTGCTTCTGGAAATTCCTGAAAATGACCCGTTTCATCCAGAAGGTTCGAAGTAAGCGCAGTACAAGAAGCAAATACTGCTCTTTCGAAAAAAGTTTCTTCTATAAAGAATTTTGCGAAAAGATCAAACCACACAGTGAAATACCCAGGCTGGTCCAAGTCTTGAAGAAGTTAAGTCAATCAGAACTTAAAAGATCTAATGGTATCTATGGTACACTCAGTCGAGAGCAGAGGCATGTTCAAAATTTACATTCCAGTTAATTACAATAGATCAGAACCTGCTCAGGATCAACTTCTTTCACTGAAACTCCAAGAGAGCTAAGTACTACAACCTGCCGCATTTGGTACCTGCCTTCGGTTTTGCTGATGGATAAGTCTGGCATTAATGGAATAGTTCACGTCAGCTGCTACCAACTTTAAAAAGAGTTTTCACTGACAGTTGTATATCTAGCAGTTTTTATGCCGAAATTCGTCAAAAATGACTACTTATTCGCAAGGAGCCTCAGATCTATCAGTTTTGACTTCTTTCTTGCTGAAGAGGATGGATAGGAAGCTTTAGAATTGACATGCATGTCGACACGGAGAGTATTGCTAGAAGCGCTTCGAAATCTAGTAAACAGAAAAAGAATGTCTATGCGACAAAAAAACTGTTGTCGCCAGGAATGCTAATGAACAGAACTCTGGTTGCGTTTGCTGACTGACGTCAATATGTTACAGCGAGGGTGAACAGGAATTACTTGCATAGCGGCGACAACACCACTTCCGTGGTCGACTCTTGGCTTACAAGGTAGGCAGTTCAAATAGCCGTGCACTAAATTACCCATTGGTGCACCTGAAATGGTTTTTCTCTTCATAAGAACGAGGAAGCTAACTATCATCTATCGCTAAAAGGCGACGTGGATAGCAAACTCCTTTGAACTAAAGAAGTCACATAGAAACCCTACGAAGTTTTCTGAGAGTATAACGTCAAGACGACAAGAAGTGGAACTTGTCATCCAGGAGGGTTATACTCGTACGCATCTGCTTTTTCACCAGATCCCAACGAAATGTTTATCTCGTGTGTTTGAGAGCTTTTCCTATCACACCAGACTCCGATTTAGGCGCACTGACGCATCTTGTCTAATATTTATGTCACGGGCTACGCTCTCAAGGCCATCTTCTATTGAAAGTATTGCACTAAAGTTTGCTTGACTTTCTTTGACATGGCATGGCATGATATGCCGCCCGTCGAAATGATACCGCAACTCCGGTTGCTGTGGGACCGCGAATTTGACTTTCCCTGTGCTGGCCCTTCTTCAGCCCTTAAAAAACGTTATTCTCACAATTTATTTTTGATGTGCGAGAATAAAAAGAAGTCATTAGGTGCCAAATCAAGGCTGTACGGCGGATGACCCATCAATTCGATGTTTTGAGTGCTCAAAACGTAACTTTTTTGAACCGACCTGTGAGAGCTCGCATTGTCGTGGTGTTCGGCGGTTGCTTTTCCTTATTTCTCCAAAGATTTCTGGCAAACAAATGGTGGTGTTCCATTCCGAATTGAACGTTCTAAGTTGCTCTAATTACACGGTGGCAACATATCCGGTTTTTTCGAAGAAACAGCCGATCATTTGCTTCGAAGTGTTTTCCGCGGGAAAATTTTTTGTTGGATTTGGATCGCCTTGAAAGACGCATACAGTCGACTGCTGTTTAGTTTCGGGGTCATATGCGTAGACCCATAATTCGTGGAATGTCGCGATCTTATAGACCTCTTTTTCGGAGCACCACTATCAAATTTTTCGACACGAGCCTTTTTTATGAGCAATTATCAAGTTATGCGGCATTCAACAAGGAGAAATCGTGTTGACGGCGAAATGGAATAAATGCCCGAACATGTCTCAATTTCACGATATGTCACATGACGATCTTCCAATATCAGTTCCCGCCCGATCTTGGACAATTTTCACGAAATTCGTCCTGGGGCGAACGACGACCACGATTGAATTCGGAAAACCAGCGAAACACCGTGGCCCGGGCTGATCGCCACAGTGTTGTTGAGTTAGTCTTCGTCGGAAATCATTGCATGAAAATGTTCTCGACTTGAGATGAATTTTTGTTCTTTGTAAAAAACGCAAATAGCACTCCCATGACAAAACATTCTGAGCACGTGTACCATTAAAAACGCCAAAGTTTACGATGCTGACGTATCTACATCGATATTGTCATATCTCAAAACTTAAATAGCAAACCTACGTACTACTTTAAAGATAAGTAGTTCGAGTATGAACGCAACCAAAAGGCTAAATTTACTGAGTCTCGTCGATGAACTTGCTAGGAAAACCTCAGGGGACTGTTTTGACAGCAGCTGCATTTTTAGTTAGATATTTCAGGTGAGTCCCTGAAAGCGCAACCACCGGCATCATTACTCTTCAGATTGCAGGAAGACTAAACCAATGGTTCCGGACGTCTTTAAAAAACCAACGGCCTTTCTACTGTCCTTTGGCAGAAAAGACTGCAGATTCCTTACTGGTGCTTCAACGGAGAACTACGCTTTTGCTAAATACCTAGGTATACTTATGACTACCACACTTAGGTTCTTAGGTAAGTATCACAACATCCTGGGAATGATAACAACATTGCGGAGTTCTTCCTTTATCATACTATCTTGATCAAAAAGTTCCCGGAATGTATTCAGAAAATTGGAAATATAGGTTTATTCATCTAAATCTATATTGTCCCCTTCAGAGTAATCCCCATCGACTGCAACACACTTATGCCAGCGCATGATCCAATCCTCGAAACATTTTTTATATTCGGTTTTCGGTATGTCCATCAGTGCTTCCTGAGATTTTTCCATTACTTCCTCTCGGCTGCTGAAACGCGTTCCCCGTAGTGGTTTTTTAACTCGATTGAACAGAAAGAAGTCACAGGGAGCCAAATCAGGTGAACTCGGTGGCTGTTAGATGGTATTTATTGCATTTTTCGTCAAAAAGTAACGAATAATAATGGCAATGTGCGACGGTGCGTTATCATGGTGCAAAATCCACGAATTTTCTGCCCACAATTCTGGTCTCTTTCGGCGAATTGCTTCACGCAAACATCTCATAACGCCCAAATACTCATAATACTCTTTGTTTACTTTCTGGCCTTCTGGCAAAAATTCATGATGCACTACACCGTTGTAATCCATGAAAACCGTGAGCGTTGCCTTCTTTCTTGACTGAAAACGACGTGGTTTTTTTTGGTCTCGGCTCATTTGGTGAACGCCATTCACTTGCCTGATGTCTGGAATGCGTGTCGTACTCATAAACCCACGTCTCGTCTCCAGTAATGATCCTTTTGATGAATGTGGGATCGGATTCAGCCTCGCAAATCATCTCTTTTGGCGACGTCAAGACGGTCTCCTTTTTGCATGAAATTGAGGTCTTTTGGCACCAACTTTTCTGCTACACGACGGAAACCCAAATCATTAACAAAAATGTCTTGGACGTATCCATAGGCAATGTTCAAGTCCTCCGCTATCTCTCTGATGGTTAATTTGAGGTTATTGGCCAATATTTCTTTTGCTTCATCAATGTTTTCGTCGGTTTTTGATGTCGATGGTCTGCCACTGCGTTCATCATCTTCGATTGACTCACGACCACTTTTGAACCGCTCGCGCCACTGGTAAACGACCGTGTTCTTTAGAGAATCGTTGCCGGAACACTTTTCCAACATTCGCGCACCATTAAATCCGTTTTTACGCAAAATGTAATACAAGTTCGTTGCTGCAAATTTAAATCCATTTCTAAAATTGTAAAAAAATCACCAACACACGCACGCACAGAGATAGATGTACTCTTGGCTACGTAACTTTTGCAAATGTCAAGCTATGACGCTAAGATTTAGAGCGAATGTCAACAACAGATTTACCAACTTAACAAAAAAAAAACAGAACTCAAATCGGAATAATGGGAGCGATACACACTGGTGTCCCCCGGGAAAGTTTTGATCAAGTTTTGTCCGCTCTACAAGTACGCTCGCATTATGTTGCAGGTTCTGAATGCTGGTACTCTTATCTTTCTTCGAAAAATTCTTACTAAACGGTAAGATAAAATTATTACAATGGACTACAGATACGAGCAGTTCTTCGTCTGAGTACTCTGTTCTTTCTTCAATGGACAAAAGTTCTTGGTATAAGATAGATAACACTAAATGCTCGCCATTTGGCCTAATAATTTGTTAGGTATTTTTGTTTCATAAATATATGTATGTATGTCTAAGAAAAAATATATTAATAACAACTTTTATAAAAACTAATTCAGTTTTGTCTACCTCGTCGATCGGGGGCTCGGCATATCTAATCGCTCAATAATCGAAATAGTTAAACGAAATTAATTGTCGAACTGATATCTTAAAAACAAAGTAGTTATATCTATTTTTAATTTTCTTGCAAATTCAACGGAAATCGAATTGAAATTAATCCCCGAAAATGTATTGTATTGTATAATAGAAAAAGTTTCCCTGAACTAGAAAACCACACAATCAAAAACTGACGGGGAACAAGTAATTTGTATCTACAATCCAAGGGTTGAGTGAGTCAAGGTAGAAGTTTTCGAAATCCTTACCGAGGAATGCAAAACTTACCACCAAGCAAACAGAAACGTACAGGTAATCCACAATTTTTAATTATTTTGCTTTTTGAAATGGTAAACAGGAATTTCGTGTTTTTTACAATTTTGCGTTTCCCTTTCACCTTTGCAATTCGCCTTGGATTCGAATCCGCGTCTAGAGGACACGCAAATCGATCACTAATTTTTTTGGAGGAAATTTTTTGCTTTTCGGAACTGCAGATAGACTTAACACGATCAGTGATCTTTTTTTTAGCATAATAGATAGAGGCACTTAAAGATGTATAGATCGAAGCACCAAATTTATTTAATTTTCTGGGAGTTCACTGAACTCCGCTCTTTGGACTATGGGGCCTTATATTTTTTTTTTCACAACATGACACAGGGAAAAGATTTTTCTTTTTTTTTTTTTGATTTTCATCACAGAAGAGACCAATTTTTTAATAGATACATTTGATCTTCACAGCTCCTTTGATCGATGCACTTCATCCAACTTAAGGAATTTTTTTTAATTTTTACAACACTTCAAACTTTAAAGAAAAATCTAGAAAAAAATAAACGGTACCCGAACGATTCCGAAAGCACCTTTCAACTGCACCATTAGAAATCAGAAACTGATCAAGACGAACGATGTAATAGGCTGCGGCACCGAGCGTACTTACAGCGAATTTTTACAAACACTATCGCAAAACTAGATTTTTCCCCTCCGGAGAATTGAAGAGAAAAATCACTATTTACAATTTTCTTTTCTAGTTTTTCTATTTTCCCCACTATTCCGAATGTGGGTACAGTGAATATAAAGAGTGTACCGTGCGCGATCACTACACCATCGAAGGCGCAACTAGTTGCTTGTACCATAGGAAGCAAGCTAGGAACAAGAGAGAGAATTGTAAAAATAAAAATAAAAAGAAAATGTATGAAAAAAAAGCTTTTTTTTTTTTTCCTAAGTTGAGTAGTGGTATTTGTAGGCCTAGTAGGCTTTTTTCAATTTCTATGTACTGATGTTTATCCATGAAATAGTTTGTTTTTCGCACGCACTGGTGCTGACGCGTACCGCTCTGTGGATCAGTTTTGAACAAGGCAAATTCAATAGACAGTGTGACCTGATTTGCTTTGAAATTTAGGAAGATCTTTTGGGGTTAGACCGGACTTTTATCTCCATGTTTAGGTCAAAGAACTCTTAGTTCCACCGGTTTGATCCACATTCGTTCTCTTAGATTACGGTGAAGGAAGCTTTCTCAGAACAAGAAGATGTCGTAATTTCATGAATATGGGGTAGTTCTACCTATTTTTCATACTCGTACAAATTCGCCCATAAAAACATCTTTAAATCAACGAATTTCTTTAATTCATAAAATAGCTTTATTCGATGACCTTTATGCAGGTTGACTTGCCAATAGTTATGAACTAACTCTGACATTTATGACATACATTAGTTAAATCGTGCTCTGAACTTGACTTTAATGGATATGGATAACGGTTTACAATACAGTATTCACAAAAAAAACGTGAACTATAAATAGATGATGTTTTTCGCTACACCCTTTGTCATGCATTTGAAAAGTTTAGACAAGAAGAAAGAAATGATAAATGCCAGAGTTCAGCAGCAAACTCGTACTACAGAAATATAGATTTTTCAATTTGCTCTGAGATTAGGGCACTAAATGCGAACATCAAGGACAGTAAGTCCTGGATACTTGTCATTCATCTAACTGCGTGCGTTTCCCGTTTAATTCAGCGGAACACTAATTCGTGCTGAAAAAGTTAAGCGCTTTTGAGGAAATTGCATTCAGAATTTTCTGGTTGACTGGACACGCAACAGTATGTGTGCAAAATTATCTACTTGATGTGATGGATCTGTTCTTAAGCCTATCCAGTTTAGCTTTGGTCAACTGCCTCCTTCAGTCAACTTCTACGTCGTTGCCCTTTTGGATACATGTCCTAGTCATCTCAGGCGACTGATGCACATTTTTTCTCGATGTCGCTGTACAGCCCGTACAATTCGTCGTTGCACCTCCTCCTCCACTCATTTTCTGTATAGGCGGGACCGAAAATGTCAAAACAGTCAAGAGCACCCTCATTTATTTTTGATAAAATCCGTGCCTCTGCGCCATAGAGCAAGACTGGGATTATTAAGGTCCTATATAGGGCCACTTTTGTGGCTTCGAGAGCTTAGCTAGTCAATTGCCTTCTTAGGCAAAAGAAACAGAAAGAGTTATTCTTCGCTGGTGTCGTTGTCTAAATTGGTAGCTCTAGATAGGCAAAATCCACAACTACGTCAAAGTTGTATCCATCTTTGCTGCTTCCGACTCAATACTCGCGACATCACGCTGTTTCCTCCGGTTGTGTCAATATCATCGACGTATGCGAGTAATTGGACGGACTTTTGAAAGATTGTGCATCTTGCGTTGGTGCGTGAGTTTTGCACTATCGCATGACAGCGCATTTGTCTAAATCCTTTTTTGTCATCAAAGGTTTCGAAGAGTTCTTTACCGACCTTGCTGCAGCAGTGTGGATTCTTCATCGTCATCCTGCATAAACGGACGAGTTTGGGAGGGTTGTCAAAACTAGACATTGCTCTGCATAGCTCGTCTCGCATAGCTGCGTGGTGTGTATCGACTTGGAACTCATGAGTTTTTTCCAAAATCTCCCGTTGTGTGAATATTTTGTCGATGGTGGACTTTCTTGGCCTAAGGCAACACTGTGTGGCAGATAGGATCTAGTAGGCCTCTGCAGTTGGCGCATTTCAGTGGGCCTCCTTTCTGAAGATCGTATAAACAAGGCTGAGATTCCATTCATCGAGCATACCTTTGTCCGACCATGTTTTACAGATGAGTTGGTGTATGCTCCTTAATAAGTCATCGCCTACCGCTTTAAGGAGCTCAGCAGCCAGGCCTCCCGATTCGCTCCAGCAGCTTTCTTGGACTTAAGCTTATATATGGCTATCTTCACTTCATCCAGGTCGGGTGAACAGAACTATAGGTCTACGAGTACGTCGTCCAGGTTGAAAGGTTCATTCTACATGACAGCGGTATTTGGTTCGTCATTGCCGTTATACAGGCTAGAGAAATGCTTTTTCCAAATCCGTAGCATAAACTGCAACTCTACTACTATGTTCCTTGGGATTTGAGTCAGTGACATGTTTTTTTTTTTTACATTTTGGTAAACCTTCCGAATCTTATTCCTGGAGTAGCATCTCTCAATTTCTTCGACCACGCATCTCTCATGCTTGTGAGCACCTATAATCCACCAGAGGCGTCGTCTTTGATGGCTTTTTGGTAATGTTGCTACTGGTCGTCAATGATTGATGCTGGCGGAAGAGATTAAGGGAGATTCGATCGGAAAAGGATTTGGGGATTGTCAAACTTTCTCACAGTATTACAACAAGCTAATGGTCCGAGTCGATGTTGACCCTTCGGAAAGTTCGGACATCCCTAATACTGGAGGAGTGCCTTGCGTTGATCGCAAAGTGGTTATTCTAGTTCTTGATTAACCACTAGTTTTTCAACTCCCCTTGTGAATATTGAGATGTGGAAACGGTGTGTTTGCTACGATAATGTTTCGCCCCGTCGCAAAGTCGATTATCCTGAATCCGTTATCGGAGGTGGTGTCGTGCAGGCTGTACTTCCCAACAGTTCATACTGCCAAAGATACTCGTAACCTCTCTTCTTAGCTTTGCATTAAAGTCGCCGTGGACAATTTTAATGTCATAACTGGCACTGCTGGTAAGTCTTGTCCGAGAGCTCCTAGAAGGTATATTTGGTGTCGTCACCTTTCTTCTCTGTGGGGGCATGCGCGGATATATGTAAGCCTTAATACGGATTGTTATGAGACACTCGTTAACATGCCTAAGTCTGCCTCTAACAACAAATCCGTTTCCGAATAGGCTCTGCTTTTGCCGTCGATAACAATCGCTGTAGAATACGTCGCAGTTTTTCATCGTCTTTTTGTTCGGCCTATGCCATCGCATTTCTTGGACGGCAGTAATATCTCCGTTGCAGCATCCGCTAGTTATTTGGCTGTACGTGGCCTATTAAGGGACCTAACTTTCCACATGCAGATCTGCAGTTCATTGTCCTTGTTTCGTTGCAGGGGTTGTCAACAGTAGATACGTTCATATCCGAGGCTTGTTGCTACTTCGTAGCTTAATTTTTCTTTTTTTTTCCATGGCCGGCCAGAAACCCCGGTGGCACAACCCCCAACCTGGAGGGCCAGTTCCATTGTAGATACTCTTAGGGCGAGTGGTCGGTTAGACTGAAACCAGTAACCCGATGTGAGCTCTGTCGTTGACTCATTGAGGGCTAATCCGCCATCATCTGTTTTCCAAAACCCTGACTTAGTCTCGGAAATCCTTACGGACCTGAGCTCCAAATATGTCAGAGTAGCCCGGATAAGGTATCATTTGTCTTATTCCGCGATTTTACTTCACCGTTGATTCCATCTGGCCAATGACCAATGGTTACCACTTGGAGGTAAAATAAACACAATTGACGTGTAGAAACAGTTACAACACTGGGCATTGCCAAGTTGACACTTCTTAGTGGCTACCCTATTTCTACAGTACCCAGCCACTCATATACGTAGAGCAAGAACAACATTGGACCCAATTTAGATTCCTGTGGGACACCAGAATGGACGTTTTTGTTTTTGTTTTGCACTGGGAGAGCCCCTTATTTTAACGCAGAGTAGTTGACTGCGTAGATAGTCCTTAAGAGCTGCAAATAGCTTAGCATGGTATAAGATGTCAAAGACTGTACTAAAATCTATGAATAACACAAGTACGAGGACATGATTACTTTTATTTAGGCCCTCGTTAATACAATTAGCAAATTATTTTAGCAAGATTGCCGACCTTTTTTTTCTTTTGGAAGCTGACTCTGGTGTATTGGTTCATATTGATAGATGAAGTTGTGAAGTCTATCAGTTATCACATCTTCTAGACATTTTTCTACAACTGGTAATATCGGAGTTGGTCGATAATTGATACGAACTTTGGTTTTTTTTTTTATTCCCCCCTTATAATTTGGTCTAATCACCGCTGTTTTCAGTGTTTGTGGAATTTTTCCCTGAAATAAACTCAGATTTAAATATTAGCGAATGGTGGGCGCAAAAACATTGGCATGCCGATTTATGTCAGAAGCAGAATTATTTTCGTCCATTATTATGCTATATACGAGTATGTACATATGTATGTATATAATGTATAATGTTATCCTATGGACTGTTCTTTTGGTTCAGAAGACTTGGTTATGGAGATTTGATATTCGTGGTGGTTGGGTTGAAATTGATTCCATTCTGACTTTGTGTCTATAGATATCATACGTATTCAGCGGATATCATGGTAAACAAATCACTTACCACTTGCCAGTGTATCATTAGTAAGGGGATGAAGCAATAAGGAACCGAATAAATCTATTTGGGGTGTCAACTCTGAGTTAAGGTAATTAACTGGCAATTATGCATTATTTTCTTTGTTTGTTCACCTAAATACCCCATTGGAAACTTCTATTGAGGATTTATAAATCGGTTGCAAAGTTTTTTCAGATTACCTCATCATTATTCAGTTTTTTTCTTCCCATATCTCATTTATCAAGCTCCACGTTTTTCGAGAATCTGCTCGTATTAGAGCAAACTTATTTTTGTATTATAAGAATTTTGCTTTTAAACTATTGTATATTTATTTATTTAATTTATTTCAAAAACTTTTGTATTCAGTTTCGTAATCTAGGTTGAGTCTATTTATTTTTTACATTTAATCACAAGTCGAACGGACATCATTTAGTTTGAATTGTTCTTACAGGTTGAGTTAGAGTATATAATTTTTTAATTTAACAAATAGCTTTTCGTACAATTTTATTGCATGACATGCATTTAATATGACGTCCCAATTTATTCATTGGTTGGCTGACTTTGGTTTTCAATCACAAAAGAGTTGATATTGCTGTCAATTTTTAGTACTAAGATGTGATCAATTACCGGTCTAGTTCCTCTTTTGGGGTCTATTCTTGTATATTCTTTTATTACGTGTTTATTAAACCTAGTGAAGCTAGTTAAGAGCATTGCTTGTGTCCATATCGCATACATCTATTTTGATATCTCCTTTCTTTAGTTCCCCAAATTCTGTCACAAATTTTTTTTAGTTAATCCCGGTGGTCTATATATTGCAAGAATATATTTTCTCTCTTCTGTCGGGTAGATTGTAACCTGCTATTGAATGCTATTCCTAACAAAATTCCTTTACCTCTGCACATTTGTCTATTGGTAAATTCTGGTTCAGGAAAACCATCCAATTTATAAAATTCAGTTTCATTGTCCTTAATATCCATTCCAACAAGTACTATTATTTTTAAAGCACATATAGATGAAGTAATACTTGGATAAAAACAGCTCTAAAAAACGCAACGGTCTAATTTTAAAACCTAGATAACAATTATTGTTTTTTATTTCCTGAACATGAACGCCGTCAAAACCATCTACCACCCTACAGTTGATATCAACAATGTTGATATAGTGATTAGACTGGGATGATTAGGGTCTTATGTAGAGTTAGCGTAGTCTTTACTGACAAGATCTTGTTACCGAATCGTATTTTTGATGAGGTGTCATTAATAGCGGAGCCAAGGTAAACAAAAAGTCTCTAATCACCTCAAAGTTATAGCTGTCAATTGTGTCGTTCTGTCTGATTTGGCGATATTGTGCGTCCCTTGTTGTCGGCAGCTATACCCTTAGTCACAGCTTTAACCCCATTATTTTTGCTTTTTTCAATATTTGAAAACGCATAAGTGACGGCTCGATGCCTTCTGCTTACGATATTAATGTCATTAGCATTATGCAAGTATGTAGTTGCACAACTTTTGGAAAATTATGCTTCTCGTGTTGACGATAGCACATCACCTTATCTCGGCCCATTTTTCGCATAGAAGGTCTTGGAAAATTCCTTCCAGTTTTAACAGAACAGCGAGCGTTCTCCAATGTCATTCTGCACAATCTGAGAAGCTTGGGATAGATGCCAACACCAGGATTGATACGGTATAGCTCAATAGATGCTCTAATATGCGATCCTAAAGATCTATTTATTCATTTCAAAACCGCATATTAGCGCATCTATTGAGCTATACCGAGCCAATGTTGGTGTTGGCATCTATCCCCAACTTCTTAGATTTCGCATGTTTTAAACATTTGGTGAATCGTAGATCTCCGTGATCATAAAATACCACAGACAAGATCTTGCAAGCGATACTAAGGAAACTGAGCCTATGTTTTTAGTTAGCGAAGTTTAAAGGGTCTTCTCTCATGTGGACACAATTTTTTTTAAGTAAAAAAAAAAATATGACTTTAAGATCAATCACTCCATCTGCATCAGAGCTGTTGTAATCACCTATCCAACCGAAATAAACTATTCTTTTAATTCCGATGAAATCACCAGTAACGTCTTAACTTGGAAGTTATTTTTCAACAATTGACTAACAGTTAGATGTAAGAACTGTCAACCGCACTTCATCCGCACATATTAAACGGAAGTAATATCCTTAAGCTAGGTTAGTTCTTTAGCCTGATTTGATAAGCTTCCGCAGTATTTGTGATCAACCTCATTCAGTCTTACCACAGCTAGTCTTTCCGATTCGGTTCGTCATTGAAGATTAACTGATTTCCGCTTCACTTGAACTGCAGTCCTTATTGGTTTCGGTATGCAGACTCTTACTTTACTTGCTTACTTACTTACTTAGGTAGCGCTACAGTTCAGGGGGAACCTGGCCCTCAATTAACAAGCCTCTCCCATTAATCCGGTCCTTAGCTAACTGCCTCTAGTTGCGCACGTCAATTCGGTTGAAGTCTCTTTCTACCTAAGGTGAGGTCTTCTTCCACTGCGTTGTTTCTCCGTGTTGGATTCGAAGAGTCTGCGGGCGCTAGTATTAATGTCCATTCGCTCTACATGTCCTAGCCATCTCTGGAGATTGCGCCGCAAGTCGATATCGCTGTACAGCTCGTATAGTTCGTCGTTTGATTTTCTCCTCCAAAGCCCGTGCCGAAAAAGTTTTTCCATGTTCTTAGCACCGATTGGGACTCTATTGCAAGGTTTCCTTTTTCACGTCTACAGGCTTTTTTACGGGTTTTCTTGCCTTGACACATTCTTTTTACCTATTGGTAAGACGTCCGTATGTTATTCCTGGAGTACAACCTCTCAATATCTTTGATCGGGCGCTTCTCGTGTTCTTTTTTCTTCTTCTGGAGAAGCCGATGTTCTCCTTGTTTCTTCTGCTCTCCAAACTTCTTGTATAGCTGCATGTGCTGGTCGGCATTATTCATCAAACCAGGGATTTCTTGGTGGTGGTCGGGTGAAATTCAGCACATCAGTTCCGGGGTCTCTGATGGCATGTTGGGAGCGTTACCACTGGTCTTCGGTTTTTGGTGTTGAGCAATAGTTCTTCTTTGTTGTGGCGCTTAGGAAATCCGCATGCCCACCTTGGCTGTCCGGAACGTTCGAACGTGCAGAATACTGGAGGCATGCCTTACGTCTATCTCAAAATGATCAATTTGATTTAGCGTGGACCGCCAAGTCCCCTTCTGTATATTGAGATGAGGAAATCGTGTGCTTGTTACAGTGATATTTCGTCCCGCCGGAAAATCAAAATGCCTAAGTCCGTTGCCAGAAAAGGTGTCGTGTAACCTATGCTTACCAACTGCCTTACAAAAGATTTCCTCCTTTCCTATCGCTTAGTACTATTTTAACGTCATACTTCGGACATTTCTCAAATGTCTTGTCGAATAGTTCGTAGAAACATTCTTTGCTGGCGTCGTCCTTGTCTTCCGTAGGGGCATGGACGCATATTAGGCTTTTGTTAGCGAATTTAGTCTTGATGCGGATTGTCATAAGACACTCGCTCACAAGTCAAGCTCAAGATTTCTTGCCAAGGTCTACTGCATATGGTAAATTCGCATCCGAATAAGCTCTGCTTCTTCTCCCTATAGAAATCACAGTTTTTCATCTTCCATATGTCGGCCCATCCCATCGTACTTCCTGGAACGCGGTGATATCTGCGTGATAGCAGATGAGGGCCTCTGTTAATTGTTCGGATGCGGGTGGCCTTTAAACGCTTGTTAGAGTCGTCAACAGTGAGTTCATTTTATCCGACGTCATTAGTTGGTTCATTACATATTCTTATTTCTTCCGTAAAGAGTTGTGAGTCGCAGGCCAGTATAATGCTACTTGCCATTTTAGCTTGGAGTTACCAGGAACCAGCACTGGGAGGTAAGGCAAGTACTTCGCTATGACACTCAGCAGTCTCCCGATCAATTGTCACGGAGGCCCCCCATTCTGTTTCATAAAAGTCGCACGTGATTTGGAAGCATCAGATAGTCAATTTTTATTTTCGAATAATAAAGGCAACAAACGTCAAAGACACGAAAAGCTGTAACAACTACATCCTTGACTGCTCCTCGGTGAATCGGATGTTCCATACAATGAAATGATCTCTGATTAAAAATCTTCATTGGCAGCGAAAGCGTTTCGGCGCGCGGTATCACAGTGAGGTGGTTGTATCCCAAGGCTTTCGATATCTTCTATTTGCTTAATAATACATAGAAAAGCGATAATGAGTAATGAGTTTAGTTCGATCCGCATCTGTAGCCGGTCACTTTATATTCCCACGCCGAGTTGGCCGTCCTACTGAATTTTGTGTCTAGAAACATTGATGTCCCGTAGCCGTCTCAGACATTTTAGTACATTGGATCTTCTCCATCCAGCAAACAATAAAATGTACATTTATCCGGTTGAATAAGAGTCTATTCGTCTGTACCGTGCAGTCTTATTAATTTGAAGAAACTTTTACCGATCGCATTTAACTTGATTTAATTCTTGTCTGACATCAAAAGTGTCTGTCCTCGGGTACTGAATCCAGATATATGTAGCTCTGTCATAATGAACATTGCCACAGGTATCTCTAGGGTTTTACTTGAACTTCTATCTGTGAAGACTTAATTTTACGGGATGCCCATACATCCATGGGAGCAAGTATACGCCTTGCCATCGCCTACTGTCTTTCTAAGATACCAAATTTGAGGCACAAGTTCCACCCTTGATATTAGTCGAGGCCGATGTAAAACCTCTGCTAATCTTAAAATCACAGCATCCAGTACTTTTTGCAACTCTACATCGGGTCGAAACCAACTCGAAGACCCTTCCCACCCTTACGTTTAAACCACCGCCATGGTGACACTCCCACAAGGGATCCTACCTCTCCAAGTGTCAGGCCCGGACCGAAGTCCGTGGGGCTCCTGGCTCCAATGATACCATGATTTAAGTCCTGGTGTGGACTACCGGTGGTCCCCCCACCAAAAAGACCTTTGACCGGCAGCTTGCAACTGATCAAATCGTAGCAACCTTCAGAGGCATTAACTTCAGAAAACGTTTATTAGTCAATTTTATTAATAGAAGAAGGCTTAATAATTGAACGAGGGCTTGGAACATTGACACAGTGATTCTGATTGATTTGGAACTTGATAACCGATAAGGTGGTTATCAAAAGTCATAAGGCATTCACACTGGTTAGGGGATGCAGCCCTTTATAATTGGTTTTGAACTGAGATCCCATTCATTGGACATGGTTCCATCCGACCAGATGATGTTGATAGAGGCCATCAGATTCTCATTAGCTGGTTTGAATAACTCGTCGAGTAGATCATCAGCTCAAGCACGCTTGTTCTAAGATTTCGAAATAGCTACTTTACGTTGTGTTGGTCAGTGGATATAATTGTTAGCTCCCTTCATCTATGCTAAGTGGTAGACTCCGCTCTGCCTGTCGGGAACTGATTTTGCTCGTATAACCCCAGAAGTGTCACAACCTTGGTACAGATTGTCATTTTTTGTTTTTGACTGGATCGACAGGCTTCTATTTTTGTTGAGCATGTTATTTTCACTTCCTGGTAAAATTTTCTAACATAATTTCTCCTACAATATATGATGTTTCAATACTGCCGATCCTGCGGATCATTTGTGCTTTTTATTTTATATGGACAAATCCATGTACGAGTACGTATCCACTTTGTTCTCTGTTCCTAGAGTTCGCTGGCTGCTCTCTTGTATATGTGGAGCCCATTCGGCTGGGAAATGTCCTAGTATTCGACATGTTGTAGTTATTTATATCATAGGTTGGTTGTTGTTCTTCATTTGCATTTTGCCTTTCTTTTGGACTTGCCTAGTTTTCTTTTGCTTTGCTCATGTTACCGCTTAAAAGGGTTTCCTGCTCTTAGAGAAAATTTTCTCCATCAGCTCGTCAGGAAATGGAACGTTATTGGGTCTTAAGCACAGGAATTTGTTTCCGATTACACTTAAGGTTACGCACTTTGTCACTGTAAGCAGACTTGACGAATCTGGTACTTACATTTTTAGTGTGTACTTGTATGCACGAGAGTTTGCATAAGAAGTTGCCCAGATCACCACTAATAGAAAGTAAAGCCAACACTGAATCGTGAACAGGAAAATCTCTTAACGGTTCAATCCAAATTTTGAACTTTCAGCGTCTTCCCAGTCAAGTTAGTTAAGAAATAGATAAAATTTGCTTCCCGGCGGGACTTGATTTGGATTGGATAGTGACTGAGGCATTACGACCGCGGTAGAATACTAAAGAAACTACGAATCTCAAAACTATTCACAAGTGATGGCGATGCTATTAGGAACACCAATATATTTTGCCACTTTGCCAAAGTAGTTCTATCCCCAAACCAGTGCTCCATTTAAATTGCCAGTTGCATTCCGCCCCTTCAAACCTTTATCCGTAACACCCGTCTTGTTATGAATTCTCATCTCACTTTCGGACGTATTATACATTGAAATGTAGTGATTATTTCCTAAGCTGTACAACTCGTTTAGGGAATGCCCTGTCGAGCTCTTTATTTCCTAGTCATTGTAATTTACAAACATTCAAGACCAACGTGCATCGGTATCTCTCTTTCTTTCCTCCCTAACTTTGCTTCGCCAGTGCTGTCTGCAAATGTTTTAAGGCAAAATCTCTTGAGCGCTCGCCAATTATAAAAACAAATAAATAAATAAAACGTGTGGTAAAAATTGGAATAATGCCATACTGCAAGGCGTGTGATAACTTTAGAAATAGTTCATGCCCCTGTTAGATGCTTAACTTCTAGCCATGAAAGGGATTGACAAGAGACACTGATTTCACATAAGACTTTGACATCTTGGAGACGTAGATACTTCTGATACTTCGATTCAAAATTGTAATATATTCCTAATGAATTACTAATTCGAATACATTATAAGAGTTAGTCATCTGAACAAGTCATTCGTTGTGACTAATAGACAAAATAAGTCACCTGATGTGACTAGTTTTGAAATTGTGTGTCTCCTTTTGAGTATCTCCGGCTTCTTGCAGTCAACTTACGAGACATATGTATATTTTGGTTTTTCGATTCTAACTTCTTACAGATATCCATCGGTTCAGTACATTGAACATCCGAACAAAGACTGTGAAAAAAGATAACTAATGACATTCCATTGTAACATACATAACTAAAGTTCCCAGGCCACAGACTGCAGATGGGCTGCTTTTTGTAGACTGAGAAACAGTGAAACAGCCAAAAATGTTGTTCCTCAATATGATTGATGTCTTCAACATTTGGTGCCATAATATTTCAACGAATTTCTCACGTATTTAAACCTTAAGCAACTCAATTAATACCCTCCAGCTAGTCATTAGTACCAATTGCACCTGCTCTAAAAATTGAAGAAAACAAAACAAACCACTTTCAGATATGGAAAATCACAGTAAAACTTTTAACGTTGCATGGAAGGAAGAAAACAAATTCGTATCTTGCTAATTTACATTTAACACTTCAAGCCAATTACTCCGGAACCGACATGATGGACCCTGATTTTGTAGACAATCAAGTTTGAAACCACAAAACTGCATCAACTTTGTCTAATAGTCAGAGATTTTCGAAAAAAAATCGAAATTTTTTGCCATCGCACCTCTATTCAAACTGACCTTGATCGAGGGGGTTAACCTCAGCCTCTTCTACTCTCCTGCCTGTATCTGTTGCTCTCCGTTCTATCTCAAAAATAAAAATACATAAATTGAATTGCGCAAATAACTATTCTGTCTGCGCAGATACACATTCCATTTTATCTGCAGCTTTGTCTTGCAAATTCTTCTCCTCTTCCTTCATCGTTTTCTATTTTTCCATTGCAATAAGAAAAAAAGCCAAACAAATATCAAAACCAGTTCCTAGCTCATTTCTAAATTATCTTTACCAATGCCAGACGTCTAAAAACTAAAAAAAAAATATAAAAAAAATAAAAAACACAGAAAACATCGAAAAATTAAAAGAGCGATCTCAAGCCTCCTCTAACGGAAGAGACGGGCTTTTGGAAAATAGAGACAACAAGTAAACAATAGAAAACCAGAGGAAAGGATAACAAAAAAGAAAGAAAAAAACAAAAAAAAAAAAAGCAACCTACGATCGCTTGAACAAATTTTGTAAAAGTATCTTAAACCTACACAGAGAGCGATCGCTCTCCCTCTCCCTGTTTTGTGGTATTGCAGCAGAATTCTACGAGTATAGTGAAGATGTTGAAGGCGAAAAAAAAGCTTTAACGCCGCGATATCTAATCCCATTCCTAATGCGATAGTGTGCGTAAGCGCGACCACGATGAGAAATGCCTCGTCTAATGTGGAAATAGCGCGAACATGTGAACAAGAACGCGAACGCTAACGCGAACGCGAAATGAAGCTAATGAATAACACAGAACGCGAAAGGTAATTGACCGTTCGTCCGACACTGTCACTAGGTTAAGGTGAAGGTCACACTTCTATGCAAGCGGCAATTGAGAGCATCAAGAGAATAATAGTAGGCAGCGTGGAGAAACTGAGTCAATCGTTGTCGTTGTACACCACCTCCTCACCCGTCCTTCAGTCCTTCAACTCAATGCACCGTCGACGGTAGGCTGTCGATTGTCTGTGGTATATACAATACAGATACAAATGTGATATTAGAATCGTTGATAGATACGAAAACGACGTACCGATACCAACACCGCAACTACATTTGTGTGGTCTCTCGGAAATAGTACGAACTGCACATAGTCGCACAATGTGACAGAGACTTTAGCTTTTTTTTGTTTTTTTTTTTTTTTTTTTTTTGATTTTGATTTTGTTTTCTGTTTGCGGTTGAAAAAGTTTTAATGAATATTTGAGTTATGGAAATTCATCCAGAAACACTCCATAGATACTTTTTATTTACCTATACTCGTACTTAAATTGTTTACTGCGAACAGAGATATAAATATTAAAAAGCCATTTTACGTTCTATGTTGGAGCGTTAATTTATTAATTAATTCAAACGTCTTGATGCATTGGAGGTAGCCAATTTTAAACGTATTTATGAGATACTATTTGTGGTTTTCTATTGAATTATTATCAATTTTACTAGCTTAACACAAGTTTTTTTTTTTTTTTTTTTTTGTTGACTAAGACTTTTAACAAGGCATTTGCGGTTATGCTTGGCGCCACTGGAGGAGCAGAAGCACACAAAGGAAAGAGTTTTTTTTTGGCTTCGCTAAGCTTCATTCGATTAGGGGTCCTTTGTATTGGAATAGAGATGTAGGTTGTCAGCGAGGTGTTTATTTTCACAGCAAAAACCGGCTTCTTCTTTAGAAAATGTTCTATAGAATTAAATCAATTAATTGTTAGTTGTTAGTCGCATGCTGCATTTCAATTAATTAGTTCAAGCAGGCAGAGTTCAATCACTTTAGTCTTCAGTTTCCCAATTTTCTAGAAACTAATTCAATCTTGATATCTAATAGTCTTGTGCTTTAATGATTGACAATTAATTACAACTGTTCGACTAATTTAGTTGTAATGTAAGTTGTTGAAACTAATTTTTGGCACAGCGCTGCTATTAGCCTTATTACTATTGTAATCAGCAGTTACGCAGTTATGAGATTTAAAGATTGTGTGAACAAATCCAAAGACGAGGAAGAAATAGTGTCTATACTTGGCAAGGAGACGTTAGCAACTTAAGTCGACTTCCATCCAGGCAAAAGGTCGATAAAAGTTTCAAGCTCCCAGCATTCCCAGTTTTACTAAGAAATCCAACAGTCATCGGACTCATCAAATATGGACTTGGACTAGTGTCTGCAGTACATCCCTCGATCTCTCGTCAACCCTTTTAGAACCTCCGTTAAGTGCTAACATTAGGCCTCGTAGAACTAGCATCTTCCGATAGATGTTAGTTCATCAAGTAACGAGATAGAAGCCTCTACAGTCGAACATCTTGTAGTTCTGTTAACAAGCCCTACTCCATGTCTTCTCGCTGCCACAAAACATGATTAGTGTCTGTTGTTCTGTAGGTCTGTGGCTCAGCAAACCGAAACGCCATAACAAGCCTCGAATACGAACTGATATTTTGTGGACGACCTTTGGCTATCGATTACGCATGATTCTCGACTCACGGAACGGAGATCCTCAGAGTGCCAGATTCCTACAGCAACAACGAAATATGGGCATCTTGGAGCTAAACGAGATAAGATCGTTGGATGCTTTGGAACACCACAAAATGCACCGTCTTGCTCTATCCTTGAAAATTGGCCGGAAGCACTCGAGAGTCTGGCGTAGAGCCGATGCTAACATTAACAGCAAGAAATGTCCTCATACGAGTATCATGAAAACCGTAAAGTGAGCGGATATTGATGCCCAGATTTCAGAGTAGGGTAAGAAAAATTACCATCATCCAGTGCTACGCGCCGAGGGAAACCTCGATTGAGGACGCAAAAGACAATTTTTACAGTCAACTTGCCACCGCCCACAGCTTAACACCTAACGAGGACATGGTAATCGTAATGACAACATAGTGCTCGAACACCCGATAGGAGTTTACGTCTTCGGAGACCGCAGTGATAATACGGAATGGTTTGTTGAATTCTGCAATACCAACCGGCTAGTCATTAGAGACATTCTGTTCGAGCACAAGGCCTACAAGATCAGTTGGGTCTCATCTGAAGGGAGCGAACGAATAATCAAGTCGACCATTTTCCGTTAAGTCGACTTTTCACAAATTGCGTTCTAAACTTGGAGCAGATGTCGAAATATCGCACGACCTTCATATTATGTTAGCCACTATATGCCTTCGTACTGCATACGTCAACAGCAATCCCTCAAATTTGATTCGAGTTCCAGGTACAATACCGACACGGGATCCCCTCGTGCGCCAACAATTCAGGGACCATCTTGTCACAGAAGAAGCAACAATCAGCAGCTCAACGCATGAAGACATGAATGACCATTGATGATAGGCCGGTTGCCTACAGTTTAAGGCAGAAAAGTCATATCATGTGGTTATCAGCAGATACCAGATTGCAGCGGGCTTATATCGTGTGAAGAGGAAGGAAGTGCAGCGTAATATCAGACGTGATAAGCGTTCATCAACGAAGAAGAAGCTAGCATATATGACAGTAGGACATTCTTCAGCATCACAACAGAACTTGCTAGTAGTCGGAGTTCTAAACAACATCCAACAGTGAAAAGTTTAGCTATCTGCTGATTTCGGAAGAAAATCAGCTCAACAGAGGGAGGAAACATTTCCCATTAGTGCTAAATAATTTAGGCGAAAACGTGCCGCAGCAACGAATTCCCGAATTCGAACCGGACCTCCATAGAGATATTAGCCGCTATCAGATCTCTCATTTTTAAGCGGCGCCAACTACATCGGCAGAGTTACTCCAACCGCTCATTTTTAGAGCGTGAGAAAATGAGCGGTTCCGGCGGGAATGGAAAAGAGAAGAGGGATGATCATCACGCTTCAAAAATATGGCAATTTGATGTAATGTGGGAACTGGAGGGATAATTCTAGGGCGGATACGAGAACACCTAGACTCAACACTCGATGCCGAACAGGCGGAATTTCGGGATGGATACTCGGGATAGCTAGATCACATCAACACCCTGCGAATCATCATTGAGCCACACGTCGAGTTCAGGTATCCGCTACATCTACTGTCTATTGACTTTGAAAAAGCTTTCGGCAGTTTGAATAGAGATGCTATCTGGATAGCCTTGCACAGGATAGGAATGCCGGAAGTAACTTATAGCTATTATTAAGGCTACTTACGAGGGTGGTACGTATCACGTTCTGCCCAATGGTAAGGTATCAGATGACTTTGAAGTCCATAGTGAAGTACGTCAGAGCTGTATAGTTGCACCGTTGTTATCCCTCATCCCTCATCAGTGATGTACTTCGGCCAGCACTAACTGAAAGAAACCAAGGATTGAGGTGGACAATGACATCTTACCTCAAATAACTGGACTACGCTGACGATGTTTGCCTTCTTGAACATAAAATAATGGATCCCCACCAAATGTCACAAGATGTGCAAGCTGGGGCAAACAAAGTAGGGCTTAGTATGAATGCAAAAAAAAACAAAGACCCTGAGCACTTCAAACTCCAACGCTTAACTCAACATTGCCGGATAACAGGTCGAGAAAGTCGAAACTTTTTATATTTAGGAAGCATCATCTCGGCCGACGGTGACACCGAACCCAATGTGGGCAGCAGAATAAGGAATGCGTTTGGAATGCTATCTAAAATCTGGAAAAGCAATGTTCTCAGCACAAAACCCAAGCTGAGGCTGTTCAGATTTAATGTAGTACCACTATACGGGTGTAGT
This sequence comes from Volucella zonaria, assembly GCA_963966105.1. NCBI lineage: Eukaryota > Metazoa > Arthropoda > Insecta > Diptera > Syrphidae > Volucella > Volucella zonaria. Next base: position 181,325,825 of record OZ014532.1, on the reverse strand, counting down.
AGTTGGAAGGTTGTCAACACTGTCACTTGGAAACAGCAAACCTTCGTAAATAGATAGCTACGTAACATGGAGATGTCGAACCGCATTTCCAACAAACAGCTTTATTTGAGAACGAGTCAAGAATCTATAGACGTCACCATACGGAGGAGGAAGTGGCAATGGATTGGTCACACTTTACGGCGTGAAAACGAGCCTATTGCAAAATATGCCATGCAGTGGAATACGCTCACCCAGTCAGGCAGAAGAGCGGGGCGGCCTAAACATGGCGAAGAACAGTCGACTACTGGAAAAGAGCTGGAATGAGCTTAAAGGCATTGCAGAAATCCGAACAAGCGCGCTGGTGTTCTTGACGCCCTATGCCCCTTGAGGGGTCACAGGATTTAAGTAAGTAAAGTAGTATCAAGTGCTGCAGCCGTCAGAAATGATGTAACTAATGTACTAGGTTTCACTATACCACCCCTCTGGATTAATGAAGAGTTCAGGAAGGCACATATGGTAGAAGGGCAAGGGCGGCTTTCTGTACGCCGAACACGCAAATTTAGTGTTGATCCGCAGTCGGTGGTAAAGATATAGGAAAACCACTTTTGCAGACTTTTAAGCAGCGAATAAAGCACAAACTCTGAAGAACAAGCCGTTCAATATGGATGACAAGAGCCAAAAGTTGCGTTCACCTGCCCAAAATGATGTAATAAAGCAATATCAAAACTTACGAGTATGTATTACAAGGCTGCCGAATCGGCTGGCCTACCTGGCGAGCTACTTAATGCAGCAGGGAATGACTTGGTATAGACGAGCCTTTGTATTGACCTTACAACAGAGTCATCAGTCTCCTTCACATCGTGTCTGTCGTATTTTGTGAACGCATGAAACCATTTGTTAAAGACTTTTTTTGACCCCTCTCAGTGTGGTTTTAAGCCCACAATTAAACAAATATTCACACTACGGAACATTATAGCGAAAACCACGAAATCCAAATGGATACTCACCATTCTTTACCGATTTTATGGCCGCATACCAATGTATCGCGGGAGAAGACTGTAAAAATACTGCCCAAGGCCAAATTGTCAACAAGTCGATCTTCACTGCCCGGTCAGATATGTGACCGGGATCAGTTTCTGGAAATAACGATGGGTGAAGGTGTTGCAGCAGCTATTCAGAGAAATGTCTAGATTATGCCAAACGACGATGGAGAACACTCGTTTCTATGTTAAGGTCGGAGGCAATCTTACCGAGATTGGTGGTTAAACATGGTGATGCGCTGACACTGAAGAAAATTGTCTTGAAAATTTTGTAAGCCAACGCCGGAAGCACAATTTTCCAAGTGATAAAAATAACGTTCCGGCCCGAAGGATTTCCAATTCCTGACTCGCTTTTGATTCCGCCAAGTGAAAACTAAGGAAGCAGGCAGCAGTTGACCATAAATTGCGCTGAAGAGGTTTATTGGTTGAGGCTCAAGGAAATGTCAGACTACAGCGTCGTCTAAGTCGTCTAATTCGCCTGATGTACAGCACTTGATATAGCTAGAAATGTAAACTGCCTGAGTAAAATTAAGGATCAGCTTGCGTCTTAACGGCAAGAACACCACACTACACTACACTCTCGGCTACAGAACTATCCCTGAGCTTACTGACTAAATGGTTCCGCTCAGTGAATTTGGTTTCAGATTTAATTGCTCCAATCTCAGCAGAAGAGATACGATGTTGGGTTAGAGGCGGGTTATTCTCCAACTCGAGAGATAGGAACCTACCCATCTTTTTGTTTCTAATAGACCACATAGACAGTCAGACAGCTACTAGAGCCTTGGCTGCGCAAAATATAAGATCTTGGAAAGAGATGTCTGCCGGATGCTAAATTCGTTCCACTTCAAAGTGATATGCTAGTCTACTGGCATATTCAACCGAAATTACTGGCAAGGAGAAGCAGTAGGTAGGGTATCTTTGATTGCTTGAAAGCTATGTCAGTAAAACTGCATTTCAAGTGAGGAAACAGTAGCTGGAATCATTTGGATACATGTGGTACCTAGCATGAATTGGAAGACTTTTATCGACTAAGAGGAAATATAAATAACAGCATATATAAAGTGCATGGCAGGGGCCTTGAGAGGTCATTCCTCGTTTGGAAAACATGCCAGAGGGATAGGTTTCCACTTTGACGATTTGTCTTAAACAGAGCTATTCACAAATCCAACTGGTTTCAAATATTTTACCCACACGTGTCAGCTTAGCCAGTTACTCGTAGGTATTGTCACGTAAATCCAAATTTCCTGCTCGTCCTTGCATGCGCGACTACTTTCACTTCAACCTAATCTTACCTGACCTAAGTTGTTTATGAGAATGCCAAGGTAATACATTCCTTTGTTAGTTGGTGTCTACCGGAGGCTAATTACAACACAAAGTTTTCTATATCAATCGCAGACTGGTAAATGCTCTGACTGTTTTTTGATTACAATTTCCTTCGTTCTTCAGAGTCAGCTATCGCAGTTCTTAATGGTTCTGTCAGGTTCTTTAAGATACCATTCTGGTTTGCCTTCCGATTTTCTTTTGATTGCTTCCATATGCCTCGGTGGTTTTTTGCTATCAAATAATAATCGCCAGGAACCTTTAGATACGTCAAGGATGGTAAGTTGTCGAAGCTGGGGTAGCTCTATCCCATGCTAGGCTTATCGGTCGTCGTGAATCCTCTAGTCGTTGTCAAAACTAGAAACAAAAAGGCAGGTTGTAAGTCTCTCAGGCAACGTGGGCATAAATACGATACCATTATTATCAAGTTTAGGGACGAAATGAAATGAAATAGGGATTGACACTAACTGTGTTCTAGAAGCATTACCACAAATACGAGTAGTTTGGACTGGTTCAACCACGCCTAGGACTCTACTGGTTGTAGCGGTTGTCCGTGGTAGACAAGAACTACTGGGTCCATAAATTGGTAACGACTACATTTCACAACTTGAAAAATGGCACCAATGGCTAGATAGAGTATCTTGGGTCACCATATTTCACCATTTCGAAATCGAAATAAGCATCTTTAAAAAACGTGGTCAAGTAATCATTCATTCGAGGCCATTGGAAGTGGGTAAGAATTGGGTCCAAGTTGCTGGCTGGATCGGAATTACATCCCTTTCCTCGATGTAGGATACTTTTCCTTATCTCTATCCATGAGATATACCTAGTTTTGGTTAAAAAAAATTAAAACAAATGAATATTTTCCAAAACTTTGTTTCTACTTATTGGGTCGCTCAGTGGCTACAAATTGTAGAGCAACTAATTCCAAATGGCCCCCATTTGCCTTCTAGGAACGGCGAAGTCGGTCTGGTCACTCATCGATTGCCGTACGTACCTCATATTTTGGAAAATTCTCCACTGCTCAGACAAGGGCGCGCTTCAAAGACTCAATACTTGGATGTTGAGTGGTGTAAGCCACAGCTTTTTAGTCTAATGCATTGAAGTCTGGGCTATCAGATGGCCAATCATCCGTGGAAATGAAGTTCGGAACGTGGTTGTGGAGCCATATTTGAGTTGTTTTTACGTTATGAGCTGAAGCGTAGTTTTGTTGAAAGGTCCACGGTTCATTTGCGAATAGTGTTTTGTTGAGAGGCTTCACAACGTTTCGCCGAGGTTTTGACATCTTTCTCGTTGAAACGTAGCTCGGTGACCCAATAGTAGGCGACTCCCCACCAAACCATCACAGAAGTTGGCTTGGGTGGTGGGCACGTTGAACGAGTTCAAACGCATGTGATGAGGGAGCATTCTCGTCCGTGAAAATAATTTGTCTGACACCGTTCTTCGCGTACTGGTGATGCAAGGCTTTCGATTTTGACTTACATTTCTATTTTGTGAGTAAGTAGCGGGTGTTCCTGTTGTATGCGCTGAGTTCCAAATCACGTTTTAAGATGCGGGACAGCCCGTCCTTGCTGATATCCGTCTTCCGAGGTGTGGATTTCGATGGATTCGGTTTTTCACGTCTTTGACGACTACTACACCAGTATCCTCAAATAACTTCAAGGTACGAGACACAAAGTTCCGTGTCGTCTTTTTCGTAACCGCATTTTTGCATGTCAATTACGACAACACGATTTTCGAGCGAGCCCCATTCCATGATTACAAGCAACTGACGTCAAAAACTTTTAACGCTGGAACTTTACATAAATGTCACCTGTCAAATAGTCGTCAAGCTAGAGTGGATGCGTTCATTGTCTCTTGAGAATGAATGTGTTCATTTCGTGTACCAAAAGATTTGCTAGTACTTCAATGAGGATCCTGCTCTGTCATCTTAGTAATTTCGAGCGCAAAATTGACGTAGAAATTCGCTAAAAAAGAAATCGCAAATCTCGAGAACTGCTTTTGCATTTCCTCATCATTAAATACCCCAGTTTCGTTGGTTAGCTTAGATTTAAAAATTAAGTGCCATCTGCATACGAAAAGTCAGGTCCAGCATCAAATATCTGCCTTATGGTGGCGACATTCTCAGCTGCAGCCAAACATAAGGCCGGCTCTCAGAGGCGACACATGAAGCTATCCCAAAAGAAAATTGCTCATAGTCACTGTAAATAACAAGAAGTTGTCAAGAAATGATTGTCGGGATGCGAAGTGATATTTTGTGTATATTATAAATCTAGACAGGACTAGTTGTTTACGTCATTGGTGAACCAAGGTGTTCCACTCCTATTTGTTTAGTAAAACCGTAATACCTGCGTGCGTTGGAAAAAACATCTCAAAATAGACCTAATTATGGAAAATTTCTGAATACATTTGCCAGCCCAAAACCTTGAAAACGAATCTCCCTTTAGAAGGCAGGTTTTATAATGATCCCATCCAACCCACGGATTTTTGGTATTCTTGCTAAATTTGCATTCTAGATGAAATACTCGTAGATATAAACAAGCTACCCAATGGGATGTCATACGTGATACCAGCAAAAGATATGATACAGCAGGACACAAGCAGGTACGAGTACGAGTATCTATAAATTTAGAAAATAAAATAAAGATTCTGTGAAACGAAAAATTACACCCACTCGCCCGATAGAAAAAAATGTCGAATGATGTCAATGTCGAACAACTTCTACTACCTGATTCGCGCTATTGACACATAAAAGTTTGTTTTTTTTTTTTTCGCCAAATTAAAAAATTAAAAAAAATAAACCGAACCAAGGAGGCAATCATTTAACAAAAATGTGAACTACAGGGTGTCCCAAAATGCACGCTAGATATGAATTTTTGCGCCAGTCGTGTGGTAATGTGTTGCTAACGAAAAAAGAGAGACCACGTGGCAGGTGACGGTTGAAGGTTATAGAAATTGGAGCGCCAGATGGAAGAACAACGCGTTTTTATTGTTGAGCAATATTTTAAAAACCCTCCTTCAGCGATGAGGAACATTTTCATCTCGATGGCTTTGTTAAACGTCAAAGTGGTCGGGTTCAGAAAATCCACGAGTGATTGTTGAGAAACAAATGTATCCACAACGTCTCACTGTTTGGTGTGGATTTTGGGCTGGACATGATAATGCAGGAATCGCAAGATATGGATTTGAGCGACATATGGTTTCAACAGGACTGTGTCTCTTGCAATACACCCCGAGAAACAATTGAAGGACTGCATGATTTATTTTCTGGTCGTGTAATTTCCTCTTTTGGTGATTGGAATAGGCCGCCCAGATCCTGGGATTTAAAGCCGTTGGACTGTTTTCTTTGAGTTGAGTTTTTTTTGGATGTCCACCCACGCCTTGAAGGTGCAAATTGAGAGCACTGTGTCAACGAAATTCAGCCACATATACGCAAAGCTGTCGTGGAAAATTTCGACAAAAAGATACGTACCTTTTTGTGCCAGTCAGCTAAGCCGTGGAGGCCATTTAGCCCATATACTGTTCCATACATAGCCCTATACTTTATGAATTAACAAAAGATGTATTGGACAAACCTATGTTTTCCATCAAAATTACTTGTCGTGTGAATTTTGGGACACCCTTTATTTGCGCATTCGGCGACTTTTCTCGTCTTCACCCACACAAACACTCATGAAGAAATATATTGAAGCGGCGGCGGTGGTGCAAAAGTCACTCTCTTACCCCTGCAACGTTTATAGTTGCGTTAACATTTTATTATCAATTTTTTTTTTTGTTTGTTAATTAGTGGTGATTCTCTCTATGCCTTATCGTTTTTTTTTTTTTGTGCTATTTCTCACTTACTAGCACTAGCACTAAGACCGACAGTAAATAGATTTCGAAACGGATACATTTACACTATATTCGAGAAGTGGGTAGCAGGGTAAAGAAGCACATCACACCTATACGTCACGGGAGCTATGAAGCTCTGAACGAAAAGTGATTGAAAAAAAAAAAAAGAAAAAATTTACGATTGAACGTCAAAGCAAAAACAAACGAAGCGAAATAGAACCAACAAAAAAAAAAAAAAAAAAAAACCGAACGAAGATAAGAATTGGTGTTAGTTGGTTACTCGGTCTTTGGGTATACGAGTACGAGTAGGAGTATGAGCACGAATACGAATATAAGTCGTGGTAGTGATGACCTTGAACCGAATTTGTTTTCTTTTCTCGAAGCTAAGGGATGCCTTGAAGCAAATAACCCCTCGAACGAGGGAGAATAAGAAAGAAATAAGGCGAAGAAAAAAAAAAAAAAGGAACACCACCCACAGTGGCCTGTTGAATCCTTTCTCACACAGGTCAACTGTTTGTTCATTAGCATATTCTGCGAAAATCTTACATTCCATGGGTGGCAGCCGAATAAGATACGAGATACACATACACGGTTGAATATTCGTAACATAACTACTTCCTCCCCACCCAATCCATGCAAGGGGACACTTGTCACATGAGAAAACCCTCCACCCGAGCAGTCTATTAGGAGACGAGAGAAAAGAGAGACAGTGAGCGCGGGGCAGAAAGAGTGAAAGTTTGAGAGAAAGATTAACCAAGGTCAGGAAAGCCCTGCAACCTGTTGTTCGCCAGACAGCCTTTCGCATTGTGGAAGGGTGGTGCTATTGCTGGTGCCGGGCGACATTTGTTATTGTGGGTGTTAGGCATACGAAACACTTGCCTTAGAACCGACACATGAATAAAATGCCCAACTGGCATATACGGGTACTATGGGTGATATAGCCATGGATATTGTGGGTGGGCAAAAACAAGAGAACTATCAGAGCACACACGCGACGACGACGACGACCTGCACAGTATACAAGTGCTCGTACTGTTCGTACAACAAGCCCCAAGTGCACATACACCGTAACACAGCTACATTCACATAAATCCCCAACTCATTCGTTTGTATATTCGTACAGCATGTGAGCGAAAGTGAAAGTTCATGAGAATCGAGAAACGTGCAAAGAGGAACCGAACAAAGCGCAACGAACGATATCGCTTTCACTGGTATAAGTATAGTGCAGTGGCAGTGGCAGTGGCATAATCGCCACACAGTACTCTAGTACTGGCACCAATAGTAGTGCAAGTGCAGAAAAAGAAACAAAGCTTACGAACAAACTACTAGAGAGACACCCTTCCTCTATGCCAACCAGCAACCATCCGAAGCATCAACTTCATGTGTGTAATGCATGTGTCCTTCATGAGGAGCCCAGCATCATCAAGAGGTGTAGTCGTGTAGTCAAAACTCGTCCGCATCCTCATCCCTAGACTTTACGTGACGATGACGGTGAACAACTAGTCGCTTCCTTCAATGGGGATATACCCACACTCGTATTCGTATGTAGGTGCCTTTTGCTGGAATGTGCACTACTCGTAAAAATGCTAAAAAGGATAAGAGCAGATAAGTTTCATTCAGCATGCAACAGCCAGAGTGCACCACACCAATTCCGGAAGCAAAAAGCCGCTTTCGAGGATGTCAACAATATTTTTTTTCTCCTTTTTTTATTGTTTTCTTCTTATTTTTGAAAAGAGTCTAGGAAAAACTATACCGGCACCGGCACCGACAATGTCAGCGTCACCAGGACACACCACCCCACATCGTACATGAAACATAGGAGGTACCACCCCACCCCTATAGAAAAATAGAGAAAAGGCATCATTCATTCGAGGACGCTGAAGTAGTTGGAGTGTAGGTGGATGGACACAAAAAAAAAAAAAGTACCTCTGGTCGCACTGCACTGAATCGAACCTCTACTGCATGCGGGGGAAAATCTCGGTAAAATTTTTCCATGAAAATAGAAAATAGAGAGCTTGGAGTAGAGAAGGTGGAATAAAGTTACGAGGTACCTACGTAGCCATGGCAAAAACTTACAGCAACACAGATGAACACACACAATGTCGCTCTTCATCAAAAGTGCTTAGGCATTTTGTGGTGATGTCGAAAAACACTTGTTGACGTTGTTGGGAGCATTTTTTTTTTTTTTTTAAATTTTTTTGTTACAGCCACTTGGTTGTAGTTGTTGTGGGTGTTTTTCAAAGGTAATTCAGATTTTTTTTTTGGTCTTTTTTTGGTTTTGATTTTCCCGACAATGTCGACGAAGCAAAAAAGAGGAAACTTTCTGCTCAGAAAGAGGAAAATTACTTGTCAAGGTTAACCAGAGTTTTTCAGAGTTCGAAAATGATATTCAGACAAGTTCCGTGGACTCCAAATAGAGTTGCAGTAGATACGAGAATTTTCGAGACGATCAGAGAGTTAAATTTGGAGACTGAGTATGATGAAAAAGTCCATAACTTTCGTAGCTTACCAGTCAACACAAGCAGTGGATCCCCTTGATGATTACAACGTGATAGAGACGAGACGACAAGACGTGACTTATATTACAATTGCGAATTGATCACTGCTTGACTCCTTAAGAGAGCAAGAATTCAATTGCTTCACTGATGCCAAGGCATTGAATTAATCCGACAGAGAACAGCCTGCAATCAAGAAATAGAAAAATGTCCAAAAATTGCATCAACAAAGGGAGCATTTGCGCAAAACATATGTGGCAAGGCTTCGAGGCAATCAATTCCGAATAAGCCTCACCAATGTGGTCATAATCACATTGAGTCGGCGAAATCCAAGGTCTTAAGACTGGCTCGGTATTATATTGAATCTGATTTAACATTCACAAAATCCTGAAAGAATTTGCCGAAGGTCTCTACTCGTATCTAAATTATGGATCAGAGCCTCTAATGTGGAAGAGTGGCATTGAGTCGAAATGTGTCCTAGATTGCAGCGTATTGTTTATTTTCGGCTGCGTTCTTAGAAGGAAAAAGGCCCAATGAATTTACAAAGCAGGCACGTTTCAGCTCCAAGATACTCGTGCAACTATTAGATCGACTGTCCACAATTTGCTCGGACTTAATCTTAGTCAATCATGCTCTATATGATTTTTTTTTTATATATAAATTGGACTTGCTTCGAGTCGATTAGACTAGGAACTTCACAGTTTTCTTATGAATTTCAGGAGGTTACTAGCCGATGCTTTGGTAAAGTCCTTTTTGGTCACAATGTTCTTGATGAAGGCACTCTTGCTTAAGTGTCGTGTGCTCTTGCACTCGATTGCAAGAGACTGTAAACTCTATAGCACCACCCTCATCTGCAAAAGTCAGTAAATTTTCTGCCTCGGCAAAACGACCGTAGACGGTATCTCCACAATTAGTCAGTTTTCTCCGTATCACCGTCTATACCTCCACAAGCCGATCTCCCATTACGATCCCACAAAACCTGACTCAATTCGAGTGAAAAATACTTATCCTGCTGAACGATTTGGAAGCTCCTATTCAATATTGTTCTAAACATGCATTGGATTTCGACAAGAAGGCAAAACTACGAGCTGGAGATAATAGTGCCTTTGGCAGGTTAACACAAAAGGGTCGATCTGCAACAAGTCAGGCCAGCTATATTGAGCTGCCCTTACGAAACCGATATATGTAGTCAACCGCACTCAACATACGAGGGCTGTTTGATAAGTACCCGTGTTGGAAGATAGGTGGCGCTACTGTGCCAAAATGAATATACCATCATTTAGTATAACCTATTTTAGCCCGCATGTCAAAATTTGGGGACAATCCTTTTCGGCCGAAGGCACGTCCTTCGCCTTCTTTGGAGCACGTTCACCGGATAGAACCCATTGTTTCGATAGTTCTCTGGTCTCTGATGTGTGCCAATGAATCCATGCCTCATCGACCTTCTCGAAACGATGCAGAAATTCCTCCGGATTTCGATTAAACAGCGCCAAGCACCACGTCTTTGGAGTGGTCTCACGATTGCGTTTGTTCTCCGGTGTGAGCAAATGCTGCACTCATCGCGCGGACAAGTTTCTCAAGCCAATGCGTTCAGCTTTCTGCCTTTCTGCCTGCTATCTAAGCCAACTCGCGAATTTTCACTCAGCGGTCCACCAATACGAGATGATGGATTTTGTCCACGGTTTCCTCTGTGGTAACTGTTTTTGGGCCACTTGGTCGCAGCTCATCAAAAACCGACGTGCGGCCACGGCGAAACTCTGCAAACCAATTGTAAGCGGTTGTACGGGAAGGTGAATGGATCGAGCGATACTGCTCTTTTTCCATGGTCGCAAAAAAACACTAACACGATGCTGTGAAATGGCTGGCAAAACAAATCTAAGCGTCGGATTGTCACCAAGTTTTGACAGGCGGGCTAAAAGAGGTTATACTAAATGATGGTATATTTTGGCTCAGTAGCGCCACCTATCTTCCAACACGGGTACTTATCAAACAGCCCTCGTACCATTGTAAATGTGCCGACAAAAATTAAACAAAACCCGAAAGAGGCGGTTTAAAAGTAAATAAGGCCGACATTTTGATGACATCATTTGTGGCAAAATGTGAACTTTGACAGCTTTGACTTTGAGGTTTTTAAGAAGTTCATTCATCTCCATAAATCCCGCTAAGACTGACTCTTGAAAATCATTTCTGATTACGTTGTGCAAAACTACTATTTCATTCTGCACTGTGCGAAGTTATCCAATGGTGTAGACGTCAAAACCGTAAACTCTAATATCTATACCGAAATGTGGATGTAGTTTAAAACAAAAAATGGGAGTCACATTGAGCGGATGGATGGCAAGCTAAGAGGGTTTAGTCACCCAGGTTCAAGACGTAAAGGAGTACCAAATTTCTGATTCAAGGAAAAGGAAATACTGAATGACGAAAAGCGTGAGGTTACAAAAAATAACCTACGGGTACCGTACTGCACAAGCCTTATTAGAGCCTTAGACATTTAGGTTTTTTAAGGCTTCTTCGGCGCCTCAGATGAGCTCCAATATTGCGAATATTGTCCAGAATCTGGGAGACATTTTGATTTAAGACTTAAACGTTGTTTTAACTTCAGTGGATGAAACCTTGCCTCAAGAAGACCTCATCAGAATTTATAAACTTTCGTCAGCTATCACAAGAAATAGGTGGAGTTTTACCATATTGTTCGTTCCACGTCATTTCGGCCTTCGAGTTCATAAACTGCATGATCTGAAGCGAAATGATGTGTTTACGTCACATTGCAATCTCCCTTCACTTTTAAATAATCCTTTTTACTTTTCGAATTAAAGATATCGCCTTAAATATGTCCTTCTTGTGTCAATGCATCGAACTTGACTTTAAAGATTTTTCCCGTTGTCGTTGCTAGTGGTAGACGTATCACACATATCCACAATTTTCTTCCACAACAGCACACTACTCAAATTAGTGCAAGTGACACCTTTGAGGTAAGTCGCGTTCGAATACAAAATCTTCTAGCCGAAAGGCACTTCCCATCCTCCTATGTCATTTAGATTTCCTCAAAATATTTGTCTTCAGGGCAGGATTGGATGAACTCTTTCGGAAATCAAAACAAAATGGGCCATCAATTCATTTCAGCTCTTCAAAGACCCAGGATACGATGGAGTCTTTCCACCTCTACTCCAAAAGGACACCCCATTCATAATTTTCTCACTATTAATCTTAAAGGCAATGCATGAGGTTATATCATATCTCCTCTTACATGTATACCGATGCGATCCAATTCATAGTCATTGCTGCGATGAACAAAAAGGTATTCTACGAGCAATCATAGTAAATGAACTTCTAAAGGTACTTGGCAATCACGGGGATACGCCGATGATATTGCTTTCCTAATCAGAGATAAATTTAAAAAAAATATCAGATTGCCAGCAAAGAGCTTTTTGGTTTAACCCTTGACCAAAATCTTACCTGAAAATACCCATATAAAAAAAACCATCAAAAACGTCAGGATCTGTTTATGAACCAGCAGAAGTCTACTTTGGAAAAACTGGCGCCTCAATCCCATAGACTAGACCTATATCACATAAATCATGTCCATTTGGTGACACAAAACGAAATAAAAGTGTATGTTACATAGGCTGAACTCAATAAATGCCAATGGCTGGTCTGTGTATGGACACGAAGTGAAATGAGAACAGCGTCCATCACAGCATTAGAGGTTTCACTGAGCCTTCTTTCTTAAAGCTTTCGCACCCAGAAAAAAATAATGGCTGACACCTACACGTTGTATAAACTAATTTATCCGGACTTTGTACAAGAACTCGAACTACTAGAAATCACAGACAGTTGTCTGAAGAAAATACACGGATTTAAGATTGAATTTCTAGAAAAATTGAACTGCGAAAAGAAGTAATCGACATTCGTTAAAAATTTACTTGCGAGGTACACCGATTGATCTTAAACAAAGAAGTTGTGGCAGGAACGAGTTCGAAAATGTGCCTCCGTACTTTAAGCTGAGATACTCGTACATGGTATAGAACTCTGCATCGCAAATAACCTAAACAGCTCTTTCATAAGCAAGAACATTCTCTTTGATAGTAAAGAAGCTAGTCTACGACTGTTTCAGTACTAGCCAGCACCAACAGTGTTAATTGAATCTCTTGTAAATGCCAGGAAACAGCGATGAAAGAACATACGGAAATGATGTGCCTCTGGATCATATTTTAGATGCTATTGATAAGAATCCCCACCAATAATTGACCGAAGGCTTAGGCACTCCATTACTTGAAGAAATTAAGATGGAAGCCAACAATTTGTTTACTAATCCCTTCTCTCAAAAGAGCAAAACAACTTCTACATCTATTTTGGAACCAGATTTCTAGTGGGGCACTGTAAGTTGATAAACATTTCATGACTCTGGGAATAGCCTAAGATAAAAAGCAATATAAACGTATGTCGAATGTGTAACAGCAGAGCAGAGCAGAGCAGAGCTTCGTCACTGTAAAGGCCTAAGTATGCTTTGTTGTTTAATTTTGTTGTTTCTTTGACTTTGATGGCCTCTTGGACATCATCCCGAGGTTTAAAACTTTTTCCATTGAGGAAGTTTTGCAGACTTCGGAACAAGTGGAAATCTGATGCTAAATCTGGAGAAAAAGACGGACGCACCATTTTTTTTCAGCCGAACTCCTGTAACAGTGCAGTGTTCTCATAGAGCTAGAGTGCGAGCGTTATCCTGATAGAGTTGATAGAACACCCCTTCGATTAACCAGACCTGACCGTTTCTGCTCTAGTGCGGTGATAGTCTAGTTACGGTTCCTTCAGTGTCCCATCATAGAGACAGTAACATCTTGAGCGGGTGAAGTCCATTTCTGGGATGTTGTGCTAGTCTATCTTCGGAATTTAGGTCATTTATAGCGACATTTAATATTATTGTAAAGAACCCATTTTTCAAATCTCCGGTTCAAAAACGGCTCTTGATTGTTATGCGACAGAAACGCCGTGTAAGTTTCGACTCTACTGAATATTATTTCGCGATAGGTGGTATGGTATTCTTTTTCCCAATTTTATGACTTTTCCCATATTGGTTAGGTGTCGATGGATGGTCATATGGTTTACGTTGAGTTCATTTACCCCGTAATTCTTTCGACGATGGACTTCAGGTGCTCATCGGCTAGCTCTTGGCCGAGTATCAAACTTGTCATTTCTAAGCTTTGCAAACCAACGCCGACACTGGGATTCGCTTAGAATACCCTCTCCATACACATTTTGAGTTTCTCCAGTGGCTTCACTTCCATTCTGGCTTTTCCGATGCAATAATTTAAAAATTCAGTTAAAAATGCTTACAATGATGTTAACACAACGAAATTTTCAGACTGAATGAGCTATACCATACCATATATCCCAAATGCTAATTTTAATAAGGGCTTCAGCATTAAATTGGTTTTGGGCATTTTATGGCAATTGGAAAGGAACCCCGAAAAATAAAAAAACACTTACGCTACAACCCGTTAGAGCACTTCTATGCCTCCTTACCTTGAGGCCAAAGACATTGCTTCCAGTTCACTCAAAGACTTTGCCAACTTTTTTTTTTTTGTAAATCCGACACCATGGACTCTAACTCGAGGATATCAGATAAATCTAATCAGGCCGCAGTGATCGCACCTATCAAATAATCTAATCTTATCAAATTGATAGAACTAAATATTGGACCTTTCCTCATATTTTAAATGAAGATACGAAATTGGTTGAATTTGATTTGAGGCCCGGCTCAACCGCGGACAGGTTTATTAAAGTTTGTTGCAAGCAGATTCTTAAAACTAATGAATGATGGGAGTGGTTAAAGAAAGTAAGAACCTGCGCATAGTTGGAAAGCAGAATGTTCATGAGGGACAATTTGCGGAAGTGGTAGTAAATAGAAGAGAGGCAGAATATTGTTAATTTCATGAAGCATCCTAGACAATGGCTCAAGGTGTTTGTAATTCGTTCTGTGAAGATTGAGCCGGAAAAATGGCACAGACCTAAGATTGCATGGGTTGGTGTTAAAAGAGATAAGCTTAATTAAAGAAGGACGATCAATGTCTAATCAACTAATATCTGATGAATAAAGCTACTTTTCGGCGTAAATTTATAAATTTTAGCCGATCAGTGCACGGTGTTAAGTTTTGGCTATCATCCCAGTTCTGTAGTAGGGTGACCAAACTTGGCATGGATATTATTCAAGAAGGGGCCTAACCAAGGTTATGTAAAAAGATTTGGTAACATAAGGATTGACTATATCAGCGCTTGATGAAGCCCAGATAGAGTTGGCATTTTTTTTGATCATATTATCTATTCGAAAACGGAAATTGAGTTCCTTATCATAGATAACACCTAAATCATACAATTCATTCACTAAGGGAACAGGCATATTAAAGATCAGATAGCAGTGCGGTGAAGTAGGAGGGCGCTTCGGGGTAGAAGTTGTAGCCTGACACTAATTGAGGTTAAGCTCAAGGAAATTCTTCTGACACCAAGTACAAAATTAGTCTAGATTCTGCTGTAGAGAGAGTCTGAGGAAGATGATATACATATGTCTAAAGATTTGTATAAACAGATATATATGAATTTTCAACGATAAAATCAACCTCATTAATAGTCAAAATAAATAATAAGGGACCAAGTTGGCTACCTTGAGGGACATCAGAAGATGCTTTAATTAAGTAATGTCGTTCATTGAAATATGATCGAACCCACGTTATAAAGCTTATTTACAATAGAAACCAAGAGCCTTTAATTTTAGAAGGATTATATCATGAGAAATTCTATCAAAGACTTTGCTGAAATCAATGGCAATCATGTCCACTTCATTTCCTGATTTTGGTGCACATAAAGCGCTTGATATGAATTCCATTAAGTTGGTGGTTGTAGATCTACATAAAATAAAGGGTGACCAAATAGCAATGATAGTTTTTCCAATTGTTTTGTTCCAGCAGCTGTCAAAGTTACCAATGACATCCAGCTGTCAAAATATTCAGTAAGGTCTGCCATTTCATCAGGCATCGTTTTAGGCTTGCCAAACGTGCGGAAATTATTAAGAAATATTATCAAAACTCCGGTTCAGTTGTAAATAGGCAACGTGAATTTCATCGTGAGGTCGGTCGTCCTCATGGCTTCAGTGTGCAGGCAATTCGCCGCACCGTGGAAAAGTTTGAGCGTGAGTACACTCTTTTGGATCTTAAACCATCAACCAGACAGAGATTAGTGCGAAATGAAGAAAATATAGCCGTTGTAGCGGCTAGTATTGAAGAAGACCCAGATATGCCGATCAGCTGAATTGGGCATCGTCAAAGTCAACCCGCCTTATATTGAGGTTGGATTTGGACCTACATCCGTATAAAACTGTGCTGAAGCAAGAATTGAAGCCAGACGACAATAGACAACGCCATGAGTTCGCTAATTGGGCACTGGAAATGTTGGCCGGAGATCCGGATTTTGGCCAAAAAATCATCTCCTCGGGCGAGGCCAATTTTTTGGCTCAGCGGCTATGTCAAAAAGCAAAATTGCCATTATTGGAGCAAACACAATCCACAAGTATTCGCCCAAACATCAATGCATCCAGAATGATTGCCTATTTGGTGCGGTTTATGGCATGGCGGTATCATCGGACCTTATTTCTTTCGGAATGAAGAAACGTTACCGTCAATGGCCTTAGGTATAGAGCGATGTTAACCGACTTTCTCTGGTCAGAGCTCGACAAGATCAATATATCCGAGCTGTGGTTCTGACAAAACGGTGCTATATGCCATACAAGCGACGCAACGCTCGAAGTTGTGAAGGAGAAATTTGGTGACTGGGTCATCTCACGGCGAGCGTTCATTAATTTTGTCTGGGGCTATGTCAAGTCCTTATTCCATGCTAAGAAGCCAACCACTTTGGACGAGCTCGAGGCCAACCTTCGACATGCGATTGCCGGAATAACGCCGCACATATTCCACTGAGTCATCAAAAATTGGACCGACCGTTGGAAGCAGTGTCATCGAAGTTGAGGCGGCCATTTGAATGATGTGCTATTCCACACATAATGGCATGAACGTAGCTTCAGAATAAAGCCAGAATCAATTTTATAGCTCACACTGTTGTTATTTTATTGTTTTTACTGTATCTGGTCACCCTTTACAATATGAGGGCTTGTTTTTGGGTAAAAAAAGGCACAGAGTGATACTTCAGCCTTGGTTTAGCTTCCTTGCAAATCTCTTAAGCCGGATGCTTGTTGACCAATTTTCCTAATTTTGAAACAACAGGAAAGGCAATAGTGGAATTGGAAGACCTATTTCTGGCGGGAATTGTAGGAGGGAAATTATAGAGCGCGGTAATCCGAGTTGTTGATAGTGGACTGTCATGTTGGTTTTCTGCACTCTGTATTATAAAATCTAGCTTGTTACTGTTACAGACATGCCCATTATATTGTATACACATGAAAAAAAAATCAAGGCATGGTAAGCCAGCTGTCTCGCTACTCAAGTTATTCTTTCTAAAAATCTTAACTTTGAGAAGAAAAATGTTTCTGTCAAATCCAATGTCTGTTTTCAATCCCAAAGGACCCAACCTGCATTGAAAAAAGTATGATAACTTCCTTCACTTTGGCGTATACGCACTTTTTCTCCATCGAACGATTTTTTTTTTTTTTTGGAACCAACGCACTTCCATCTTCAGTCGGCTGGTTTAGATTTTTTCTGCATACCCAATTAGTTTGTATGCTTACCGAACTTTACCCTCTATTAAAACGCAACCTCGTTTCAAGTTCCTGAAAAAAAAAAAATAAAAAAAAAAAAATAGAAAAAAAGAACCATCGGCCTTTAGAAAAAAAAAAGTTGCACCCGTACTATTCCACGAGTTGCAAAAAAAAATTCAAACAAAAGCAAAGAAAAAAAAAAAGAAATCTATTACCTCAGCAAATTAGTTGAATAAAAACATGAAAAAATTTTACAAACTTTTTTTTTTTTTTTTAGTTATAAAACGGGAAACCAACAAGAAATTGCGCAATTTTTCGCGTTTGGGGCAAAGTGTATTGCATTACCATTGCCACAAGCGCCTGTTAGTTGATTTTGCAAGGTCAGCGGGAAAATGTTCTAATTCGGTTTAGTCGGGAAGCCGAAAAGTGAGGGGAGCTTATCAAACATAGTCTGATTACCACCCCAGAGACAGCGTCCCACCAGTGTCACTATCACCCCTCTTATCAAAACTATTGCCATGTTCTCAAATTTTATCTAATTTCCGTGTGGGACCTCCAAAAATAAATTCAAAAAAAAAAAGTTTGCTCTAGCAACCATCACACAAATACTATCGCAAAACCGTAAAAAAAAAAAAAAAGACAAGTCGGAATGGCAAAGAATTGAAAAAAAAAATAATTCGGAAAAAAACGACTGCACGACGAGGCATAAAAAACTATGACTTTATCGCAGCACTTATTTTTGGACTTAGTCTATACATGCAGCGCCCGCCGTGTGATCTTTCCCTCATTCGCAGTGAACTCTCTCAAGGTTATTATTAGCGAATTTTGTTGTTCTCGTTGTTCTCACAGTTTGAGTTATTTTGTGCGCTACTTGTTGTTGTTTTTGTAGTTGTTGTTGTTCTCTTTGTTATTTCCTTCTTTTTTTTTCGACTATTTTAGTGGTTTTAATGATTGCGGAATTTCATATGCATGTCACAAAAAACTTGAAATCAACCCTCTGACCATAGGCAAATTCATAACAACCCCGCCACCCCAAGTACATATGCAGTATGGCTCTCCCTTAAGCCTAAAGCTCTAGAGTGGATAGAATCTCTAAACTCTCTAAAGAACAATCTTACAACTATACCAATATCTAGACGTAATTCGATTCAAAAAAAAAAAAATAAAAAATTGTTTTATGCAAGTTTCTAGCGATAGTCGCGTCGGTCGTCGAAAGTATTCTTCTTTGGGGCGGCGGCGTGGAATACGTAGCACGACTACGAATATTACTCTTGTGATAACTGTTTGTTTAAGTATTTTTTTTTTTGGGGATTCTATTAGTCAGCAGCATGCTGTATTAGTTCAACACTAAAGAGGGCCCCCCCAAAAAAACCCAAAAACAAAAAAAAACAGAAATACTTTCGCGGTTTCTGTGAATGTCTTGGTGCTTCCGATGTATCTGGGGGGAAATTGCATAGTGTGTGCGCTCTTGCTGTTGCTTTTTCGGTGGTGCTTGCTACCCGCCGACCGGCATTACGAAATATAATAATAAAAAATAAGAAAAAAAAAAAAACACTTTGCGAATCAACCGAAAAATTGTAGAAAAAAAAAAATCATAATAAAGAATATATACACAGAAATACAGCTTGGTTTGCCTTGCCGGTATGGAGGAATTTTTTCGGCTAGTTTTTTGGCAGTGCTGTTAATGCGCTTTTTACCGTTAGAAGCTAGAACGCGACGCGCGCGGTCACTACTAGCAAAAAAGTAAATTCACTTCAAACTACAAATTTCCTCCTTCTTCTTCTTCTTGTTCTCCATATCATATAAGTCCCTCTCAATTGACAAGTTTGTCATATTTCTTAATTTAATTCTCATCTCGCTGTCGATGCAAATGGATTAGAAAAATATTATTAAAAATAAAAAAATAATCAATAAATTTAGCAACAAAATATAAATTATAAAAACAAATACAAATCGTAAAAAAATCCTAATCAAATAAAGTGTATTGATCTCATAAAATAGATTTTTTTGCAAATATATTTTCTAGTGTTTTAGAATGATCTCAAAGTTTTTCTAAAAAAATAAATTATATACAAAGAAGTATACAAAAAATAATAAAAATAAATAAAAATATATACAAAAATATTTAAATCAAATAATTTAGTGAGAAAGTGAATAAGAAAAAAGTTGATAATTTCCAAATGTTTCTGTGAAGTTAGTTTCCAAGATTCCGTGAAAAGTTAATTTTTTAAAAAGAAAAAAAATCTTCAAAATTAAGAGACATCAAGAGATTTGAACAGAAAATGTTCCGAAGATGTTAGGTAAGGCAAGGTTTTATCCAACAAAATTGTTTAACCCATTTCCCGATGAATTCATCTGAATGAATTTAATTTTTTTTTGTAATTCAAAAGAGTGTCATTTTAAACCAATAGGAAAACGCAACATTTTTACGAAACGTGGTGATGTTTTTATTTTAATTTAATGTGCAAACCTCTGAGGTTAGTGATATTCCATCACTATCTTTTTTTTAATGAAATTTTTCATCACGTTTTCGCATAATTGTGGCTGTATTTCGCGAATAACAGCTCTCACATTTTCTTCTAGTGCATGAATCGTTAGTGTGATATTGGCGTAGACTTTACCTGTACACAGCTTCAAAAGGACAGCTCTAATGGTGTTAAATCGCACTGTCTCAGCGGAAAATTGAAGTCTCTATTTCGAGAGATTACACGTCCTGGAAATTTGTCACGCTATATAGTCATTGCTTCGCCAGCATCAATTTCAGGCAAAAAAAAAAGACAGTCAACATCGTTCGGTGCCAGCATCATTTTCGAAAGAATATGCCACCAAACGGTTTCTCATTGTGGGTTGAGAGGTTATTCCATTATTTCTCTTGGGTTTTTTCGGGGTCCCAGATGCAACAGTTTTGTTTGTTTACGTACCCAGACAAATGGAAATGGGCTTCTTCACACAGAATAATTTTGTGTGAAAAAATCATGATCTTGTAGATTTCCAGCACCCAATCAGTGAAAGTGTGCGCGTGGTCTGCTGACTTCAGTTCTTGTGTCAACTGGACCTTATAAACCTATAGGCCAAGATCTTTATGCAAAGTGTGATGCAAAGTGGTTGCGGATAGTCCCAATTCCCGTGATCGTATCGAAATGGACAACAAAGGGTTTTCAGTCACACTCTCAGCTACGGCGGCGATATTTTCAGCTGACCTTGCCAAACTAACACTAGTTGGAGTCTTCGCAGATGTTAAAATTTATCGATTAAATTGTGTTTGATGGTGACCAAAAGCAGTACGAACTTTCCGCGATATTTTCACCGTTTTTGTACTGAATTTTCACTGTTTCAACACGTTGAGCGAGTGTGTATCGAAAGTCATCGCAATGAAAGTTGAATTTTGACAGTTCAACAATGCCTCGAAATCTAAGATGACGTTTCTTGTTTGATGACCCTCATATAAAGGGTGTTTTTTTTTCAGAGTTATACAAATTTAATAAGAAATAAAACACTTGAAGCTAATGTTAATGTCTATGATATAAGCTTTATGTAATAGATAATTTTATGCCATTAGTGTTTAGATATGATATTGGACATATGCGCTACGACCAGCTCGAATGAAGCGCAATCGTAAAGTCCAATTTTCGACATCTTTATCGAGCAACTGGGGCCGTGTTATCAGCAATAACACAGCGAATATTTAATTCCAAAACGTCCAACGTCTTTGGTTTTTCGGCATAGACTACTATGTGAGATCACAGTATCGTGGAGGCCAGTTCACAAGTCAATTGCGAAATGCGCTCAGAAAATGTTTTCCGCAATAAATTGATGGTGTCGGGCTCCGTGTGACGTGTTACGCCATCTTGTTGAAACCAAAGCCCTGTCACGTCAATGCCATTCAACTGAGGAACGAAGAAGTCAGAAATCATGTTTCTATAGCGCCCTCCATTGACGGTAACATTCTGGCCGGCATCGTCCTTAAAGAAATATGGGCCGACGATTCTGCCAGCCCATAGAGCACACCAAACAGTGAGTTTTAATGATGGTAAGGGCGTCTCGACAAAGACTTCTGGGTTTTCTCTACTCCAAATTCGGCAATTTTGCTTGTTTACATATCCATTTAACCAAAACTGGGCCTCATCGGAGAACAAAATTTTATGTTGAAAATGAGGACCAAGATAAATCATGTTTTCGGCCCATTCACCTAACCCACGATGAGTATAATGGCGGTTTCAACTCTTGCACAACCTGGATCTTATAAGCTTTTAAGCCAAAATTTTTCCGTAAAATCTTCCACAAAGTGTATAGGCATAGCTCCAATTGCTGTGCACCATGGCGAATCGACTCATTCGGATTCTCCTCAACACTGTGCTCTACAATGGCAATAACTTCTTCTGTTCGCACTGTGTTTGTCATCTTTGGCAATGCGTGTTATCCACTAGAGTGTACGTGGGGCGAAAACGATTCATCGTGTTCCGAATAACTTGCTCAGATGGACGATTATGTCGACCGTAAAATGGACGTAGCGCACAATAAGTTTGGCGAACCGAACCATGGTTTTCAAAATAAGTTTGCACAATTTGCATGAATTGTTCTGGCGTTCATCTATTCATCGTAAAATGGGCAAACGTACTAACCACAAATCAACTTTCAACTGTCAAATTGACAATCTGTAGAAATAGTGTTGCCAGTTAAAAAACCAAACCTCTAAAAAAAAAAACACCCTTTACTTCCGCATTTTCAGCACCAATTGTGTCTCTACTATTCCCGTCTTAATCTGTAATTGCTTCTATTCTATATGTGTCTCCTTGGCTAGTTCCTTTACACATTTTCGTGAAACTTCCAAACTTCATTTCTGCAGAAGCATATCCCCATTCAAAATTCACGCAACATTTGAATTTTGCGCCATTCGTGCGCCATTTCGTGCCAACGTAAAACGAAGAACGCGTTTTCCTCGTTGAGCAATATTTTAAAAATCATTTTCAGCGATGATGCTCATTTTCATCTTGGTGGCTTTGTTATGCTTTACAATATAGCTAATTCCCGTGTAAATTCTCATGAGAACTCGCCATACTCATACGAAACCAGCCACGACTCTATGCGCCTATACTCGGACCTATAGTATGGACATGACATGGATCGCCTGGATCCCGCGCGTGTTTTGACCAGCCCCTGCAAATAAAACACTTATTTGAATAATGTCTTTTTACCTCAAGGTCTTCCATACGGCTGACTAACAATATTATATATTTCACAACGAAGAGTTGATAGTTAACAATTAACAATCATATTGTTTTGCTTGCGTTGCTACTACCGCTATTGACAAGCTAGGTCAACCGATGTTGTTGGAGCAATTCTGTTGCTGGGCTGTTCTATGCTGCTTATCTTCTTGGCGTTGACATACAAAAGCGAAACCAAGCCAAATTTCGTTGTTAAGCTGAAGTTTTCCGTTACATGTTGATGATGTTTCTAGTGTTGTTACCAAGCAATGTTTAGGTAGGCACGAGTATTATACTTCTACGATGGTAACAATGATGATGACGATTTTGATGTTGTTGCTATGAATTTGATTGTGCACTCACGTATGACACTCCCTTTACAGCTCATGGCTCATTCCGGGTTAGTGTCCCACCACGCGCATTACCCCCTCTCTATTTTTGTTAACTGCTCAGAATCTGTCTCCATTTCGTTCCTCTCCCGGTGTCTTATTCTACATGAGCTGCCTCACCTGCTTCTTTGAGGAAGCATCAATGAACTTTAGCTTGATTGCTTTCAAAGAAGCACGGCTTGTGTGTACTAAGAGAGATTTGCGCAGAATGATGACGTGCTTCTTGGATCCAATGCAGCAACCCTTAAGCATGACAAAGTCGTTGTTTACTCGTACTTCACCATAATGGGGGGCTTCCATTGGTGTTAGGCTCTTGTCAGTTTTTGTTCTTGATGACCTCGCCATTCTTAGTGTGGATTCCAGCTCCGATGCCGTAGATCTTCTTGTTAATCTCAGAACGATGATGGTAGCCCTTTAGACGACTTGGATGCCAGGCTTCAATACAAGCAACCGAATGCAGACCCTTGTGCGTCTTGCGGGGCAATTTATTTGTGTGCCAACGGTTGGTCACACCCTTGAAACCTTTCCCAGGGTAACGTCAATGCAATCGATCACTTCATCTTGACCAAAGACATTGGATACTTGGACAGCTTGTTCCAAATTATCCTTAACCCATTTGACTTTATCTTTGATGCTGCCACCGTTTAATTGGATTTCCATTATATGGGCCTTTTTTTGGCGTTGCTTGATCAAACGGATCTGGGAGTGAGCGATGACACGGATGACTTTGCAACGAACCATCTTCCTGAAGTCATTCTCGATGCTCTTCTTACCAGCAGCATCGGTCCATTTCTTGCTAGCCTTCTGAAATCCTTCTTCCTGCTCTTGTTCGCTACAGTTCTTGTAGAAGCGACGACGTCATTCCTCTGACAAGTGCTGCGCCCAAACATTGACCAAAGCTCGTAGACCAAATGGAGTCTCTATGTAACCAACAGCTCGGACAACCATAATTGGTGGAGTTTCCAAGATCGTAGCAGCTCATACGACCTCTTTCTTGTTGATCATTGATCCAGGACGATCAGCCTCGTGGGTGACGTGAGTCATACCGGCCTAGTAGCCGACAGAACATGTAAGATGAACCGGCTTTGAGGGATCATCCTTGAGGAAGGCCTTAACTCTACCATAATGTCTGGTCGAGCGCATTTTGGGGTAGAAAGCTATAGATCCATGGCGAGGTGCCGACAATTTACAATAAGATGCATCCTATTACTTCAGACGATGAAGATAGAAAGGTGATACGACATCATGAAGCAACGAACGCTTCATCCTTGTTTGATAATGTTAGTGTCATTTATCAACATTATTGCTTGGTTTTGAATGCCATCTAGTGGGTATAAAGGGGATTAAGGATTCATTTCTTCGGAGTTCTGAATCACTTACTGTCGCTTTTCCGTTTCATCGGAGTTCAAAATTACGAGCAATAAACAAGAGGCAGAAAAAGAAAACATTTATTAGATCTGATGACCAGATCGATTGGAAGATACGTCTAGTAACACAAAGGCTGATTTAAAACTAACCATTGTAATGTAGACAATTTACCGTTAGTTGGAAAATTTCAACAGAACAACGATCCTAAATATACTGAAAAAGATGACAAAAATGTGTTTTACGGATACGAAAGTTAGAGTCCTCGAGTAGCCAGCACAAACTTCAGACCCGAACCCTATCGAAAATCTTTGGGGACATTTAAAGAAGCAAATTTTCTGAGCCAAAAAATAAAAATGAATTTTGGTAAAACTTGGCAAAAATTTGGTATGAAATCCCAACTTTGGACTGCCTGAAAAGCTGGTAAATATCACCAAATATTAAAAAGCTAACCCCATGAGCAATATTTTTGTTCGATTCTTGTTCAAATTGCTTTCAGCTTTTCTATTTTTTTGCACAACCGTAAACATTGACGTCCGCATACATAATTCTTTTTCCGAGACTGCTATATTTGAATTTTGAATTGATTTTTGTAATATTACTAGTAATTTAAAACTATAGAAAATTACATATTTCAAAGTTTCTTTTATTTGATTTTTTTTTTAATATAATCTTTAGAATACATCGTTCTGTTGTAGTGTTCTTATTATTTTGCACAGCAGTGTAGGTTAATTCATAGAATCAGTATCTTGTTTTTAAAATATCCGTTGTTACGTTTAAGTATAAATGATGACTTGTTTATAATAATTAGAATTTGAATCCTGTTTACAATTTGTATCTATTCACTAAGATTGATGTTATTTTTCTGAATTGGTGTCTCCTTTTGTTTATTAATAGTTTATTAGACTTAGTATTTTATGGCGTTGTGGAAATACCAATTATTTCTATGATATAATATATATTCTCGATTTCGATACGAAAAATCGGACCACCATCAAAGAAAAAAAATAATCAAGAAGCTGTTTGGACTTTATCTAGATAATAAATACGAGTATTACCAACAGAAATAGTAATATTGCCTATTTATCAAAAAAGGAAAAAAAAAATATTTTTCGTCTTAAATGAATTGCTGGATGGCTGGGTCGTTAAGTGTTGGCATTTTAAAAATATTGTAAAATGCCATACCAAGTCAAAATCAAAGGCCTAAAAGTATAGCTTTGTGGGTACTTAGACTATTTAAGTATCGTTTGTTATATGGTTTAGTTGGTGTGGTTTTAGAGGGGGTTTTTTTTTAATGAAATATCTTCCAATAGCAATAACTTTCGAACCGCGCAATAATTTTAAATAGTTTGTAATCAATTTTGTTTGAGACATAGCCTTGAATAGATTTACAACAGAAGATTGTTTCTGAGTCATTCAGTTTTATTTTGCAAATCAATCTGCAATTCGTGAAATGGTTAAAAGATTACGTGATTTGCTTAGTCCTCGGCTGGCACTCCCTTGTGATATGAATAAATTTCGTACCGCTTGCAATGTGCATATGTATATGACGCAAACGCATCAACGTCAGAGTAATGTGCATACCGAATAATCTGTAGCCACTTTCAATGAAAGTATGGCGGAAGGTCCGGAATCGTTCTCCGTCCGTTATGTAGAAAATTTTGTGAAAGGATCTCGGCTTGTTTAAAATCCAAGCCAGTGCAGGATCGAGCGCCACAAGCCTTTGGACTTGTGACAGAACCTCGCGGAAGCAGCTTGAAGTCGACTTTTTAGTGTTGAAGTTCACTTCTGACTCAATGGGTTTTTGAACAGATGTCCTAGTGCTGACGTTAGTGATTAAATAATCTTAAACAATTAATAAAAGGTAAATTTCTAAGTCTGTAGGAGAGCTCAGGAGTCTGACTATGTCCCGGCAGATACATAAATTGTTCAGGCAAAACGATCACAGTGACGTTGTCCGACAATGTGTTCGAGCCCCCGAACGACAGGAAACAGAGAGATATTGCAGTCGGCTTACATAAACCCAGGGAGTGTCGACTCATGCACGGGGCGAAGTCTTTTTGAGGCCGTGTATACGGTGAACAATCACCATGTCATCGAAGGCAGAGGTCATGCAAATCACTATCGATCTAAGAATTATGGTTTCAATAAAGAAAACGCGCCAAATACTCGTATCTTCGTCGCCTGTAGACGAGCTTGTACATTTGTTCAAACCACTGAAATATCATACAAAAAATCAACAGGAGTAGACGGAATCCATGGGGTCCACTGCCCTTGAAAGCAGTGGATATTTTTATCATTCTATTTAACAATGTGCTGACTAATAGAATTTTGTTCAACGCTTTCCGAAAAGGGACTAAGTAAGGACTCACCCTATTAATCTTCTGGCAATAAGCTTACTTTCGATATACGACAGGGTACTCAATATATTATCACATATTTTAATGGTGAGGCATGACACTATTCAAAACATAACATCCGAGAGTATAGTGGCCCTCATATCGTATGTTTAGATGGCCTCTTACTGCAAGCTGAATGGGAGTCCCGAAGTCTCTGCTATAAAAAAAGGTTATTGTTAAATGTGGCAATGTAACTTCGAGTAAGTCCTTTGACATTGAAATGACTGGCACCAACTGCTTCGATAAGTGATCGAGTGGGCTCCTTCGGTCACGCAATAGACTACGTTGACGATTTAGTGGCGCACAGATCAGGTCCTAAATTCGAAGCCATTGACATCATTTTTCATCGTGAGTTTGCTTATACTGCTATAATTGTTGCAAATGGAGGCAAATTGTCATACACGTCAAGATGACTATACTCCTAAAGAAGGCGGAATAATTGTTACGATTTTTTTTTGCGGAGTAATTCGTCGGTGGTATTGGCGCAGCGTTTGCCCCCAACTGGGCAAACACTACAACGTTTAGCCGATCGCCTAGAAAAGTATGGGACAACACGAGATGCTACCAGGTATGGCCTGCTCCGGAGTAGCAGTTCTGCTGAGAATATCGCAGCTGTGGTTGAAGATGTCGCAGAGAACCCCGGAGTATCGACCAGACGACGTCCCATGCAATTGGGCATCAAGGGAACTTAATTGAAAGACTGTAAGATGTTCCCTTACAAAGTGCAGACAGTGCATCATCTAGTAGCTGTTGTAACCTACGCTCAAGCCATCCTGAATCTCGACCACGAGAGAGACAACTTTTCATCGAAAATCATCATGAACGACGAGCAAAATTATCCCTTCTTGGGCACCGAAAATTAGCTCATAACCCCCGAAGAGCCATTACACGCGCTCAAAGTTATTGCATGGTGTGCTGTTTACCCTGGAGGCATCGTCGAGCCTCATTTTTTCGAAAACACCGTGAGCCAAACGACTACTGTGAACAGCGAACACTACAGAGCCATGCAGAACGACTTTCTCTTTCCTCAATTGGATGAATTGGGACCGGAGAACATATGGTTCCAATAGGATTGAGCTACGGCACAACCGAAATTCTGAAGGCTGCATTTCCGGGTCGTCTAATCTTTCGTTTTGGCGATTTGCACTGTCCGGCAAGATTGTCTGATTTAACCGTTCCAGACTTCCTCTTGTGGGGTTTTTTGAAGTCACGAGTCAATGTCAAGACGTGAAGCCCTCAAAGGGAATATCCGTCAAGAATGCGAGTACCTATCGCCGGAAGTTCTGGTAAGAGTGATGGAAAATGCCACAAATTTGGTCTGAAGGGTCATCAATTCTGGCGGGCGGCCAGTTAGCCGATATCATTTTCTCGGCTTAATGGTAAAAAATTCAAGACATCAAATGAACATAATCCAAAAGGAGACTAACAGTCTTTCATTCATAAAAAAATTACAACTTTTGCGTCTGAAAACCAGTTTTTAAAATCGGAAACTGTCTTCTGTTTGTTGGAAGGGTCCTCGCCCAATTATCAAGGCTTCGCTCATTAGACGTTGTCTAATAAAAAGCGGAGGCAGAGCATATTACTGGTCTTACCGTAAACATCTTTAGATGACGCCACCGAAGGTTGCAACGATTTGACCAGTTACAAGTTGTCGGTCATAGGTCTTGTTGGCGGCAGGACCACCGGTAGTCGTTACCACGACTTAAATCACGGTGCCATGGGAGTCAGGAATCCCTCGGTAGGCCCCCTGTGAGAGCGTCATGGTAGCTGTGGTTTTAACCCAAAGTCGTGGGAAGGGTCTTTCTGTTTGACCCAATGTAGAGTTGCGATAAGTACTGGGTGCTGTGACCCTAAGAACAGTAAGAGGCTTTAGATCGGCCATGTCCTGTACTAAGGGTGGAACTTGTGCCTCCAACACAAGTTCTGCTTTGATCCCATGGATGTATTGGCATCCCGTAAACTTAAATCTACACGACAGGTGTTTACGTTAAAAGCTAGGGACTATGTCCGTTTGGAACTCAACTGAAAAGAGCTTCTAGGAATACTATTATCATTGGACAGAATGGGCCGCCATTGGCGGTGAGAAGTGTAGTTAGAAATGTCTGTGTTGCTGTGCTCAAGAAGGCTTTGACGAAGAAAACTTTTTCACAGCAGTCAACTCGAATTCAGGGTGGAAGTCATATGCTACGTGGCCTAATCGGGCCGTGTGGCTCAATGTAGCGCCATATTTCGTGGAAATGATTCGTACGATTGAAAGACACTGTCTTAAGGCCTGCGAACTGCTAAACGGACCACCGAGTACATAAAATATTATCCCCCCTTTACGATGCGGCTTCATTTATAATTTCTTAATCGAGGTGATTCGAAGGCGTTACAGGCGTTTCTCCATATCGACCAATGAAAGTTAGTGCAAAATATGATAGTATGACTCGTATAGATATAAACGCCTCCTCAACGACGGATAAGTCTAAAGTTCGCATTGCGGAAAGGAATCTGATTGATACTCTTAAGCAATTCACCGGATTCTGGCGGCTTAAAGATGAGGAGGGGGCTGAGGTCGATACAACATTACCTATGTTACTTATTCCTCTTAGTCTTAAGTTAAATGAAGATTAAATTCGTACACATTAAGGGAAGACATCAAGAGATGGTCAAGTCTGCTGACGAATGTTAGGCGTCCGAAAACACGATCGAGATTATGAGCACTCGGTGCAAAAGGCAATTTTAACCGATTTTAGTTAAAGAACTGATACCGGGTCTCTACTAATTAAGTGACCGCCGTGGTTGTGCGATTTGACGCCATGGATTACTTTCTGTGAGGCTATGTAAAGTCTTTGGTATACTGGTAAATCACAGGCCTTTGAAACCAATATTCGGCACGTTATTGGAATCTAGTAGAGTCTCAAAAAAGATAGGATGATCTCCGTCATGAATAGCAGAATAAGCTGTGCCTCAACTAGTATTCATAACCATTCATGAATCGTTCTTCATCATCAATAATTTCTAAGTCGAAATCAATTCTTGACGTTAAAAGAATCTCTACAGCTCTTTGAAAAAACACCGTCTATAATGCATGTGAAAGGATATAACAAATTATTTGCGCAAATAAAAGATAAAAATATAAAACCGGTGTAACAACCACCGTAAACATTTACAAATATAGACAGTCGAATGAAAGAACATTGCCTTACACGTCATTCGAAAAAAAAACCAATTTGTAAATTACTAAGAAATAATTTAACAAAAATCTGTCATTGTTGTTTTCGGGCTTAAAGAATTCCCAGAGCTAATTTTTACTCCATCAACACGTCATAAGTAGGTACTCGTACAGGCAATGAAGTTTTGAAAAAGCCACAATTAGAAAATGTTTAAGCTAATATGCGCATTGTAGTCGTGTGAGTCACCATCCTACGACTACCCATTCCCGAATTTCGTTCTTGGTCTATTCTACGCTCTATTGCTCTATTACGTCATATGATCATTGACATTTAGGAATACATAACATACATTATGTCTGTGAATGTCAAGGTATATCTGAGATTTCCCCGAATTTTAAATATCTAGAACTCAATGATTGATGTTCATGTTGGTAGAATAAATGTCGTATGGGGGCATTAGAAGGTAGGGTTTGCTGCGGATGTTCGTATAACTTCTTTCTGCTAAGGAAACGAGTGTTTTTTTTTTATAAAATTGTAAAGTGAACGTTTGTAATTGTTGTGTATATAGGTATATTTGGTAAAAGAAAAGTGGGATACATTAGTGATCACTGGACTTGTAATCGAGTTTTTTCCTGAACGATATTTAAAAATATTGTTCGAAGTGTTATTCTTATAAATAAATTGGAATGTGCAATTTGTCATTTTGTAAACCTTCCTTTTCTGAAACGAAACTGGAAGCAAAATGCATAGAGCCTGTTCCGCTTTTTATTCTTATAAGTCAATCCTCCGACAGAAGGTAGAGGGTTCATATGGATGACACAACACAACCATGGTTAGTCTTACACTCGGATATGAGTCCGAAGTGTAGTAGCCTGTGCTTAGTAGAGCATACAATTTATCAGGCCTAGTAGAATTCAGAAAACAGCTGGTTTGAGTACCGTCAGCGTCATGAGGTCTAGTCCAAACGAGACACTCAATGTGCTTATACGTCTTGACATACAGGGAAGGTATTCAGAAAATTTGAAATACAAGTTTATTCATCTAAATCTATATTGTCCCCTTCAGAGTAATCCCAATCGACTGTAACACACTTATGCCAGCGCTTGATCCAATCCTCGAAACTTTTTTTATATTCGGTTTTCGGTATGTCCATCAGTGCTTCGTGCGATTTTTCCATTACTTCCTCTCGGCTGCTGAAAAGCGTTCCCCGTAGTGGTTGAATCGATTGAACAGAAAGAAGTCACGAGACCCACGTCTCGTCTCCAGTAATGATCCTTTTGATGAATATGGGATCGGATTCAGCCTCGCAAATCATCTCTTTTGCGACGTCAACACGGTCTCTTTTTTGCATGAAATTGAGGTCTTTTGGCACCAACTTTGCTGCTACACGACGGAAATCCAAATCATTAACCAAAATGTCTTGGACGGATCCATAGGCAATGTTCAAGTCCTCCGCTATCTCTCTGATGGTTAATTTGCGGTTGTTGACCAAAATTTCTGTTACTCCATCAATGTTTTCGTCGGTGTTCGATGTCGATGGTCTGCCACTGCGTTCATCATCTTCGATTGACTCACGACCACTTTTGAATCGCTCGTGACACTGGTAAACAACCGTTTTCTTTAGAGAATCATTGCCGAAACACTTTTCCAACACTTCCAACGTTCGCGCACCATTAAATCCGTTTTTTTACGCAAAATTGAATACAAGTTCGTTGTTTCAAATTTAAATCCATTTCTAAAATTGTAAAAAATCGCCAACACACACAAAGATAGATGTACTTTTGGCTACGTAACTTTTGCAAATGTCAAGCTATGACGCTAAGATTTAGAGGGAATGTCAACAACAGATTTACCAACCTAACAAAAAAAACAAAACTCAAATCGGAACAATGGGAGCGCCTCAAGGTGGTGTCCCCCGGGAACTTTTTGATCAAGGTGGTATAAAAAATACTGTTTTCTTTACTGGAGGTAGACTCCAAGAGTCCCGCAGTTAGACACCAGACCTATACATCTTTGGAAAGGCCCCGGACCTACTTACCAAACAACTAACAATTAAATTAATATTCATTCAACTTCCCTTTCAGAGAAGAATGAAACAGAGACACGTACGAGTATTAAATATGGATAATTGCGGACATCTCCAAAATAGAATGTGACTTAGGATCAGGTTTCTTCTCAGCTGAACTGAATCTTTCAAACTCCAATCAGCTCCCTAATGGTGCCAGTACTCGTATACTTCAAACAGAAATATCATACTAGCTATCAGAGAGACGTGTCAACTAACCAGTCTATCTGTTCAATAAAATATAATAAAACAATCTTTATTGACAGCCAGGGTGCTCAGTAACTATCTAGTTTATAAAAATTAGTAGGAAGATGTTAAGAAGCTTTAAGCTGGCCCCAGCAACATACAAGCTACCAGATGCAGTCCAGCAGCCCATAATTCTCTCGCAGCAGGTCTCACTCTGATTAGTATCGGAGCACTTTCTCTGAACACCCAAAACCAGGTGGGAAGAAACAAGTTGTATCATAGATAGGAAGATAGTTATTGCACGTATTGAAATTGAATCAGGTATGATTTATTTTAAAAATCGAAAGAAGGCAGTTCGGAAGAAGTTTTACCATATCCTTAGCAAACGACCCAAAATTACAATCTTGGCTTTGATGTTTCAAATGAGGAGCATTTATTCGAGCATATTTTGACGATGGCGTGAGATAGATAATTCTCTGGTCGAAATAAGTTCAAATATTTTATGGCTTATAATTTACGATGCAGGTTTGTCTTCACAGATTTACGTTCCTTTAGGTTTCCTGGAGTCTGGAGTAGATATGGGCTTTACCCAACAGTTCTCTCCATTTAGCGCAGTTTTGTGCTAATCGGCTTCTGTTTCGCATCAAGTTAGTGGAGGTCATTGCTCACTTGACCGCACCACCTATTACAAGGTCTTCATTTACCACGCTGTCCCTCTGAAGTGGATTCAAAGACTTTCCGAGCTAGTTCATTTCTTAGACCTGTCTTAATAATCGAAGCCACTGAATTCTGATCCCTCTGATAAGGTCAATATCGCTGTATAGTGCATATAGTTCGTTGTCATACTCTTCCCTTCAAATCCCGTATGTTCAGGTGGACCAGGAAATCACTTCAAGAAGTTTTCTATCGAAATAATCAAAGGCACTTTCGTCCGCTTCCGATAAAGTCCGCGTCATATAACAGAACTGGGACGAATTGGGTCTTATACAGCGCTTTCTTCATTGTTCGTGAGAGCGACCTATTTCTCGAATTGATATTGGCAAGACTTATTCTTCGCTTGATCAAATTTATAGTTTCCTAATGTAGCGTGCCGTCCGAGCCGATGGCGTTGAGTGTCCTTTCTTGTCGAAAGCATATTTTTTGCTTTATCCTCGCTTACCACTCAAATCGTCTTTGCCGCCTCCGTTTCATTGGCTCCACTGTCAGTTCGTTGATTATTGGCCTGTGCACAATTCATTCACATCTCGTGACAATGCGTCGAAATCATTTTTTAACACCAAATCTCTTGGTGGTGTCATTACCGATTTCTTTGGAGCAGCCAGTACTTTGCATTGTCATCCTACACTGGCGGATGAGTTTAGAAGGGATACAGAAATTTAACGTATAACTCGTCTCTTGGTGGGTATAAATTGGAAACCTGGCAGTTTTTCTAAGATCTATCGTAAGATGAATATCTGGTTGATGCCGGACTTACCAGACCTAAAACAATACCCAGAAGGACCTGTCACATTGTTGGTACAGGCTTTCAGATGATCACATAACACGGTGCATAAAATCTTGCACACGATATTGAGAAGGCTGATTCGTCTATACATAGCTGGCGTAGTTTCGAATGTCTGCTTGAGGATGGGGTAATAGATGCTCATATTCCGTTGACCGGACATACTTTCACCAACGAACAGATAAGCGCCCTACCAAATCAGTTCCGCTACTTTAAGTAATTCGACAGGTAGTCCGCCTATTCCAGACCCCATTTTTGTCGGGTAGATGAAGTTAATTGGGCGTTGTGGAAATAGGATAGAACTGAGAGGTTTCAACTTGGCGATGCCCAGTGTTGTAATTATTTCTACACATGAATTGTGCTTATTTTACCTCCAAGTGGTAACCAACATCGGGTATTGGTCGATGTCCATCCGGACTCAACTTGCCAAACCTACATATAAGCGCGAGTGCTGACCAGCAGACAGACAAAAATAGCAGCACTGCAAAGGGGACACCGGATGAATTCCCCAGATGGGAATCAAGGGTGAAGTGAAATCATGATACCGTATCCGGGCTACTGTGATATATTTGGAGCTCAGGCCCGTAAGGATTTCCGAGACTGAGTCAGGGTCTTGGAAAACAGATGGTGGCGGATGAGCCCTCAGTGGACCAATGACAGAACACACATCGGTTTACTGGCTTCGGTCTAACCTACACCTCGTCCTAAAAGTATCTGTAATGGAACTGGCCCTCCAGGTTGGGGGTTGTGCCACCCAAGTATCTGCACGGCCATAGGGGAAAAAAAACTTAAGTTATGAAGCAACAACAGGCCTCGGATATGGACGGATCTACTGTTGACAACCCCTCCAAAGAAACAAGGACAACGAACTTCGGATCTGCATGTGGAATGTTAGGTACTTTAATAGGCCACGTTTAGCCGAACAACTAACGGAGGCCCTGGACTGGTGCAAAAGAGATGTTACCGCCATCCAAGAAATGCGATGGAATGGGCCGGACAAAAAGAGGATGAAAAACTGCGACAACAGCGCCTATTTGGATGCGGATTTGTTGTTAGAGGCAGACTTAGAAGAAGTCTTGAATTTTTGGAATGTTAACGAGTGCCTCGTAACAATCCGTATTAAGGATGGGCGCGCACGCCCCCATAAAAGAGAAAGATGACGATGCTAAGGATGGCTTCTACGACCTCTTTGACAAGACCTACGAGCAGTGACCTAGCTATGACATTAAAATTGTCCTCGGTGATTTTAATGTCAAGCTAGGAAGAGATTGCATCTTTGGTAGTGATGTTGTAAAGCAAAGCCTGTACGCCACCAACTCCGATAACAGATTTAGGTTAATCGACTTTGCGGCGGATCAAAACATTGTCGTAGCTAGCACGCGGTTCCCGCAACTCAATATTTACCAGATTGATAGAGGCAAGGCAATCCTCCAGTATTATGGATGTCCGAACTTTCCGAGGGGCCAACATCGACTCAGACTATTACCTTGTTGTAGCCAATGTACGGCTGCGGATATTCCGAATATCGCAAAGACAAGTTAGTACTGTGAAGAAGTTTGTTGATCGCCAATTCCTTTTCCGATCGACTCTTCTGTCTTAAAAGGTTCTATGCAGCCAGCATCAAGTGCTGAAGACCAGTGACAACATTGCTAAAAAGCTATTAAGAATGCCGCCTCTGATGTACTGGGTTTCACTCGACCACCACAACGAAACCCCTGGTTTGACGGCGAGCACCGGCAAGCACATGCAGCAAAGCAAGAAGCATACAAAGTGGCGCTGCATAGAAGGACTAGAACTGCGCACGAGGTTTACAAGCAGAAAAGGAGAGACGGATACTGGCTTCTTAGGGGGAAAAAGAAGGACCATGAGAAGTGCGAGATCGAGGAAATTGAGACATCCTAATCCAAGAATGAGATTCTGAAGTTTCACCGTAAAAAAACCACCATGCCACCGACTACCGAACATATTGTAGTAGTGGAGTCGCAATCGATGCTGAGAATTTAGAAAGAGTCTTTCTCTAGACTGTATAAATGCGATTACGCACAAATACCGCTGTCAGGCAGAATGAACCTTTCAACCTGGACTATGTAAATCAACTATTCCGTTAACCCGACGTGGATGAAGTGAAGATAGCCATATCTAAGCTGGAGCAGACGACCTGACTGCCGAGTTCTTTAAAACCACAGGCGATTACTCATTACCAACTCATCTATAAAATATGCTCGGACGAAAGTATGCCCGATGAATGGAACCTCTGCATTGTTTGTCCGATCCTCAGAAAGGAGGCCCACTAAAATGCGCCAACTGCAGAAGCATCAGTCCTCTTAACATCCCTACAAGATCTGATCTGCCATATTGTGGCAACAACCATATCAGTATGGCTTTAGGCAAGGAAAGTCCCACCATCGACCAAATATTCACACTACGGTAGATCTTGGGAAAAACCCACGAGCTCCAAATCGATTTTAGGGCAGCGCATCTATAGAGACGAGCTATATAGAGTAATGTCTAGTTTTGGCATCCCTCCCAATCTTGTCCGTTTGTACAGGATGACGATGAAGAATGCATCAAGGTCGGTAGCGAACTTACCAAGACCTTTGATATCGAAAAAGGATTTACACAAGTCGATGCGCTGTCATGGGTTTTCTTTAACATCATTATTGAAAGAATAGCGCAAAATTCATTCGCCAACACAAGAGACAAAATCTTTCATAAGTCCATCCAATTACTCACATACGCCGCGCCGATGACATTGGCATAATCAGAAGAAAGCATCGTGATGTCAGTGGCGCTTTCGCGAGTATTGAGCCTGAAGCAACGAAGATGGGCTTAATGGTCAATGAGGGCAAAACCAAATATATGCTGTCAACAAGAAAGTACACTCAACACCGACGTTTCGAACAGAACGTCACCCTTGACAGATAATTGATGTAGTAATGGACTTTGTCTACCTACACTCCGCTATCAATTCAGACAACGACACCAGCGCTGAGATCAAACGAAGAATGACTCTTGCCAATCGCTGTTTTTTTTTGGGCTAAGAGCGCAATTGACTAGCAAAGCCCTCTCTCGAACAACAAAAGTGACCCTATAATAATCCCAGTCCTGTCCTATGATGGAAGGGGTATGGTCTTTATCGAAAATAGATGAGGGTGTTCTTGGCTGTTTTGCGGAAAATTCTTCGGGTGATTTTCGGTTCCGTCTGCATAGACGGTGACCGGAGGAGAAGATACACCAATGAATACTGTACCGGGCTGTACAGGGACATTGACCTAGCCAGAAGAGTGAAGGTCCAACGAATAAAGTGGCTGAATCATGTAGAGCGGGTGTACACCGAAAAATCTTGGAATCCGCTGCCGAGGAACACAGCAGTAGATGAAAACCGCGACTCAGGTGGCGCACTCAAGTGGAAGGGAACCTCAACCAACTTAACGTGCGAAACTGGAGGCAGCATTGCAGTTATGACTCATGTCCACCCCGGACTGTAGTGC
Organism: Volucella zonaria; assembly: GCA_963966105.1. Lineage (NCBI taxonomy): Eukaryota > Metazoa > Arthropoda > Insecta > Diptera > Syrphidae > Volucella > Volucella zonaria. The sequence continues at coordinate 181,288,701 of OZ014532.1, read as the reverse complement.
CACTTTAAGTAAGTAAGTACGATGTACTCGTAGTTTATGTCGTTTATTGTCCATGTCAATTGGTTCATTATGCCTGATGGTGGAATGTTAGTTATCTTCGTTGTTAAACAGTGCCGAAGTAATCCTTCTAGATCTCCAGTATCGTTTGTGATTGTATTACAAAGTTCCCAGCCATGGTTCTTTTCGGTACTAGACTCATTCTTTTTTTTACTTCTTGGTACAACTTTCGAACATCAATTCTGCAAAAGCCACGTAGACGTGGCCTCGGTGGAGCACTTCTCGTCGATCTATCTCCACAGAGTCCCCTTTAAATTATGTCAATTACCATTTTATTAATAAATTATTATTACGAGTATATAAAATTTTTACTGATTTTTGTATACTGACATTTATTTTTTATGTGACTAATAGTGTACATCCCTGACCTTCCTTATTCAATTTTGTTGTTAGATTTTTAATAGTGAAACTTCATTAGAGCCCCACTACGTAAATGTTGACCTGCCTGAAGTACTCCAATAAAAGTAAAACTAACAACAATACAAGTAACAATTCTGATTTCATAAAAAGTGTAATGTCTGTCTGGACTCTAAGATATTCATATTTTTAGCAGCTGACATAAGAAGACGAAATATCTTTCTATCTCATTGAATAAAGTAACGATCTCGACTATCAGCATGAACATTTAGCCTGTTAATTAATTGCAATGAGACAATAGTGACGAGTTTTTATTTTAATGTCATTTATGGCTTGCAACTAGAAGTGCTTTGCTCATATCACCCTGTCACCTTTACCGTGGTACGTCATGATATTAGATCGCCTAGTTCAGCTGAGCTGGTCAGTTGCTAATGATTGACCGATAAAATTGGATCTAAGTCGGTACTTCTTAGTTATAGTCATACCATAGAACGAGTCCTTTGATTGAATGCCAGTCAAGTTAGGTCGCTTATCCACTCTATGTGTTCTCTATGTCTTGATAGGCATACCATTGCTTATTCAATCAAGTTAAGCACTATCACTTACCGTAAAAGGATTCTCTCCACCCCATCATAGGCAAATTAATCGAATGACATCAATAGGGTAGCTGATTGCAACAATACATCAATTTGTCAAAGAGTGCACTTTCAAAACATAAACCGAGCACTCAAATTTTACGTAGCTGTGCTGACAGAACAGAAATAAAAACATAAGTTGTCAATTTGTATTTACACAGAGTTTTATTATATTTGAACAGTGAATGAATATTTTTTTTTTGATAATTAATAAAGTACAATGCTTGCGTCTACCTAATATTTGCACTTGCAATATTTTGCTTTTCCTGAATTGGGGTTTTTTTTTATGAATGTGATATCATTAGTCTATGTCAGCAAAACCCTCGGCAGGAACGTCGTTCGTGAATTGAAAAATGCGAATAGATACAGTTCAAAGTGAAGTTAAACTATCGAGGTAGTATATATTTTTGTATGTGTGTTAGATTTTGACTTTTTGAATGAAATGTAAGCCGAAATTCATTCGGAGATATGATCACCACAAATGACTCTTACCACATCCTGTCAGTTAAATTTTGAGTCACCTTTTCTAGCAATGAAACTATATAGGTTGCATTTTCTTCAGTTTTTGCCTTGTGGTTTTAATTCGTTGGAAAGTTGAAACTGAAGTATTTTTTAAGTATGAGTATGTCTGCGTCTTGTTTAGTGTTGTGATTTCTTTAAAGGATGCAAAATCTCTGGATGAAACTTCGCCATCATGACATACAAGGCCTTCAGCAGGATTTTTATTTGATTCCTCGAGACCCTGACGACGGTTCTGTGTGTAGTTTTCGGTTCTTTTGATCTTTTGACGACCTGAGAGTCCACCATCAGTCCCAATTTCCGAATCTTGACATTTAACATACTGATAAAAATTTTATGAAACTTTTTCTGATAAAGAAACAAAGGATAATCTTCAGACCTCGTTAAGCTGTGCAAAGATTCGTCTCATCTTGGAAATTTGCCCTATTTTTCTGTTTTAAACATTTACGAGTATCGTTCAGAATAATCAGAAAAGTATAGGGGATAAAAGTCAACCTTGCTGGAGACCTTATTTAGGGTCAAATGTCATTTAAAATCTCTATTTTCTAGGAATTAGCCAGCGCATTCATAGCAAGTTCACCAAAAAGCAGTTGCGATACAGATACCATTTGATCTATTGATGGACTATCATTTCGAAGTTCGGTAATCTACTCGTACTTCAAGAAGCTACTTAACTTAGTGTTAATTGGCGCTTCTGTGCGAGAATCCTCGACTCGAATGTGTGCTTGCTTTGAAGGATTGCTAGTTATTGTTATCTTGTTATCTTAAAGCTTTTTGAATTATAATAGCATATTATTTCAAGTTGTAGAGGGTGTTTTTTTTTAAAGTTTTGGTTTTTAAACTGGCAAAACTGTTTCTACAGATTGCCAATTTGACAGTAGAAAGCTGATTTGTGGTTAGTACGTTTCTTATGATGAATAGATTAACGCCAGAACAACGCGTGTAAATTGTGCAAACTTATGTGTTTTGAAAACCACGGTTCGGTTCGCCAAACTTATCGTGCGCTACGTCCATTTTACGGTCGACAAAATCGTCCATCTGAGCAAGTTATTCGGAACACGATGAATCGTTTTCGCACAGCGTAAACTCTAGTGGATAATACGCATCCCCAAAGACGACAAACGGTGCGAACAGAAGAATTTATTGCCGATGTGGAGCGCAGTGTTAAGGAGAATCCGAATGAGTCGATTCGTCATCGTGCACAGCAATTGGAGCTATGCCCATCCACTTTGTGGAAGATTTTACGGAAAGATCTTGGCCTAAAAGCCTACAAGATTCAGCTTTATCCCCATATTCAACGCAAAATTTTGTTCTCCGATTTTTGGTTAAATGGATACGTAAGCAAGCAAAATTGCCGAATTTGGAGAGGAGAAGACCCAGTAGCCTTACAACCATTAAAACTCACTGTTTGGTGTGCTCTATGGGCTGGTGGAATCATCGGCCCTCACAACGATCTGACCATCTTCTTCGTTTGTTGAAATCGGTGCTTTCTAGAGAGGTTAATGGCAACGTCATCTGTGTAGACAATCACCTACGTTTCCACCATAAAGTGTCTTAGTTGCCGAATTTTAATTTCGGGAAGTGTTGCAAAATACATCGTTTAATAAGGACTTGTTTAGTGTTGCAGATCTGGCTCTGGATGAAGAAAAATGAAACAAGGAATCATTTTGCGGAATCATTTGATAAGATTAAGTCTTCAGTATTTTGTTGTACGGGTATGCAGGGCAAATATGATGCATCTTGAATTGACTTTGACCCTTGACAAATTCTATCGGAGTACAGAGTTCATTCGCATGGAAAATGTTAGGGACTATGACAAGTGTGTTGGCAGTCTCATTATCATATTTTGTACCGTGTCCTGGATAGCAGACATCAATAATTAATAATTCCACTAGAATGAGGGCATTTTCTCGAGCAATATAAACAGTACCAGTGCACCGATATCGGACATATGTAATTTTGTGTGTTTTCGTAATTACGAGTACCTTAAGAGATTTAGCTGTTGTAAGACTTGGTCAAGCTCTGAGAATAAACCATCAAAGGTAAGAACGTCATAACGGATGCAAACGTCGTCAGATGTCGTAGTTTCCCAACTTGATACATAGTGTAAATGTTGCACAACGGATTTGTAACATCATGCCGATATTTTCTGTTCAAGTCTTTCCGTTGTGTATCGCAGGTACGACTAGGCAACAATGCATCAGTTTGTATTCATTTTAAGCTGTAAACTCAATCAATATACTTGGTATCAGCGACCAAACCCTAGTACTAACATAGAAGTCTGGCTGGTAGGAGTTGAATTATTCAATTTAGCTTGAACGACTTCCGATGATTGTCGAAAGATTGGCTCAAATTTAAATGCTCGCCTTTGAGAATATAAATATCTCCGTGCCCTAAAACGGCTGACTACCATATTCTGTGACAATTCGTAGTGGGAATTTAAAAGTGGTCAACATGATTGGTGTACCTTCGGCGATGGTAACAGTATTTATATTCTTTAAACATGAAACGATTGTACATTTGAAGTAGTTTCGGAGCACCTTCTTCCATTTCCTTTATTTTATTTAGCGATTGGAGAACCGTTGTGTGAATTACTGAGAAAGACTATTCCTTTTGGATCAGTGCTATTCAGAGCTTTGATGAGCATAAGTTTGGTGAGGTGAGTTTCCACCCATTAAGTGGCCGATCCATACTACTGGTCGGTCTTTTTCTACATCTGAGCGAGATATGCGCTCTAGAAGAGATGGTGCTCGAACATCTATATGAAATTGGCCAGGAACAATACTTTATAAAGTTTGCTGACCATTCATTTACTCCTGAAGTGTACTCAATACCGAGGATTCTCAAATATCGATAATCCACCGGCAACCACTCCATTGGCCAAAAATTCATGTAGTCAACCTGGTTTTTACATTCACACTGAAATCTCCTTGACAACCTTCGTTAGCCTTTAGGGCAATATCTGGCTGAGCAACTTCGCAGTCAGAGCTAAGTTCGGCGGAGCTTCTTAAAGTCTCCACCAATTCCTTCGTTGCAATATCACTGATTTATACTTTTGCATCTTTTGTTTTTGTCTGCGCTACTAAAGCTTCTGATAGTTCTCTACGAACTTTGTGCCATTGGTTTTTACATGCTTTCCGTTTGTCACAACTTTCATTCCATTCTTTCCATTTCCGTCATTAAAGCGTCTTGTTTCACCAACCAAGAAACACATCATCTGCTTTTAGAATGCATTTTTGCCATAGAGGCCCAGTTCCGTTGGCACACGATCCTTCTGACGCCATGTTATGAAATTCGCAACTAGCAAGCGCATGGTATGTCGTTAGATTGATGCCAATTTGCTGGTACTCCAACCCAGCGGGATGCGAAGAAATCCTCAATATTATCGGCGGTAGTGATCATATTCGCCAAAATTTTACAGAGATTTGACAAAGTCTCATTGTCATCATGAAATATTTTCATAAGTTCCATGAGGTGCATTAGGTCACCTTCTTTAACGATTCGTTTGCTGACTCGAGTATAAATTTGTTATGTCAGGCCCGTCGGTCGTAGCTGATTGTCCCCTGGAAATTTGCTACATCTAATGTGGGGTTGGGACCTTGTGTCATACTTCCGCCTGAAAGACACTATCATAATCTGAAAGGCGAACCAGGACGTTCAGTTTTTCCGAGAAGATACTTAATCCAAGTTAACATGTTTAGGAAGGTGCCCAAGTTCACAGAGTATTCTATGCAGTTGGAAGTTAGACTAGAATGCTTTGTTAAAATGGATTGTGAGTATAATGAAGATTTTGTTCTGTAGAAATATCGATTTGATGTGTGGAGTGCTCAATAGATTCAAAACACATTCTACATAGCCAAAACACACTGAAATGAGTATCAAATAGGGTACAAAAAGTGACAATTGACAAGACTAATCTAATCTGTATTCAAAAACTGCCAATTCAACGACCACATGCTTAGTTTCAATGTTCAAATATACGAATAACTGAACCAAAATAAATTTTCACAAAATGCCGGTGCCCATTGGTCTTAAATGTCTGAAAATCACAAAAGGCAAAAAGAGCGCGGCAAGAATTGTTTAATGAGAAAATTGATTTCAATATTTACTATACATCCACTCGAAGGTTGACATTTTTTTTTTTTCGAAAAAAACAAGAAATGACTGAAATTAAGGCGCGTAAGCATCTACATAGTAAATTTCTTCCACAATCCGACACTTTAGCGAATTCTTTCAAGTCAAGTTTACTTTGAAACTAGAATAGTAAAACCGAAACTGGAAAAAAAAAAAACTGGCAAGTCACAGTCAATGATTCAGTCACAACTATTTCCTTAATTTATAATTTAAAAATATCAATCAGCTTTTTTCAGCTGATTCATTTGCATAATGGCAATTCCCCGACATAATTTCACAACTTAAATCAGTATTTATTGTGATAGTCTTCAAAGGAAAATGTCTATCTTTAAATTTAAAAAAGAATAAACTAAAAAAAAAATACAAAACTATAGGAAAGACAGTTTAGACAAGGCTATTCGGAATTTAAACAAGAAAACAATTTAACGACAATTCGTAGATTTTTCTTCTTTTTTTTCAACTCATTCTTGGATAGATTAGTTTTCTCAGAAGGAACCAGGGGAACTTTACGATCTAAATTGCACGTTCATTCATGTTTTTTTTTTTTTTTTTTTTTGTCATACCACAAATATTTTGTTGAGTGACAAACATGTTTTTTTTTTTTTGTACGAGTATCTATGACCAGATGAGATGTCTCAATTGTATGTAGACTATCCGATAGTACGTACTCCCGCCCAAAAAAAAACTAGTTTCTAAATCTCGGACTTTTTATTGATGGTTTTCTACTGAACTCTGACTAGTAGTGCATCTTGGAAATTCCACAATTCAAATAAAACCCATTGAAAGAGTCACTAGAGCTTAATAAAGCAGATCGCATGGTAGACCAACGTATGAGTATCACTAACCAAATGACGCAGTACCATGAAAACTTGTTTACTTTTGTTGGGCCTTCTCTATTTCAATTTCAAATAAAAAAAAAAAAAAAATAGAAATAATAAAACTTCAAATATTCGGCTAAGCAATTTTCGACTTTAATTTACGCATTTCAGTTCTACGAAATAAACATTCGAGTACAAACAATCTGACGGATTTCCTTCATAAAAATGAAAAAAAATCATTCCACTCATAGTTTTGCGTTCGGTGGGTAACATATCTTTTATGACTAACGATCGGATTGACGTTGAATACTAATTATGCGGTGGCTTATTAATAATTTGTTATCAGCCCTGAACTGTGATAGTTTACAAAAAATATATCAAAATAATAAAAAAATAAAAAATAAAATACGAAACAACAAATTTAACTATTATCGTGTTATCGGAAAGTGAAAGCGTTCTCTACTGGGTGTGTTTCAATTTCAATCCCATAGATAAGGCTAGTTCTTGCAGCGTTTTTTTTTTTATTAATAATTTTTTATTTATTTTTTTGTATAACCACTGCAGAATAGATTAGAACTAAGTAAGGGTAATTTTGAGTGTTTGTGTGGAATGTAAAAAAAAATTGTCAAATATGCACTGAAGATATGGAGCAGCATTTGCCAAAAAATAGTATCTGTAAGTGCGCATTAGCGATAAGATAGTTTTATTAGTTTTTTTTTTTATTCGTCATTCTACCTATATCTATCTCCAAGCGGAAAGTTTTTCTTTTTTATCAATTTTAAAATTTGAAACAAGTTGGCAACAAAAGGTGCAGTTGAACTATATACCACACATACAGACTTTGTGTATCAAAAAATGGTGTTCTGTCGGATACGGATAAGCTTAAATCGAAAATCAGTCAAGAAGTTGACACTGTTTATCTAAACAAGAACTCCGTAAGTGACCGTTGAATCGAAAATTGATTCGTGTTTTTGTTTTTTAATCTAGTGAGAATTAGATAGATAATAGTGGTCTTAGCGTGAGAAATTTTAATAAGGATGCTTATCGATTTGGTATTGTGTACGGATACATATGAGAATTCGATTTTAGAACTTTGAACTATTGCATCGGGCTTGTGGAAGGTTTTGAAACATGAAATTTCATGTTTTGGACTAGGGTTGTTATGCTTTAAGGGGTTAGGTCACTCTAGAATTTTCAAAAAATCGATTCTTTTTTTTATTGCTTTCATTGGGTGTTAAGGGATATCCCAAAAGATTATGGCCGGGAAACATCTCGAAGTATCTACTTGTTTTTCAAAGTACAAGGCCGCTTCTTATGACCGAAACGAGGGACGGTATTTTAGGGGACCAGAGTAGATATATGGCAGATGTTTTCGAAGCTATTTGCCACGTGTTCAGACTATTGCTGGTTTCATCTTTAGAAACGTCGGTTTTAGTCAGTTTCGTACAGTGAAACATTCGAGAAGGACGCTATTTCAGGATGGTTTCATTTCGATAATTGTGCTAAATTTTTTTTTTTAGTTTTGTGAGTGTATTGGTTCGTTTTTATAAAGTGTTTTGTGGTTAAAAAGATGCGAAAGAGACACGGTATGCACAAAAATATCTGGAACAAGATGAGATCTGAATCGAGACGAGTTAAAGACCCGAAGTGAAATGAATGCTAGTGCATCCGCGAAAAAAATTGAAGGAATCGAAAAATATGTACGATATTGATGTGAATCCAGGTTTTGGTTTAGTACGATAAATTTTATCGCAGTTTTTTCAGCTATTTCGAACGTTGTCGTTTGTAAAGTGTGCAAATCGCAAGTGAAATTTACGGAAAGTGAAGTCCTATGAAAAATGTGCACAGACTGAGATACCTATTGTAGTAGTCCATTTATTGAAAAAGGCTATGAAATAAGCCGTAGAATTGTAATTTCCATGCGATTACTTGGAATTGATTTGCACGGAATAAAAAAGTTTTGTGTCTGGGCCTATGTTCCACTCTTTCTATGAAAAGTTTGTCAAAAGAATTTCAATTGGAAAAACATCATAGGAAGCAGCAAAAGATGAGACAACTTTTTCTATTGAAAAAGGAGATGGTTCAAGAAGAAAACGTGGTTTTAAGTCCTGGTTTGGCTTTAGTAATTCTTATTGGCAATTACAGTGAAAAAATTTGAGACTGCGTACTGAAATAAAAATACTGTAAGGCGTGTGAGTACTGGAAGAATAGAGAAGATATCGAAGAATACACGGAATGGGTACAAAATCATAAAGATGAGTGCGATGTGAATCACGATGGATCAGCAGGAAAAATGGAGGTCGGTGCAGTTGTTGAAGCTTTGCACCAGGTAAAATACACCCTTTATATTGGAGACGATGGTTCTAGGACTTCTAAAGGCTTTACTGATGCTAAGCCCTATGTGAGTGTCACAGTACTCAAGGAAGAGTGTATAGATCACGTTCAAAAGCGAATGGGTACCCGCCTAGAGAAAACTAATAGACGAACTCTCTATTTATTATGGATTAGCCATTCGTAGAAACTGTGATTCAGTTGAAAATATGAGAAACAGTATATGGGCTACACTCGATCATAAATTATCACCGCAGCACGATGAATGTCCGTTTGAAGAGGATTCATGGTGCTCATGGCAAAAGGCTAAAGCTACACATAGTTTGGCTGAGTACAAACATAAGCCAGCTCTTAGAATTGAAGTGTATGAAGCTGTCAAGCCGGTCTACGAAGAATTGACCAGAGACGATCTTCTTACTCGATGCATCGGCGGTTATACTCAAAAATGTTATGAAAGTTTTAATTCGTGGTAAAACCGTGTTGGATATAGCTATGGATACTCGTATTACAGTTTGCGTGTATAATGACGTCTTTGCTTCAATATGAAAGCGATGGATTTAGAACAGCTACGAAATGTACTTGGAGATTGACAAAAATCCTATAAAGCTTGCAGAAAGATCGCTGTCTGAAGCTACAAAAGGGTGGAGGATCGCATTGAAATCCAATAGAAAAGAAATGGAGGAGCAGGACACTAATCTAGAAGGCCAATTATATGGTACAGGCATCGCGGATTAAAGGTATTGCAAAATTTTTCATGACTTTCAATAACTTTTAAACGCGTTCATCTTAAAACTGCATTTTTCAAGTTGGCCGCATCCATAACTTGAACTATTTTCAACCAATTCACTTCAAATTTTAACTGGATCTTTAAAAATATATTGTCTACATAAGCATGTAGGATTATTTTTTTTATATGACATACCTAGTCCATTTGTTATTAATAATTTTTTTGACGATTTTTCTGCGAATTTTGCAAATTTGACTTTCGAACTGCCCCATTCGGCCATAAATCAATATATCAGATATCCTACGTAAAGGGTCTTTCATTAAGCGCTTCCTATCTTTAAATTTAAATGAAACAAAGTGTGTGTGAGATATCATCGAAATTTTTTATTCGTTTGAAAGGCCTATCGAATATCGATTACATAATCCGCTGCGGCCTTTCTCGGTGGCGCGCATTCGAAATGTCTAATTTTCCATGACTCTGGCGCATAAATCAGGCTGAATTTAACCGATGGCATGGGTTATGTTGGCTTTGAGGGCCGCTGTGGTTTATTCGCATAGAACTGCGACTTCAGAAAACCCCACAAGAAAAAGTCTAACGGGGTCAAATCGCACGATCTCGGTGGAAAATTCACATCACCTCCACGTGAGATGACCATGCCCTCGGATCGCTCGTGCACAATTTCCAATGTGACGTGAGCTGTGTGGCATGTAGCTTCGTCCTGTTGAAACCACATGTCGTTGGTGTCCATATTATCCAATTCAGGTCAAAAGAAGTTGGTAATCATCGTTGACAATGATGACCTGGCCAGCGCTGTTTTCAAAGAAACATGGACCGATGACGCCGCAAGCCCAAAATCTGCACCAAACAGTGGCTTTTTCGGGACGCATTGGACGCTCTTGGATCTCATGTGGATTGGTATCGTCCCAAATTCGATAATTTTATTTGTTGACGTATCCATTCATCCAGAAATGGTCCTCATCGCTGAAGATGATTTTTCGATGAAAATTAGGGTCAGTTTCCAACTGCTCCAGAGCCCATTCAGCGAACACACGTCATGGTCTGCGGTCGTTTACCTTCAGCTCCTGGGTCAGTTGAATTTTGTATGGGTGCTGGCCAAAGTTACGATGCAAAATTCGCCAAGTTGTGGTCTGCGAAAGGCCGAGTTATTGTGAGCGACGCGAAATCGACTGCCTCGGATTCTCCTGCACACTCTCACGGACAGCGGCGATGTTTTCGGCAGATCTTGAGTTTCGTCGACGTACGGGTGTTGATTTATCGTTTACTGAACCAGCGGACTCAAATTTATCCACCACACTGCGAATAGTCCTCTCGGTAAGGCGATTATGGCGACGGTAAAAGTGCGCGGAACGTTGCCTAAATAGAACACCCATTTTGATAAAACAATTTTATCATTTGCACGTGTTGTTGAACGCTATGTCCATCCATGGTGATTTGGCAAAACAGACTGAATAAATGAAAGCCAATTTGACCGATATAGCTTCAACAATATGGCCGCTATCAACTGTCAAAATTGATAAGTCCTTATTGGAAGACCCTGTACTTCTCTAGCTACGGTTATGTACAATAAAGAAAAATTTAGTGACTCATCATAATTCAGAATTTACCGGAGCTGTTGGTACGGCCATAGACCCTTCCAAAAAAGAGAGGTCACCTAAGAAACACTGCACAGCCGCCATTTTTAAATGAATTATTCTATAAAAATTATGTTTTACAGTCAATTATATGTGCAATAAACTTCTATATTTGAAAACTCGATTTATTTTATATGTTTCCTGCAAAAAAGCCAATTTTTACGGCCTCTAGAGTGGCCTAACCCCTTAAGGTGCCACAAACACCAAAGTGAGTGAATTGGATGGACGATTTCGTCTGGGGGAATTTGTAGAAAATTTTCTTTGGCCAACTCTATTGTATCTTCCATTGTTTGAAATATGTGCATGGCTTAGATATTTCATCGTTTAAAGCTGCTCAGTAGTCTTGTAAAGCATTTTTTTTTTCTGGATGATTTTTCAATCTTACAATTTGTATTGTGAAGAGAATCAGGATATGTCTCTGGTCACCTTAATTCTATTAAACTTCTATTCAGATAGGAATTTCGTAAGTCCTCTTCGACCATCATGCACCAACTAGTGACTTTCTATTCTATCTATTCATAGATGGATTGTATTCAATCAAATTTAGATATACTCATACATATAATTTAAATTGGCTTTTGCTGTGTCAGCAAGAGGGGGAAAGAAATCATACATTTTTAAGTGCCATTTAATCAATTTGCACTTAGCTCATTTTATTGTAGATACAACAGATATATCAATTTAAACGATTCATATAATTACTTTTATTGCACATGTGTTTATGAATTGATGGGTGGTCATTTATTAAGAAAGATTAATTTAAAGCTTATCACCGGTACTTATTGTAGAACCGGATTTTATAATATTGTGTAGAAGATTCCAGTCTAAATTATTAAAAGGTTACTTTTCGGCGAACAGAGAGAGGTCTATACGAGTAAGTCTATCAACGTACGATAATATCTAAGTGGGAACGACAATTGAATTCTCTATCAGAGATTACATCCAGATAACGCACTTCAGTTACCAAGGTGACGGCTTGATTTAAGATTGCATAAGTGCGAGAAGGTAGACGCTTACGAGCCTATGTTACTGCCTGGCACTTGTTGACATTGAGGTCCAGGAAATCCATTTAACACCAAATAGAAAATCTATCCAGATCATCCTGTAGTGGAAAACAATCAACGGGTGATGAGATATGTCGGAAGATATGTATATGAACTTTTCATAATAGAGTCGATATCATTAATTATTAGAATAAATAATAAGGGCCCAAGATGGCTGCCTTGAGGTACTCCAGAGCATTTGGAAACCATCGGTCTAAATAGAACATTGTCATGTCGATCTTCTAAGTAGGATCTAATCCATATAATAAAGCCAATAGCTTTGCTGAAATCGGTAGCGATCACATCAACTTTTATGCCACCTTCAGTTACACACAAAATATTTGACACGAATTTAGTAAGGTTTGTAATTGTAGATCAACTCGACAGGAAGTTCTTTATCTTTGGCATCTACAAAGAAATAGATCTAACAAGCTTAGCTTGGAACTAGCTTGGAACGCGAAAGAAGCGAGAACGTTTGAGACGTCAACGGGTGTGATTTCAAAGTTTTCACGAAAGCAGATGAAAATCTCTTTTAGATCACTCGTATTAGTGGGAAGACGCTTCTGTTGGATGGAAGCCATTATATTAGTTTTGGTTATTCCATCGATGCAGATGGAAACATTAAAAATATCGAAGATTATGCGGGGCGCTTAAACCAGGGTGTTTTTCTGCTGCACTGTGCCTCCACGAAGGAATTGATTATCCTCCGGGCCCGAGTATTAATATTGATTCACTCTATATCTCCTAGCCATATTAGACGAGTGAGGAGTACCTTTCTGACCAGGTACTCTGTTCTATCTCCTCTCCAAAGCCCGTAAGCGGGACCAAATCCTAGTCAAATAGTCATGTGTATGATTCGTCCAAGGATATCTTCATTAGCCCTTGGTAGAATTAACGCTTCTGATCCACAGAGCAGATTCTCCTTGGTATCACTTAAAGAGGCCTTGTAACCGAAAGCGTTTGGTGTGCGTGACGCTTTATTTTTTCCAGTTCTACTGAAGTGTCATTATTTGAGTTAATAGCCATACCGTTCACAGCTAAACTTGTTTTTGCCGTTTCTGTTCCAATGCTTCCGAATACAAGTTACGTACTGCTAATGCTATTAATGATTTGGTAAAATTGTGCCTCTAGTGGTGACCTACCAATTGGACATAATTTTCTCATGAGCAGTGAGCGTTCTTTATTCCGACATTCTGCCAAATTTATTTATGGCTCTTTAAGGCTTGTCTCTATAAAAGCTTTCATAATCAAGGAGGTGCTGAGTACGAGTATCATTGTGGGCTTCTTAGATTTTCTCTAGGATTTGCATTAGTGTGAATCTTTGGTAAATTGTGGAGTTATCCGGCCTAAAACTGGCCAATTGCGGATGCACTGCGACCTAAAGAGAGGCTCAACTTTTTTGATGGAATTGAGAATTTCTCTGGTGGAGATTTTGAGAATTTCTCCTTAGAGCCATACATTCACATAAAATGTGTTCCGCAGTTTCGTCGTCTTCCATGCAAAGACGACATTCAGTTTCCTGAATGAGACCGATTTTGTGTAGATGATATCGAAGGCGGCAATGTCCGGTTAGAAATCCAACCAGTCTTCTGATGTTATCCCTTTTGAATTGTAGGAATTCGTAAGATTTGTTTTAAGTTGATTTAGCCTGACGAAGCCCTGACATGTTTTCCCAATGGGATACGCACATTTTATTCTACCAACTCTTTATTTTTGAGTTTACTGCTGAATTTGGAATATTACAGAATGGCCATTTCTATTCCGGCAATACCTTTATGATGAGGTACCCGCCAAAGATTAACTTTGTTCCTATGGGAGATTTCTTGTACCAATTAGAATGTTGACAAACGGTTTAAGCCGTTCAGTAGATAACGGAAAGGATTTCATTTTTTGTGGATCGGACGAACGATGCTGAGGTTCCACTTATCAGGGATAATTTCTTTATACCAAATCGTGGAAACGAGTTATTGTGTGCACTCTGCCAAGTCATTTCCTACTGCCTTAAATAGGTCAGCAGTTCGTCTGGCAGCCGGGAGCCTTGCAATGCTTAAGTTCAGGTATCGCTGTCTTTCTTTAATTTTGGTCGGATGGGCTGAAATGTTACCCGACAGCGGAATTTGGGTGATTCCTGTTTAACTTCTGCAGAAGTGATTCTTCCATATCCTCAGAACCGACTGTGACTTGACTTCTTAATTTTCATGCTGCTCTGTTCTAATATTGTTGGCTTAACGCGTTCTATTTAGTTCTTGGTAAAACTTAGCTTGGTTCTTATGGTCTTTCTTTTTTTTTTTGGAGAAACCGAAATTTTTCACTCTTCCTGTGGGCGTCCGCTTTCGGTCTTCTATGCAACGTCGCTTCAAAAACGAGTTGTTTTGCTACATGCGCTTCCTACACTCTTTACCAACCAGGGAATTTCGTAAAGGTGATCTGATAACCTCGCACATCAGTTGTGTCCTTTAATCTAGGTTGTAATGTTGATGAGTGGTTGAAGTATTTGTTCTTTGCTATTGCAACCGTTCAACACTAAAACTTCTCATAGTATTTCTTCATCATTGTTGTGGTGTCTAAAATATCCATAGTCATACCTTGGTTGCAGCTACCGGGTGGTCCGAGTCTACGTTGTCCTTGTGCTTTGCGTCGATCACAACATGATTTGTTTGGTTGACTGGTTTATGACCTGACGGTAGCAATGTTCCATTGTGAGTGAGGCAAGAAAACCGGGTGCTAGCTATAGTGATATTCTGCCCTGCAACAAAGTCAATTAGCCCAAGTTGTTTTTCCACCTCCTGTAAACTATGTTTTCCGACTAAACTACCAAAGCTGTCCTCCTTTCTTACTTTGGTCTTAGAATCACCAAAAGGGCTTCATCCTCATACTTAGAACATTCGCGGGAGTTCTTTTTTGAAGAGCTTCTAGAGGCATTCTTTGTGGTCATCGTCTTTTTCTTCAGTTGGGGGGTAAGCGTGTATCTAGTTGATGTTGGCGTATTAAGCCTTGATGTGGACTCTGTTTAATATTTCTTCTTCATCTGCCGCTTACAATAAATCCGCACATAAATTGACGTTGCTGGTGTCCTTTATAGCAGTCATCGTAGTAAATATATGAGTACGAGTATGTCACAGTTTTCGTGCTCTTTTTGCCCTACCCCAAAGCACTTCTTGAATATGGACTTCCACTATTCATTCGCCTGGTCGTTGTCTTTCTTTCGTTTTGCGGGGTCGTAATTTTCAAATCACGGCGTCTAGTTTCAAGAGGGACATTTGAATTATATAAGCTACAGACCTTACATAATCCGGATATGTGCATGCAAAAGTTTTAGTACACTGATTGGTAACCAGTTAAAATATTTAACCGCGGTCAGTCAGGATAGTGTTGCAAAAGTCCAATGGGTCTTTGGATAGTAGAAAACTGAACTATCCAATGCTGGAAGGACTAAGTTCTTGTCGTTAACTTAAGTAATGCGAGTCCGAATCCTGTGAAATTGTCGCCGTAGAACGAACTTAAACATTTTACCAAAATTGACGTACTATCTGATGACTTAGACCAAATCGGTGGAGGCTTCTGGACATTTTAACTTAATATCTGTCACTGGGCATACCATTTGACCATCTCAAAGGTCCTGTTAAACGAATTTGCATAAACACATACTCGAATGAGTATATCTACGAGGGTTGTCCGAAAAGTTTTGCCTCAAAGGCTCTGACAGAACCTCAATACCATTGTCAACCATCTACAAGGTAAAGAAACTCAAGCAGTACCTACGAGGGTTGTCTGAAAAGTGAGAAAGAAAACGTAAAGATAGCGGCACTCGTCAATAAAAGCTAGTGAATGCTAGTTGTGCATCTTTTGACAGTTACTTACCGAAGTTTCATTCATTTTGGACGCGCAGTTTTTAGTTGACAGTCGTTTGAGTGAGTCGATGTGAGTGTTTTTTTTTGTGAAAATGGAATAAATTGAGTATCGAGTATAGAGCTGTTATTAAATTCTTGTTTTTGAAAGGCAATACGCCTACGCAAATCAAAAATGAGTTGGACTCTGTGTATGGGGACTCTGCACCATCATTTACCACAGTGAAATTTTGGGTAGCTGAATTTAAACGTGATCGTAAGAGCTTGGGAGATGATGAACGTTCGGGACGCCCATAAACTGCAACCACTGACGGTAACATTGCTAAAGTTCACCAAATGGTATTTGACGACCGCCGAATTAAAGTGAGAGAGATAACAGATGTTATGAAAGTGTCCAAAGAACGTGTTTGTTACATATTAAATCAAGATTTAGGCAAGAGAAAGCTGTCCGCGCGTTGGATGCCGCGTTAGACCAAATACGTGTTCGAATGAAGATTTCCAACGTTCTATTGGCGCAGTTTAGGCGCAATAAATCCGAGTTTTGGCGCCGATTAATTACTGTAGATGAAACTTGGATACACCATTATACGCCCGAAACAAAAATTCAGTCAAAACAGTGGACTGCAAAAGGCGAGCCGGCTCCAAAAAAAGCAAAAACAGTTTTTTCGGCTGGGAAAGTGATGGCAACTGTTTTTTGGGATAGTAAAGTAGTTATCTTAATCGATTATCTTCAAAAAGGAAAAACCATTACAGGAGCATACTACGCATCATTACTTGCCAAGTTGAAGGCAGAAATTGCGGAAAAGCGGCCACATTTGCAGAAAAGGAAAATCCTGTTTCACCAAGACAACGCGCCGTCTCACACCTCAGCGGTTGCCATGGCGAAAATCCATGAATTACGGTTTGAACACTGCTTGACCATCCGCCTTATTCAGCAGATCTAGCCCCAAGCGATTTCTTTTGGTTCCCTTATCTAAAAACTGCGCTCGGAGGACAGTGCTTTTCGTCAAATGAGGAGGCAATCACGTTCGTGAATAATTATTTTGCAGAGAAAAACGCCAAGTACTATTTGAACGGGTTAGAGAGATGGGAACATCGCTGGGAGAAGTGTGTAGAGGTACAAGGAGACTATGTAGAAAAATAAAAAAAAAAATTGAGAAAAAATGTCTTGTAACATTGTTCGGTCTTAAACTTTTCAGACAACCCTCGTACATACGAGGGCGGGTCAATAAGTCCGTGAATTTCTGACCTCTTTACTGAAACAGCAACACTGCTCCTGTCAATAGACATCTGTCAGTTGACTCCTGTCAAAATTTAAACTTGCTGCGTCAGTTAGTTTGTGTTTGACAGCTATTTTTATCAGACTACTCACTAATTTGAGGAGAAAATGGAAAAAGTGAATTTCGTGTGCTTATTAAGTATTATTTCTTGCGAAAAAAAACCATTACCGAGACCAAGGCTAAGCTTGATAAATACTATGGGGACTCTGCACCATCGATTTCAATGGTAAAAAAGTGGTTTACTGAATTTCGTTGTGGCCGTACAAGCACTGAAGATGCCGAACGTCCTGGACGCCCAGTTGAGGTCTCTACACCCGAAACAATCGAAAAAATTCACGATATGGTGTTGGCCGACCGAAGATTGAAAGTGCGAGAGATTGTGGAAGCCGTAGGGATCTCGCATGGCTCAGTGGTTTCAATTTTGAATGATCACTTGGGCATGAGAAAGCTTTCCGCAAGATGGGTGCCGCGTTTGCTCACAGTCGACCACAAACGCAATCGTGTAACAACTTCACAGGAAGGTTTGGCGTTGTTTAATCGCAATATGGAGGAGTTTTTGCGCCGTTTTGTAACCGTGGAGGAAATATGGATCCATCACAACACACCAGAGAACAAACAACAGTCAAAACAGTGGGTTTCTAAGGGTGAATCGGCGCCAAAGAAGGCCAAGGTGGGTTTGTCAGCCAATAAAGTTATGGCGACTGTTTTTTGGGATGCACGCGGGATAATCCACATTGACTACCTTCAAAAGGGAAGAACAATCAATGGGGAATATTATGCCAACTTATTGGACCGATTCAATGACGATTTGAAAAAAAAACGACCTCATTTGGCCAAGAAAAAAGTTCTTTTCCACCAAGACAATGCAAGGGTGCACACATGTGCAGTTGCCATGGCAAAAATCCATGAATTGGGCTATGAATTGCTCCCTCATCCACCCTATTCTCCAGATTTGGCTCCGAGCGACTACTTCTTGTTCCCAAACCTGAAGAAATGGCTTGGTGGAAAAAGATTTGACTCCAATGATGAAGTCATCTCGTCATTTTGAGGACCTCGACAAATCATTTTTTTTTGAAGAGATAAAAAAATTGGAGAAGCGTTGGACAAAGTGTATAGAGGTCAAGGGAGACTACGTTGAAAAATAAAATTATTTTTTTATCAAAAAATCTGTGTTTTAATCCAAAAGTCACGGACTTATTGACCCGACCTCGTATCTGTGGTATGTTGTAGGTCTTTGTAGACCCATTGTGATGCCCGAGCGGGGGTTTCTATTTACGGTTTCGCGTTGGTTGTCGTTTAGACCTTGAGCGGGTCTTAGCCACTTTGTTGCATCCACCAATCTGAAAAGAGATGTAAATTAGACAGCAGATATCTCTGAGAAACCATGGAAATGGTAACCTCCTAAAGTTCTCTGTCTAAGATTACTGAGGCTGGGGCAGTGGCACAGAGAGTGGACAGTCAGCCCACGCCTTAGCAGTGGTCATCGTTGGTAAGGCGCATTTGTATTGTATGCGCCTCCAGATGATTATGGACTGTGAGTCATCCAGTTAGTTCAGCTCTGCCTTTCAAGAGAATCTTACTTGTTCTGGATTTACTGAGTTACGACCATAAATGTCCAGAAGTTTCACAAGTTGGAAGGTTTTTAACTTATTAGAGTAATCGGCATCCTTTTGAATTCACATTCGAACTCGTTGATGTGATCGTCAGAAGAAACCAACCAAGTAAAAGCTTGTAGGTAATCCATTTTTCAGCAGCACCCCCAGCACTGATCTCATTTCTATTTATATGTTTTGAAGAGCCCAAGTCATCACCTAAATTAGTCTTGAGAAGGTGTTCCGCATAGCTGTTTTGTTGTTCCAGGAATGACAGACAGACAGACATATTATCCCAAAATACTACACTAGGACTTAAACTTGCTCGAAAGTATGTCAAAGTACAAAGCCAAAGGAAGTCTTCTAATATCGCCTATGTTACAACTGAACGCCCTCCTTGATCTTCTCAAAAATGTTCTCAGTGACTTTGATTGGGATCTTGTGTTCAATTACTTCGCTCAGTAAATACCAGTAATCCAAACTTTCTTTTGGAAGAAGCTTTCTTCTATCACCTATCTATCTACTTATCTATCTATCTATACCTATACACGGTACTTAACATATATATTGTATTAATTATTATTTTTATTGTATTTTCTTTACAGAATAGACTCACATACAAAACACAACAATCATGGACGATACACAGCATTTTTGTCTGCGATGGAACAATTACCAAAGTAGTATCACATCGGCATTTGAAAATCTTCGCGACGATGAGGATTTCGTCGATGTGACTCTAGCATGCGATGGACGCAGCATTAAAGCACATCGGGTGGTCCTATCAGCATGCAGTCCCTATTTTCGTGAACTGCTAAAGGTAAATAAAAAATAAATTTTAAAATTCAAATTCAAATTCAAAGCTACATATGTACGTAGACGAGTATAGCAATGGATACACCATCGCATGTAACATTATGTACCTACTCGTACCTACTTTCCTTCAAAGAAACTTGAAATACAATCACTTACCTTTAGCTACTCTGACGTTGCAGCTATCATTTATCTTGTCGGTTTCGGGAGGCCTTGCGTGACGATTTCTACGAGTACACCATGCCGACCGGACCGGAAAAATACTTTTGCAACATACGCAGTCTCAAATCCCTAAATAGGCTACAATTTAAATTAAAAAAAAAAAAGAAAAAAGAAAAAAAACCTCCACCTTTACGGCTGTGTGAAATGCTCAGCCGGCTCCCTTTCGAGGACATCAATAAAGAGATCATTTTTATTAGGCGAACAGGTAAAGGTAAAGGGAAACCAGATACTCGTACTCGTACTCGTATGTTGGTCAGCATACCATCA
The DNA here is from genome assembly GCA_963966105.1 of Volucella zonaria. Taxonomy (NCBI): domain Eukaryota; kingdom Metazoa; phylum Arthropoda; class Insecta; order Diptera; family Syrphidae; genus Volucella; species Volucella zonaria. The sequence goes on along the minus strand of OZ014532.1, from coordinate 181,268,406 downwards.
GCAATTTTCTTAGGGGAACTCGGGCGGGATAGCACGTTAACAAATTCACACGCATGTGCACCTTGTTCCTTGATGATGGAATCAACTCGTACGAGTATCCATGCAAAGGGAAATCTTGTCCATCTTAAAGCGTAACGAAGGCGGCCCTAAAAAGTAAACTTGAAAACTCTGAGACGATACATTCATATGTATCCATAAAGCAGAAACTCACTAACCCTGAACGGGAATCAGTACGAGTATAGTCAGATACGAGTTCATGTTGTCTTAATGGTCTTTCAGAATTCCACTCATACGGATATGTGTATGCATTTTCGACGCGATGGCTTGACCTAGATTTTAGTTTTTTTTTTACCTTTATTTTTATTGCATCTGTAATGCGTTTGTTTGCAAAAAAAAAAAAAAAACAAAGATATCACAAAGACTGAGTACGAACGAGTACGAATAATCGCGCAACATTACATCTGTTCCCACAGCAGTTTACTTGTAGCTGGTATATCTTACTACCACACAACTAATTGAGGCCAAAAAATGAGTTTTAGCTTCTTTTTTTTTCTGTTTATTATTATTTTTTTTTGTTTTTTGTACTTTTAATTTAATTTTTTATTGTTGACAAGGAAAAGGAAAATTTATTAGGTACGAGTACATGTTACTTTTCCTAATAGCTAAATGCACGTGCAAACTGTGCTGTCGAAAAGTGGCAAGCGAAAAAATCTGGAATAATTTTCGCTGCAGAAAGGAGCAAAGCAGTCTTCTCATCGTAAATTTAATGAAGCGATTCTTCTTGATCGCTGCACAAGAAATCCGCTGTGGTTTTGATGCTTGGTGAGCTGAAATATTAGAAGCATGTATTGAATCTAGATATATCAATCGTATATCGTCGCGTAACAAATCTTTTCTTATTAAAATACTCACTTAGCGCTTCAGTCCGGTTTAGATTTGGGCCTTAATCAATAGAACTTCCTGGTCGGCTCGATAATTATCTAGCTGCCTAGAGTTACACACGTTAAGTTAGTTAGTTGAGGTACCTTTCCTCCTTACACTACGAGTATGTTGTCATCTGGTGCAGTGGTATTCGAATTATTCTGGCCAAGTCGACGTTGCTTGTAGCCCATACAGTTTATTGAAATTGCACATCTACATCCAACATGAAGTATTTTGCGCTCGAAACGATAAAGGTTTTCCTTATACGCTCTGAATAAAGTCCATGAAGACTGGGATATCAAGCACACATTGGGCCCACGCATCTGCTCTTTAAGCCAACGAAACACCGTTTGGTAAGAGCTATTCTCCGTTTATTTATTTTTTATTTTTTATAATTAGGGCGCGCTTATGTACCCTTAAAATGTTTGCACACAGCGTAGGCGAAAGACTAGAAAGGTACCAATGCACGTTGGTCTTAAATGTATGCAAGTTACAATGACTAGCAAATAGAGAGGTCGGCAGTGCATTCCATAAGCAAGTTGCACGGCTGAGGAAATAATCACGATATTTCAGAATACGTTCGAAAGCGGACTTAAGGGTATACTGATGAGCATTCATAGCGAGACGGGTGTTACGGTCGAAGGTTTGAAGGAACAAAATGTTTCTGGCGATTTCTATGGAACACTGGTGGTGTAAATAATGATAGAACAAAGTGAGACAGGAGATATTACGTCGGTTTTCGAGGGTCTCAATTGACTTAGTGATATTAGTATCTTTTGAATCCTATCTGGCAGGTACAGAGATGTTTTTAGGACCACCTGACCAGATGTAGGGATATATATATACCTTAATATATTGAGGCCAGATCAAAGGCGTTGGAATATTTCTTACATCGCTTGAGAAAACCTTGACATTTCGCAGCATTTTTGGCGGCATCAAATATGTGGGCATTCTAACGTAGGTTGTCATTCACACATATACCGAGAATGGAAAGTTTTTCGATTTCGAGAAGCCATTCATGGATAATGGCTGTTTGTTTAGATTTCACTTTAATGACAGCACACATCATTGTGTTTTGGAAGCAATAGATTCCACTTTGTTGGTAGTTGCCCAATTTGTTATGCTGTTACTATCTAAATTTAATGAGCTTAACATACGCTGTCGTTCCCTTTCTGTGGCCAAAGAGCAGGGACATGAGTCCGGGAACGAATATGAAAAGCAGAAGGTACTGTCGTCAGGAAAACAATATATTGGATTAGAAGTGGCAGACAAGAGATCATTGATGAAAATTATTAAGGGTGTCGGAGACAGAACAGAGCTTTGGGGCACACTGGAATTTATTTTCTATATATCAGACTTGAGACCATGCAAGGCACTAATTCATTTAAGAATAGATGTGTTGTGCTGTTGTCATTACTCGTATTTATATGTTAGCAATACGTAGGTACTATAGTCTCGAACTGTGTATCTCGGTGTTACATATGTAACTCTGTCTAGTGTGGCATTTTGTCTGCATCCTTTTTTGCTGACAGCATATATCATACTTCATTTTGACCTCATTTACGACTAAACTCAAATTCGCCGCCTCTGCACCAGTACTCGTAAACGCATCGGTGAGATCGCGCTTGGGTTGCCTGATCATCTCAACATAGCCAAGTAGCTTTACAGACTTTTGAAAGATTGTGCCTATTGTGTTGACGTCTCAATTTCTCACAATGCTTCCAAGCATTTTTTACAAATAAAAATCTGGATGAAGTCTTTATTGATCTTGACAGAACAGCGTACATTCTCATGGAAGGGATGCCAAAAGCGGATGTGGTTATGTATAGTTCATCTCTATAAATCGATATAAATTTATGTCAATTTCGTACTCCTATCTCTTCTTCAAAATCTGCCTTAAAATGAAAATCTGGTTGGTGGTGGACTTTGTTTACCCTAAAACCACATTAATCTAGACCTATTTATCAAGTTGTTACCGTGTGGTATTAAGCCTTGACATAAGATGACAGGTAGATTCTTATACGGGGTGTTTAGGGGACTGATTCCTTCGTAGTTGGTGCTATTCAAAGGTGTGCTTTCATCCAACAATATTTTGCAAGTAAGTTGGTGCATTCACCTGAACAACTTGTCACTTAAAATAATCTGGCCAATAAGCCATAACGACTTGCAGTCGTATTCGATTTAAGCTAAGATATTGTGCGTATTGTCGTCCATGGTCAATACAGCGTTGAGTGGTCGTTTCTGTTCTATTTAATATATCACGAACATAATTAGCACTTAAGTGTAGGTAATCAAACTCATCTTCCTTTAAATTCTAAGCTTCAGAATACGAGATGACACGACTTGGAAATCTGATCTTTTGTAATTGGATTATACGAGTAGTACATAACTAGTGGTCAGGAGCCATCTATTGCATTCTGTTTACAAAAAAAAGACTCCCGGAGTCCCAGCATTCCACAATAATTGTTGTACAATTGTTTACAACGATCGCTTTTTTCGGATTCGTTGCATTATATCAAAAGTGACTACTTTCAGTCTGATAGTTTATTTACCAAGCCAATTAAATTTGCATAAAGTCAGAGCCTGGACTGTTGCGTTTTTATTATACTCATATGATCCTGAGTCATGAGGTAAAAGTAAGCTTTCTTTCATTCGTTATCACTTAATCCCTGCCCAGTTTCTGCCTTATGCGAGTGTAGCCAGACACTTACGGATCAAGTATCGTCGTCTCCCTCAAAGTAAACGTAGTACCAGTATACTAAGGTGAGATGCAAAAGCTTTGTGCCAATGAGCCGTCTACAGTTATTTATGCTGTAGGACAGCAAGAAGGCCCCTGAATTTCATAGGCCTCGGAAATCCTTAGTTTAGTCTTCTCGCTCACGTGATCTCCAAATATAAATGTAATTCCAAGCATTACTAACATCAATTTAAGACATGGGAAGTAGTTCTCCAAGCCTGCAGCTGGAATTCTGATATCGCATCAAACTGCGTACAAGGCCATCAATACTTCAGTGCATGTTGTACCAAAGACAACGTCTTTTTGACCGAAAAATGACTTATAAAGTGTAGTCCATGACATAAATATCGAAGAGACGGAGATTTATTAGTGCATCAGAGCCAGGCATTCACTGGAGTCTAGTGAAGGCAGCGGTACAGGTTTACGTAATAACTTATTCGCTGATTCAAATGGATCTGCGGTTTTTCTTGATTTCAAGCAAAGAATAGTGAGGGCCATCGTCGCGGTCGTATGAATCCATGAGTAAGAGAATCACAGATCCACGTGGCATCACAAGGGTCCAAGAGGCATCAGTAGGTTGGTCTTTCCAACAACCACTTTTACCTACCTACGAGTACCTACCAGCGTCGTGTGAAACTTTTACGGTCTAAAAGCGTACTATGCAATATTGTGTAAGGAGTTTTAAGTCACAGCAGAAAGGGTTGCTTAAATTAAGTGCCGTTTACTGACACTTGTCTGTTTTCTTAGAAGATGTTTAGGTCAAGTTATCTATGTCGGTACTCATTTCCAAAGCGGCACGTTGTTACAAGCGGTGATATCTGGGTTGTACATATTTTAACAAATGGCTGGTTTTTTAAAAAAAAAAGTGTCGACTATGTTTCTGCTTGGCATACGCAAAATGCATTTTAGAAATTCCACCACATTTGGTCTCCTCGCTGGGATTCGGTGAATTTTTGGAAGAATTCTGGGTTAAAACGAGTAGTGCACGGGTCTTTTTTCTTTTTTTTTGTATACTGGAAGAAGATGTACATCAGGATGAAAATGCTCTGCGGGCCATTATGCGGAAGTTTTATCCCAAAATGTTGCTACTTCATACCACGACATCGTTGTTAGTTTTGGTACTTTTTGACATCTGCCTGTAGACTCGGCTTTCTTGTTTATCAGCCTTATAATAGCTCAAACGATTGCTTAACTACTTTTCTTTTCTAACTAATCCAATAAGTCAATTTCATAGATTATTCTTGGAGTTTCACTTGGTTATATCTGTTGTCGACTTGTTGGATTTTTATTATTTGAATCGGGCTGCAACTGTTCTGCTTTCCACTATTTATTGGATTTGAAAATGAAACACAATTATATTTTACGATTACATTTTAAACAAAACAATTTTATTAATCAATTATATAGTCACCGTTACTTTCTACAACTGTCGCCCAACGTTTTACAAGCTTGCTTTACCACGCGGGTGGAAACTGCGTGGTTTTCCTTTAAAAAACGTCGTAAGATAGTTTTCGACAGCTTCGGCGGAACGAAATTCATTCCCAATTCAAACCGTTCTGGGGAGATCGAAACAATGAAGATCTGAAGGAGCAAGGTCTGGGGAATACGCTGGGTGCAGCGTTTGTCGGGCGACATATGGCCCTGGGTTATCGTGATGGAAGATGACACCTTTTCAATTAGCCAAAACCGGACAAGTTTTCTTTGCACTTAGGGAGTTGCTCACAGTACTTATTCAGCGTTATTGTTTCCGCCAGGTGAAAGAAGATCAAAAATCCCAACAAACAGATAAGAGTGCCTTTATTGGATGAAAGTCAACTTTTGCCACGGGTTCTGCACCTTCAACTGCTTGTTTACAGCTCCTTGTTATACAGAATCCAATTTTCGTCACTTGTTACGATTCGATCCAAAAGAGGTTCGTTTTTATAGCGTCTAAGCAGGGATATGGCACCCACGCGTCGATTTAAGAAGTAAATCCCAGTTTATTAAAATGGCGAAATGCTGACGAATGGTCAATATTACGCCTCTCAGTTGAAATCTTCGGGCTATTTTTCATAAGGTCGCCAACAACGGCGTTGATCGTCCAAGGTCATATCCCCGTTCATAAATCTGCAAAACCATTTTTAACAGTCCTTAGAGCAGGAGCACGATCCGAATAAACGGTCTGAATGTTTTTTTGTAGCATATCCAAAACATATTCTTTTTTGAAACGTCCAGCGTTACATGGCGAAGGTGTAACTTTCCGTTCTCCATTTTAGAATTTTTTTTTAAAACACAAATTGGTTTAATTCAACGGGGTCGTGTCTAGCGGAAAAGGACTTCTGATGCCACGACCTATCCACTGGTATACAACAAGTCCATAAAACAAACAATAGTTGTGTCATACAGCAATCTTTCCGCCACGTATGAAGACCGGGCACGAACTTTTACAATGATCCAACACAATCAGACTTTAAATGACTTTCTAAGAAAGATGTTGATATCTGTCGCGTTAGTAGGACAAGCATCCGAGATATCTTATAGCGAGCGAGGAAAGCAACTCGCATAAGATTTTCGTAATGCCTTGCCTAAGATCTCGTCATTAGGGGATGAAGATTTCCCTCGTCTAAGAACGTATGTCAAACGCATTTTAAACTCGAGTTGCAAGATGAAGTTTTGAAGCCACTTGGCGAGGGACCACCAATGTGTTGAATTGGAAACAATTTTAAGTTATTAAAAATCTCCTGAAAAGATACTTGTAAAACGTCTGTTACAAAACGAGGTTGAGGTTCAATGGAATTTCCTCTGAACTGGGCACATCAAGTGAGTCACGATCAGTTACTAATATTTATCTAAACTGAAACTCTGTCAAATATCTAACAAGTTTTGTGATAGCCGGCCACTGATTTGTGCCAGTGTGGTAAAATGACTACCAATCCATTAGCAAGGAATAACAATTCATTTCGAGAAATAAATATCGCTTCCAAAGGATTTGCTATGCACATTGAAAGGGATATGACACGACCGACGACGCAAACGGCAACAAATATTAATACATAGCAAACCAGCTAAACCATCAGACCATGGATACGCGATACCATGGAGGACGAATTAGTTTTGGCTAACAGAAGGCAAAACTTTTTCTCTATCTTTGTTTTGTAGATTGTGTACTCGCATATACTGTAAGGCTGTATACAGTGTTGTGTGCTTGGTTTTGCTTGCTTGTGCCTGTGCCTGTGCCTCTGCTTGTGCCTGCCTTCACGTAAATTGCAAATTTAAAATAGATTCATTTTATTAATTAGGTTGCCATAAAAGTTTCCTGTTTTGAAAACGACCCCCTATCCCATCAATTTACCCACCACCATCATGTACTTTGCCTAACTACTAAAGGCCCAATCTGTTCCTTAAATACCAAAAGCCAACGGAAATGTAAATTGCAAACGCAGGGTGGTGGCATAGTATGCTCTCCTTCTCGATCCTCGGCTACATAGCAAAAGAGATATCCTTGCGAACGAAACAAAACAACAATTGTGTAAGCCTCTGCCTTCGACGACTACTCATACTTTAGAAAATTATCCCCCTCCCTTTGGTGCCACCCACCGGAGACCCTAATGTAGGACATGATGACGATAAACTATTTTAGATGGAGAAAACAAAAATAAAACAACAGCAACAAAAACAACAACAACAACTATACAATGAAGTGAATCAAATTTCCGTAATTTCATTGTACGTTGTGTACATACTACGCTTACCTTCATGTTTCATAAAATAAACTTTTAATTTTTTTTTTTTTTTTTTTATTCTTCAATGGCACAGTAGAAATAAAAGAAAAATGAAGAAAATGACGAAAAATTATCCTTCATTCCGAGAGCGCTCTGTACAGAGTCCTGGGAGGTAGAAGTACAAGAAGGAAATCAAAAAAAAAAAAAAAAAAAAAAAAAAAGGGAAACTTTGTTTTTTCAAAGAAAGTTTTACATACCCGCCGCTAACTCCATCTAAATCAAGTTTCATTCCTTCAGAGCTACAATCACCTAGGTCTTCAGCCGCCCCTTTAACCCCCTCCTCCCTTCGCACAATAAAGAAACATTCTTCCTCTTCATGCTCCTAATGAAAACAACACACTGGCGGAGAGTTGTAAACAATTTTTGGGGACTGCAAAATAAACGAAAATAAATAAAAATAAAAATAAAAATAAAAAAATTAAAATGAAAATTAAAGTGAAAAGAGTGTATAAAGCAAAAGTTTATCACAACAACAGCAACAACAACAACAATTTAACAGAAAATTCTTTAGGATAGTAAACTGCCAGAAGTAGTGTTCAAGGGGTGACTGGGTGGCGGAAGGCTAAATGAAATCTAGAAAGGGATTTAGAAAAACTTTAAACTAAAAGGCAAAGCAAGGACTTTTCACTTGGATTTACCTACCATGAGTCTTGAAACACTCTCCTAAAAAGGAGCGTCGGCACGAGGCGGGGTGGTTTTATGCACACAGAGGATTTACAAAGGACAGGTTAGAATGTGCAAAAAGTTTAGCGGCAATATGCCAGCAGTGAAAATGGCAGTTATTCAAAAAACTAAAGAAAAAAAAAAAAAAAAAAGAAACAGCCAAAACTAAAATTTAAACGCGCTCATTACAGTGTCCCTTAGGGATGATGAAGGGGGCATTATAAAAGGACGAACTGCATACACAAACTGACTTTGGGTGTGTTGTACTAGAACAGGAGAAAGTACTCGTACCTAGACAATATTTTTATGAGAAATGAAGTTACTTTGTGGCGGATTTTTGTCTTCTAGTCTGTGCTTTTCTGTTTTCTTTTTTCTTTGTGGAAACTGTAAAAGGAAGTCAGCGGTTTCCTTTTTGGAAATGTGCAGAAATATCGAGTTGGCATTGCATGCGAAGCAGTAGAAATGTACTCGTATATGTAGATTACGAGTACGAGTACGAGTACGAGTACGAGTATATGAATTAAGTTGGATGCGTGTAGGCGAAAGATAAAATGTTTTTTGTAGAATTTTATTATCCTGCATTATTGAGTTTGTTTATATATAGTTACACATGTTTTGGCATTCTGCAGGATTTGACTTTGAGTTAGTAACTTAGAGTTTGCATTCAAGTCGGAATGGGTCCGACAGGATCAGGTCGAAGAACTGTGACATACACTACGATGATTGCCACAGAGAACAGAAACAACGTTTATTTGAGTACAAATTTTTTGTTAGCTCTGGTTCGGCACTTAAACGAACATGTTGTAGCAATCAGCATCAAGGCGAATCTCGCCAACAATATTTGTTCACGCAATCTGTTTTTATGAGCTCCTCAACGTCCTAGCCGATTTTAGCACAAAACGAGTAAAGGATGACAACTTTGGTAGCACAGTCGGTTATACAGGGTGAATGGCTCTAACTCCAACTTTTTGAAATGCTATAATTTTTTTTATTTTTTGATAAATTTTATTGTGCCAAAGCAAAAAATGTTGGAAAATACATAAATTTTCAAATTGTATCAGTAGTTTTCAATATGTCCACCTTTGGCGCCAATAATGGCCTTGAGACGGCCGAAGAAAGCATCGCACGCTACACGCAAGTGACTCTGCGGTATTTTGGCCCATTACCGGCGAAGTGCTTGTTTGAGGTGGTCCAAACTTTGGTATTTTTTAGTGCCAAACTTTGCCTTCAAAACACCCCAGACAGAGAAATCCAACGGACTTGCATCCGGGGAGTTTACAATCCATTGTGTCGAAGAAATGAAGTGTGGAACATTGTCTTTTAACCAATCTTGGTTGACGCGAGCTTTGTGAGACGGTGCCGAGTCTTGTTGAAATGTCCACAGTCTCCGACCAAGGCTTCAATACTGCCTCGAAGACAGTTTCACGGTATACGATCGCATTAATTTTGACGCCACGACCCAAAAGTACAAGCGGAGAGTGACCATCGGTGGTTATGGCGGCCCAAACCATCACCATCGGTGCTGCCTGCTTTCTGGCGGCCGTCCGAAGGTGTAAATTTTCGAAGGACCTCTCTGGCAAGTAAACTCGGTCATTTTGTTTGTTGACATATTGCTCGATAACAAATGGGGACTCATCGGAAAATAACCAAATTCGGCAACCCACCACTTTCGTGCAAGTGTAGCAACTCCTTCGCTCTTTCGACTCTAAATTTTTCTGTTGCAGTGTAAGATCTTGTGCTTTTTGGAACTTCAATGGCTTGAGCAAAAGCTCATTTTTCAGTATGTGTTGCATCCGTTCCAACGATATGTTGAGCTCACGAGCCATTTTTCTTCCACCTCGACGCGGATTTCGCTCAATTCGAGCCTTCACTTTCCGAACCACTTCTGCCGATGTTGCTGTTTTTTTAAGACCACCTCCATGGCGTTTTGCAACGCTGCCAGTATCACGGTAACGAGCTATGAGGTGCTAGAGGGCTTTAACAATAGCTAGTTGTGGTTTTCCAGCCAAATATAAAGCAATCACACTATCACGTTTGAATTCCATCGCGGATAAAAATTTTTCAACGCAACTGAGACGCAAAAGGCTTGTAAATAATAAAATTATCTGTCATGTGTCAAAATTTGAGCTCACTGTCATGAACAGTTTGGAAATTATAGCAGTCTGAAGTTGGTTGCAGTTTGAGTCATTCAGGGTGTATAACCCATACAACACCACCTCAGACAACGGATTCGCTTCTGTAATAAATGTATCGTAGCAAGCCTTTCATAAGGGGACCTGGTGCTTTCCTGATCAATCTACCACCAATCAGATTGATTACATTGCGATCAACGTAAGACGCGCCTGGATGGACCGAGCGTTCCGAGAGCCAACATTGACTCGGATCATTACCTTGTTGCAGCTAAGGTACGAATAACCCATAACGCCTCTAAGAACAGGAAATACTTTGAGAAAGTTTGACGTCGGCAAGAAGCAGCAGCTTCTAAGGAGAATGAAATAAGAACTCTTTAATGGCCAAAAAGACTTGGCTTTTAAGAAAATTGCGCGAAACTCATAAACCAGCACTAACTTTCATAGGCAGCGGCGAGTTTGTCTGTTTCCCAATAGTTCCATAGTCTTTCAAAGATTTTAGGATATATATTTCGAAAATGTGTCGTAACTTGATGGTTTCAAGTATGTGGCGACTTCACAGTCCTTAAAAACAAATTCTTTATCGGGATGGCAACAGATAAGTGAGTTCTTACATCAGAAGTCATTTTACTTTATGAGGGTATCTTCTTTTAACAGAAAATCAGCAAAAATAACTACTAACTCGCCAGACAAATCTGATATCCTGTTTGCTGAAGAGCATAGAAAGCATAGTTAACCTTCATGTGCGTAGAACTGCTTTATGATTGCTACGGTCCATTCAGCAGCGATGTGCGCCCAAATGCAACTGAACTGGCTGAAGCAACGATTTCCCGAATTCGCACCTCTACTCCCAGTAAAGATGGGATCAACGTGGGATCAGGATTAGATGGTACTCCCGCAGAGCTTCCGCGAGCCACTCCAACAAAACCAGCAGAGCTTTTACATCGTCTTGTTGAGAGAGCTGGGAGGCAGAAAGTTTCCCCAAAGAGTGGAAGAAGGGAATGATTGTTAAGCTCCCTAAAAAAGGTAGTCTTCTGGAGTGTGAAAACTGGGGAGGCATTTGCGTTCTTCCTGTAGTTGCTAAGGTAATAGCCAAAGTAGTTCTTGAGCGAGTAAAGTAACATCTGGAGGATACACTCTATGTCGAACAAGCAGGTTTCTGCTCTGGATCCTTCTATGTCGACCACATCGTCACCCTTCGGATCATTATTGAACGGTGCGTTGAATACCGGTCACCATTTCACCTGCTATTCATTGATTTTGAGAAGGCGTTCGACAGCGTCAACAGGCAGTTTATCCGGCTTGCCTTGCACAGGAGAGGTATACCTGACAAACTAATGGATATTATCAAAGCTACCTATGATGGGTGTAAATGTCATGCATAGAAGCAAGTTGTCAGAGGCATTCGACATCCAAAGTGGGATCCGACAAGGTTGCATTCTATCGCCGATACGCGATATGCTTCGCGTAGCCTTGTCTATTAGACTCTTACATCTCAATTCAAACATCTGGACTACGCTGACGATGTTTTTATTCTCAACAAATGACAGAAAGAGTGGAGAGGGCGGCAAATGTCGTGGGTTTGAAGATTAGCCCAGCTAAAAGCAAAATCGTCCCTCTCGGTACTAGCTTATCAACTTAAGTTAGCATTGCTGGACAACCGGTAAAAAGAGTAGAGAGTTTCCAATATCTTGGAAGGTAGAACCGAAGAGGATATTGACAACCGAATCGGGAAAGCAAAGTCTGCGTTTGGAATGATGTTCATGATATGGCGAAGCTATGCAATTAGCTTAAACACCAATCTTCGACTGTTCTTTTCAAATGTTGAATCCGTACTGTTGTATGTGTGCAGTACTTGGAAGTTGACCGCTACTATCACCAAAAAAAAACTACCAACGTTCGTTAATAGGTGCCTACGGAACATCTTAAGGGTTTTCTGGCACAACCATCCAATGGCGGAAGTGGCAGTTAATTGATTATACACTTCGTTATCACAAGACGGTAGAAGAACGGGTAGGCCGAGAATGACATGGCGCAGAACAGTAGAGGAGGAGTCACGGCAATTGGGAAAAAGTTCGCGAGAGTAGAAGCCCATTGCCAGGAACTGTACAGGATGGCGCGTTGGCGTAGTTAATTTTGTGTCCTTTCTCCAACGAAGCATATTGACATATATGCTCGTATACATACGGGCATCATATACCCCACCGAAAAACTCCATGGCGCTATCGGCTTTCTGGCAGCGTAAATGAGCTACAAAGAGTCCTGTGGATCTACACGGTTATAATAAGACCAATTTTATCCCATGGGTCAGATGATTTCGTGGAATAAACTTTCACGTAAATACCTCCCTGCCGCTTTCATTGGATTCAAACATTTTGTCTCAGCAGTTCTGGATCTGCTCTAGATCAAATGATGAAACTTCGTCCTCTTGAAATTCATATCATTCATGACCATCTTCCTATTAAAAGAAAGTTGTTTTTGGTGCAATCTGGACTAGAGGAATTTTTTTTAACCCTGAGCTTTCGGATGGCTGATGAAATCGACGATGGCCTAGTTATGCAAGGTTTAGAAGACGATTTCTTAACTCGTCTGTTGAAATTTGGGTCTCTTATCAGTACCATCGTTGGTGGCATGTATGAGTATTTCGATCTTGCAAGCAGAACAATCGAATGTTTCTAAGAAGTCAGCGACTTTTATGCTGTCCCTTTGCAGGACAGAATATTACTGGTATTTTAACGGGACAATATAATGTGCTAGGTATAAGAGACACCACCTCTTACTATGCCTGCCTATGAGAATGACGATACCGTGGAGCACTTAATCGCTTGCAAAAACCTGCAGTTACGAGGCGCTTATGTGGTATGTTCTTGTATGATACTATAGCCACTCTATGGCTAAATTGATTACTGATTTTCCTTTGAAAGACTTAAAAAACTCATTAAAAGGAGTAATAAGGACTAGTTCTCTGAAAGCTTTAAGAGCAGCTCTATATATTTCGCCATACAACATCTTTTTCCTCGCAACTATACGAGTATGTCATGAAAAAGCCTACTCTTAACTAGCAATTGTATATGCGAGATCTTGGAAAAGCATTTAAACCTATTTGTTGCAGTAGATTTTAGTGTTTTTGTAGTTCAACAAATTGTTATTTGAATACTCGTAACCCATCGCTCTATTCACTTTCGCCAATTGGGTCTCAAAACTGGGTTTATAAACGGAATCTTTTCTACTACAATAATCCAAAACATACACGCAGGTTCCTTCTTAAGTCAAATGGCGTAAACCGCAGTTAAAACACTATTCTACCTCCAAAGCGTCAATCAATGCGTTTATCACTTAAAAAAGGGATTACAAACTGTAGACAAACCGTCGGACGAGATAGATTTTAAATTACATGCTAATTGAATTGAATGAAGAAAGCGTTTTCATGTTACACTCTATAAAGGCAAAGGTATCACGATAAATTGTAACAAATATGAAAATCGATAATGTTAGTTTCAAATGTTCGCGGTGTTATTCAAAAAAATAATCAGAGAAGATCTAATGTATTATTAGTGAAAACAAAGGTCATTCTTGTCCCACTGTATAAAGGCAAAGAAGACATCAAGGCCTGTAACTATGGTACATTCCGAAGTGTGGATCTAAATCGATCCAATAACTGGTGACTTTGTTCAATAAAATAATGACAGATCTGCATAAAAGCAAATGCTACCCGAAAAACTAAAATAACTACAAAGCTATAAGCTTTATAGACCGTGGAGTGGAAATGACCATAGAGAATTCGAGTTTGAAGTATTCCAAGGCAGTATTCAAAGTTCCCTTGCTTTTCAATGTCATTGAGTGTCTTCATCGATGATTCCGACAATGTTTATCATCCTCAGACAACATTTAACAATTTCCCCAGAAAACTTGTCCAGAAACTGATTCATTTAATTTTAATCAGTACTTCCCTGTTTACTAATATTAATTATTTGAAAATTAACCAAATATAAAACAGAATTTCTCAAAAGCATCAAATTTCAGGTTTCCGATTTCGTCAAAAACCCCAAACGAAGTTTCTCCTCTTAACCGTCAGATGTGTGCGTTTAGCATTATCTGCAGCAGAGTGTAACAAAAGTAGAAAGTTTCCTTCTGCAAATGTGTAATAATAAAAAAAAAAACACCAAAAGCAGCACATTCTCTTGTTCGCACATTATTCGCGTTCGAAAAAGAAACCGTTGAAACCAAAACAAATAAAAATAAATTCAAATTAAATACTCTGGCAAAGTCGTAAAAATCGTTCTCTTTTTTTTTTTTTTTGAATTTTCTACGAGCGTTTGTATGTTACTGTGGCAGCTATAATATCTCCTCTGTCTGTCTGTCTGTCTAGATGCAATTTCTGAGCCATTTGCAGGGAACTGTGCTACAGTAAGACCAACAAATAAACAGACAAAGACAAAAACCGGGTCAGGGGATCAAGAAATTTCTTCAATTTTTCAATTGCTTCACATTTGTTGTTTCTGGTGTTTTTTTTTTTTTTGTTTCTTCTCGTTGTTGTTGTGTTGCCTTCTCCTGTTGCATGATAAAAAAAAAAACGCACATTGGGATATCGAATCAAGAAATATAAAGCCAAGATACGAGTGCCAGTAAAAAACAAAGACACATACTCGTATTCGTACTCGTCCACGTACAGCAGCAGAATTCCTTGCGTATAAGATGAACGAAGAAAGTGGGACAAAACCAAAAATGTGCTATGCTATAGGAGATGCCAATTTTTCTTAAACAGAAAAAAAAAATACAAACAAACAAACAAACATTCACTGTAACTCAGTGGGATTTCAACACCCTTCATGGCAAAGCAACCGCATCACAACCAAATGAATAGCAAGTAACAGCCAATATTCGAATGCTCGTACATCTCTCTCAGTAAGGAAATGTAGGGCAAGAACCACTTCATTCCCTGACTTGCATGCTCTGGAACGTTTCCGGTCTTTCGGACATTTTACATTATCACCCAGAGCACAGAACCAAACTACAAAACAAAACAAAACAAATTGCATTTGCAAAAGATGAAAGCAGAAGAAAATCTCTGAGATGATGATCTCTTTAGATAACCCCCCACAGATACAGCAGAGGGAGTACAAGGAGGAACAACTGGCCTGAACGAACGAGAACACCCAACAAAAATCGGAGGAAACAAGAACAAGAGAGGAAATTCGAAAATCCTAAAGAAGTGGACGCGTTCCGTTTTATGCTAAATTACTGCATTTCGACTGCAGTTTAAAAACTAATTAAAATAATGCTGCAGTCAATTAATTATTCATGTTTAGAGCTGAATAAGGGGTGGGTGGGTGGGCTGCAGCTGCAGCTGATGGTGACGGACAATGGTGGTAGATTCGCCACGCCATTCTATGGCCAGATAAACCCCCACTAGATTGTGCTCCTATTTAATTTTTATTTCTGTTCAAATATGCGCTGCTGCTATTCCTATTCTACGACAACGACTACCAAGACTATGACGACACACAAAAGGAACCCCAATGATCGTCCCCCAAAAGAACAACATTCCCCCACTGAACAGAATCCCTATTCAGTATTGAACGGTTGAAGGAAATTTCCCTTTTTATAGTAAAGTATTATTATGTTTCGGATCTGTATACAAAGTCCTTGAAGCCGAACAACTTTTGTCTTCAGAAGGACAATGAGAGCGCTTTTCTGAATGTTTCTCTAAAATACTATTAGGTGCGCAACTAAGTTATCGCTGTTGGTTTTTTGGTGATCATTCAAAGTATTACCCACCGCTAGCTACAACTTTCTGGCAAAGCTCGAATACCGTTACGGTAAAAGTGTTCATCTTTTGAGGCTATCCACGAATCAAGCCATTTTTTGATGTCTTCATATGAGCGGAACTGCTGATCAGCCAGACCATGTGCCATCGAACGGAACAAGTAATAGTCGGACGGCGCAATATCTGGAAAATATTGCGGGTGGGGTAGGACTTCTCATTTGAGCTTTTCAAGATAGGTTTTAACGGGTTTGGCGAGGTGCGGCCGAGCTGTATTGTGGCCGTTGCTCTTGCATTTGTTCCGGATCCTCATCGAGCAATGCCTCCAATTCAGCGTCTTTGAAGGATGTTGGCCTACCTTCACACAGACGGTCGCCAACATCGAAATCACCGTCTTTGAAGCGACGGAACCAATCACGGCACGGTGTTTCATTTAGACCAGCTTCTCCGTAAACTCCAAAAACAGCCGCCATTTTCTTCGAATGAAAGAAGAAAATCAACACTTCCCGCAAATGACGATTATTTGGCACAGAATCAGACATTTTCACACAACTAAAAGTCTATAACGCCAAAATAAATCACTAATTTATCAAAACGGTTTGTTTACCATATGTTTAAGCCTGGTTCATGACATTTTGAATATGCAAAATCGACTGCTGGAGCCATCTATTGACAACTTAGTTGCGCACCTAATACAATGAATTATGAGGACTCACCTATTGACCTACCCAGTAAGCAAATAACTTAACTCAGTAGTCTCAATACAGAAGACATTGAAGGCCCAAGAACAAGAAATAGAAAACTTATTCAATACATATTTAGGCGACCGATCCTTTTTTAGTTTTGGAACCACAGAATGATCATGTTGTTGTCGGTGCCTTTAAAATTTTTGGAAAAATCTTTTCAAATCAATCAATCAAAATTTGTTGCTGTACAACTTCCGAGATCATCTTACATATTACAAATTTGAAAAATCCAATAGATTCGAATCCCATCCAATGTCAGCCCATGGAACAGATAGAATTAACTGCAAATAGCTAGATATTCAATCAACACATTGCCATCTACCGACAAAAACTTATCGGGAAACTTTAAGGTTTAGTAAGTCCCTGATGACATCTCTCAGTTTTGACTTTTTAATCATTTCTCAAATATTTCTCAAGTGGTAGTTTGGCATTCCTGGAGTGGTTTTGAGGCGTTTCTGAAGTATTCCTCAATAGTCACTTTGTTTGGTTCTGAAACGTTCACTAAGCTTTCATTGTCTCGTCCTCAAGCATTAAAATTAATTTTCTGTGGCAACAAGCCTTAAATTCATTAACCTGGGTCTTCTCTGACACGTCAAGTATGGCTTGGATACGCACAAAATAATCAATAACTGCTCCCATCGTCAATAGTTAAAACTATCAAAATTATCAGGCTTGCTTGGAGCTCCTTACTTAGGGGAGTATAATACTCGTGTCTTGGTTTAAATTTAAAAAAAGCTGACCTGTGAAACTATTTTAATTGCTGACTCGTACATGGCAATACTTCAGGTTTGCTTGATTGTGAACTGCGAAATATCTCATAATTGAAGTCTATCTGTCCTGAGGTAGATCAAGGGTTCTATCGAGTAGTCCTGCGTCCATTCGTTCCACATTAATTTATTTATATGGATTAGGAGCAACTGCACTTGTGGCCATCTTTCTGTGTTTGACCCCGTTAATCTTTAGAACTACCGAACGAAATCGGATGGTGGCTCTGTCGATCTGAGGAGTCTCCCTCGGTGAGAGGTTTACCTCCAATTCAAGAAATTAATATATTGTTCCTTTTCAGATGATTCGAGGAAAATTTTGGCCATTTCCGTGGGAAATTTTAGTACGAACGACTTACAACACTACCCCTACTGGTCGTATTGTAGAAGAACAAGCTTCAGTTGCAACGCAAATACAATGCAAATCTACAAATCTGCTTGTAGATACAATTTTTTCTTCTTTTTTTTCTCTGCTCTTCTCATTCCTATTGTAGACTAGGACTATTATATGTATTATCCTTGTGCAATTGCAGTTATCCTTCCAACCACCCCTCTGGGTCATTAAACAAAAATAGTTTAGGTTGTCGTTGGCCTTTTTCGCGAGGCAAAACTTTATCTCTTTGCTCTGGTTTGTTCAATGAGAGGAGGCCACGAGAGGGGTTGAGTAGGTTCCACATAGGATTGCGCTTTCTCAAGTCCTTTCTCATTGTGACTGAGGATAGTCCCAGAGATGGTAGTGTTGTCCTTTCTTATTGTATTTAGGTTTGGGGTAGAGAATCGTCAGTTAATTTGGTGGACTTTAGCTTTTTTCTATTTTCCTATGTGATGTGGACTAAGAAATTCCGCTTTTATTTGTATGAGAGCCGGGAGCTAAAAATTTAGTTCAACTAGCTGAGCTGAGAGGTTGTTGTAGATAGGTAAATAGTACTCGTATTGTTGAGTTGAGTTGGAAAATGAGGAACGGACAGGAAGAACTGGGCAAATGGCAATGGATGGCAGAGGACAATTATCTCCTTGATAATGCCTCCTGCTGCACTTTACTTTTTAAACAGATTAACAACATAAGTTGACGTTTTGTATAAGTACTAGTTGTTGTTGTTGGTGGTAGTTTTTTTTTTAAATTTTGATGCAGTGAATAGCGAGTAAGGAAATTGTGTCGAAGTTACAGCAAAGCAATTGAGTGGAAAGGAGAAAAGTTTTTCATTTCAATGAAAATAAAAAGAAATTGTAGAATTAAAAATAGGGAGGTGGTAGCAAAGCAATTGAGATGTCAGTGAAGAGAAGATTTACAATTTTCTAAAGTTGTTTCTTAATAAAGAAATTTGAATAGAAGACGTTTCATTGTAAACGTTTTAACAAATCTGTTTGTGAAAAACGTTTCTTGAGTGAGAAGCTGCAGTAGATGTTAGTTGGTCTAGTAAGGAGCGGCAAAAGGTTATGACACTTTGAGAGAGGCTTCCGAGAGGAACTGCAGCGCTTATTAAAAGTATAGATGTTGCCTCCATTTGTTTCGTAGGAACCCAGTTGTATCGTCCTTTTGTCAAATCAAAGTAGCAGCAGCACATCTGTCTAAGGATAGATCTCAACTTAGGTGCCAACTCAGTGTCTAGGATTTACTCGGAGATAAGTTAACTCCTTAAATAACTTGCAGTTGACAGTTTTTGCAAGATACAATTTATGTAGACCCGCCCTTTACTCCATTTATTCAATTACTATAAACTCCTGGACAAAATTTCGGAATCGTGCATTTTCTACATCGTTATTTAGCATAACTAGAACTATTTTTGGGCGACCAAGATTAATCAGATGATAAAACGATGACTTTAGGGTGAGCACCAGCGAAGTGACGTTCAGCTTTATTAGCACAATAAGAACGTTTCAGTGTTCTCATCGACTCGCCAGGGGACTCGACTTTTTATCCATAAAACGTTTATGGCATTTTCAAATCCCCAGAAATTTAAAGAAAATAACATGAAAATACATGTTATAACGCCTACGAGTATCGTAATATGAAGCCATCACTGGATAAACCAAGTGAAAATCATGTGCTGAACCAGCGCTCAAGTATTTTCTATTTTACTCACAAAGTTCAAACAATTTGTATGTTTCCAAGAATCCTCGATGGCTACATGGTTACATAAGAGAGCATCGTTTCCCGCCACTTTCATAACTCCAGCAGATACAATTTTCATACAGCACCGACCTGTTCAACATATTGTAGTTATCGGAACAAACGGTGGATACAACCGACTGATACTTGTAAACCACCGCGATTTGAGTGAAACTTTAGCTTAACGTTACCACTGTACCACATCGTGTCGAGCAAAATATGTTTTGGCTCCAGGATTTGAACAGAATCATATGTCGAATCAGCAGCGGTATCGAGGTTTTCTACAGGAGAGTTTTATTAGAGCTTTTCGTTTCAGCTTATCTTTGTATTCCATTCCTGTGTGCTGTGGCTGTATAGCATCTTTCGTTGACATTGAAGACTTTTGTGTACCGGGGAATATCTTTCATTGGTTTTGCCGGTTAGGCCATCTAAAGGTAGCCAAGTTGCTAAATGGATGGTCTGACGGTGGAGCCTTGTGCTATCAAGTGCTCCAGAGTAGATTACTCGGCTGTAACACTTTCAAGTTTCATGCTATAATGATTTACAAAACTCCAGCGTATCTAGAAAGTTAATTCTGTATTCTGTCGCTTATTTACACAATTTTGTATAAGCCTTTCTTGTTGTGGTCGATTAAAGTAATCATTAGGCTAGTTTTCAGACTTGAGAACAAACTGAATTTAAATAGCTCATAACGATCGTCTCCTAAGGTCAGTGTAAGGCGTGTTTCTTCTTAAATAAAGTACCCCTGTATGCCTGACAACCTAGTTATCCATTTGTCTGCTTAGGTTCAAATATTAGTCCTACTGATCCTCAAACTTAAAATCAAGGTTTTCTGTTTGCATCTGTTAAAACTTGGCCAAAAACTACTGTGAGCCTGGGGACTACTACACTAAACAACCAGATCAGGAGAAGATTTGAGATTTGAAGTCTGCGGCGATAAGATTATGAATTTAGTGGTGAACTCATCATCAGCTTACTAAACATCTCCACGAAATCCTATTTGTAATGAGTCTTCACCTCTAGGATTGATTCCAACCCTTTCTCTGGCAGCTTCTATCGGAAAAACCCGTAGAATTGTACCAAGTTCACCCACAAAATAGTAGCGAGATCTGAGTAAGTAAATACGATCTGATATTGTGAATCTGTTCACAGATGTCTGCTCAGAATGGAACGATTCGTGAATGTACAGATCTTCTGTTCTGTATTAGAGAGGTATGGTTACTCTTGAAAAACACCATATTGCGTAAAATTTTAAGCAATCGATTGTCCGGATTCCCTGAACCCATGCAAGGTTTTGATAAAGAAATCGATCGTAAAATGTAGGTTCCAGCTCATATGCTCAAGAATACCTCCCAGACTGTGTCGAAGTTTACAATGCCTTTGTATGCAGATATTCTGTTTGTAAATACATTTGCGTTGTTAAAAATCTAAATAAAATCGATGTTTCTCCTTTCATCACCCCGATCAAGCTCAAAATACTTACATGTGTACTGACATCCTTAGCAACTGCAAAAAAAAAAACAATCAATTCTCGAAATTGCCTGTTTAACCCCGACAAACAGGCACCTACTCTCCAACTCTCTGCACAATGGCAGATTTTCTAGGTCAAATACAAATTCGCTGCTAAATTGTCAGCTAAATATTTACATTCCTTCAAACAAAACAAAAAAAAAAAAAACCTAAATTAACTCATAAAACGGATACACAAATCATTCAGCCATTCCCAATTGCAATGAAAATTGTAATTTTTCATTTGTTTTTTAAAAAATGAGTTTTACGACCCAAAAAAATGATATGTACCGGCCTGTCGGTACGGCTGCGATGTGCTAAATTGTAAGAAAAAAGTAAGATCCTAAAAAATAAAATAAAATGAGACGAAAACTTATTATTTTATAAGCACATGCGCGTCTTGTTATCGTTGTATCGTAAATTGCATTAAAAATAAAGAAAAAAACACTCAGAAAAATCCAGAAACAGTTTGTGGCCTCTAAAACTTCCATCTAGATGCAATAAAATTTGTTTTGTATGCAACTGCAAGGCCACATATCCGTAAGATACAGCTGCTATGCGTCGTCGTCGTTATATGCCTTTTATCTCCAAACACCTGAGATGTAACAGAAAGGTTGGGCTTTTTAAAACACAAAAACTAAAAAAAAAAAAAAGCAAAAAATAATAATAAATAAACTGCCACTAACCCAAATTAAGTGGCAACCTAAAGCAAATAGAAAGGCAACTTCCAAAAGTAGGCACTATGCCACCATCACTACCACCATCATCGACGTCGAGTCGTCGCCGTGTACCACTTCACTTGAGAGAGGATAACGAAAAATTCCAAGAAAACTGTGTATAAATTCAGAAAAAAAAAAAGAAAAACAAGAAAAGAAATCATTTAATAAAAAAAAAAAACAAACGAGTTATACAAACAAAAACTCAAATTCAAAGGCGGAAAGTATCTATAAATTGCGAAGGCAAAAAAACAATATACAACTCCACTGCAACTGCAACTTACAGCAGCCGAAACCGTCGAAAACAGCCTTCAATCCGATCACTGTGCGTCGCACAGGCGGGGCAAGGTAGGGCGAACAGGCAGCCAGGCTAAATTCATTACGAAACTTGTCAGGGTTGTTGCTGTGTGCTGCCAGGTTGCCTTCGTATAAGTATAAGTACATCATATTTATTTTTAGGGAAGACAAGAGCCAGCAACAGCTCGAATACTCGAACAAAAAACAAAAAATCGTTACAAAGCCTAAAAAGTTTAAAATGGAAAAAATGGACAAAAAAAAACCGTCCCAAAAGCACTAGCACAAGTAATAAATATTTTATTTTACTTTGTCATTAGTGTGTCTGCTTGGTTACACTGCACTGCACTGCACTGCACTGCACATATTGAAAAGCAACACGCCGCATTGCTGCCTGCATACATGTACAAATTGATAGCAATGTCAAGCAAACAAACTTGAAGCTGATCGTAGCATAGCGAAGGCGGTGGAAGGGTGCCTACATTTATACCATTACAGTCACAGTTGTCAGATACACTTTGAGTTTACCACTTCCAATTGAAACTGAAAATTAGGTCAACCGACAAGGCAAAAGGGGGACCTCCGAGACTTTGATATGGCTGCTGGGCGCACAATGGAAAATTTGTGTCTAAAAATTGATTGCTCTGACTTTGAACGTCAGACAACGTCCGGACAGAGCAAGAGGACTTCAGTCAATTTATACGGATACTTAAAAAAGTACTCACATCGTATGTGATCACTGCACGTTCACTAGTACTTGATAATCTTGCCCAAGATTATTAGTGTCGCATACATGGATACGTGACAAATAGTATCTATCAGTGTCAGATACTATGCACATGCACATGCATGTATCTTTCATAGTCGATCTACTGATCTACCGATCCACATCCTTTACATATGCATTTTGCCTGGCAGTGACAAGTGAGGAAATATGGCAGAAATGCATATGCGCTCAATGTAACCGACTTGATGCATGAAATTTTCCATTTCGTTCCTAATGACTCACTGATAATTCCAGCTAACCTTGGGAGTTGGAAGTCTGCTGGTTTTTTATTCTTGCTTTCCATTAAGTTTTACGACTAACTTATGCATTGCGTAGAGTTTTTTTATTTTTATTCAGAAATTTCTAGAATAAAAATAGAGAAGTGTAAAACTGTTAATCTGACTGAGAAAAGAGAATGTTGACGCGTCATCGTCTCATTACTCAAATCTAAGATAACCACATTTGTATGAAGATTATATTCCCTTCGAAGTCGCTGATCTTTTCAAATTCCGATAAAGGACGTTTGAAGTATAGTCAACATATGTATTTTATTGTCCCTATTTCGCGCTGTCGATACGAGTCTAGGTCCCATGCCTTTTAAACTAAACATTTCTCCAGTTCTTTAAACTCTGCGTGCTGAATTATAAAAGACAGCACTGTCGAAATAACTGACTTTGTGACGGCAATATCAACAGAAGCAACGGACACGCAGATTTGTGTCCCAAGTTAAACTTGCGATGCAATCGAAGTAAGAATATCATCGTCCTGCAGCAGACTTAGAAACCACAAAATAAAATAAATGTAGTCGGGTTACCTAACAGACCACTCAAATTGTGACCATATGACCTCTAATCTCATCCAGGACCAATCTAAATCATCGTCAAATCTAAAGATTTCATTTGAAACGCCTACTAGTCAAAGAATTTACTTGATACTCTAAACATCTTCAAAGCGTCTTCAAGTTCTCATTTTATTAATTTCAATATTTAATTTTCTCTCCTACAGAGTACACCCTGCAAACATCCAGTTATTGTGCTACAAGATGTCAACTTCTTAGATCTACACTCTCTGGTTGAGTTCATTTATCATGGTGAAGTGAATGTTCATCAGAGATCCCTAAGTTCATTCTTAAAAACGGCCGAAGTACTTCGAGTGTCCGGTTTAACACAACAGCAAGCAGAGGAAACACATAGTGTAAGTTCATTTCTAATAATATTCTAATTTCTTTCCTTTTTTTGATTAACCATCTTATTTAAATTGTTTTTTTTTTTTAGCAATTAGCTCAAATCCAAAATCTTGCTAACTCCGCCGGCGGTCGTACCCCTGTCAATCATCATCCATCCGTACATGAAGACTCCCTTTTCCCGCGAAATACTGGTTCACCGCCACCTGGTCCACCAACTCACATAAGTAATCAATTGTTTAGACGTGCTGCTGCAGCAGCATCATTACGTCGGGATCGGAATAATTCAACTCCGTCCGCTGTGGATGATTGTACATTGAAACGACACCGACCCGACAATGGCATACCGAGCAATAATAATAGTCCTGACATACATAGTACATCCCCACAACTGACTCCGGCCGATTTTTCAACCATAAAGCATAATAATAATAATACACCACCGCTAAAAGATGAGAAAAGTAAGTTGATTCAATTAAATGCAATCGACCAATCAGTCAGAGTAATTTCGTTTTTCTGTTGTTTTAGGAAATGGACCCACTGGCAATGGTATCTCGGCAATTGATAAGGACAGTCTTACTCCGTCTCCACGTGCACGATCAACTGATGATGTTAAATCGGAACCCATGGAATTGGTTTGCTCCAATAATAATCCAGTTTCAGATGACCATAGCAATGATTCAACTGGTGAAAATGATGCTAATCGATCAAGTAGCGGCGAATGTGGCAAAGGATCTTTAAGGTGAAATGAAAGCGATGTTTGTTGACATTTTACAAAAATTGACTGCATTCTCCGTGTTGACTTGTTAAGTAGAACATGTCCCAAGATAATGTTATTTAACTTTAAGCCTTACTTCACTTATATCATCATTATTTAGTCATTTATTGCCACCCTTTTATGTGCTTTTGAATTATACTTGAGAAGAAAAGAGGGAGAAAAAAAAAAAACAAGAACGCTGCTCGATATTTTGATTTTCCATTTTGAAAAATTTCAATTCCAAAGTTCTTAATGAACCAAACTCTTCTTTCTTTCTTTTTTTTTTCTCTCTCTCTCTTTAGATGGCGCAATAGTAGTCCGGATTTAACCAGGGCCTCAACCAACATGCCTACCCAGCCGGCTCAATCCCTAGCCAGCTGCCTGCAGTTTCGCACGCCAAGTTGGTCGAGGTCCCCTTCCAACTGCGCACGCCGCCTTAGGTAAGGTCTTCTTGCATCGTGTTCTCCTTTTGGAGTAGACTTAACGATTTTCCGAAATAGTTTTCAATTCACTCTAATAGTCATAGTTTTCGAAGTTGATGACTTTGGACTTCTTTAATTAGATAGGCATAGTATTCCTTTTTACCTATCTCATATTTTGTCTATAGAAGAACGGCCAAAGTTGTAAATAGAAAATTGTCTCTGCTTTGGCAGGGTTGTAGTTTAAAAATAGTTTGCGTCGTAGTGTCGATTGTAGGGATGATTCCTCTTTTCATTTCCGGTCTTCTTTTGTCAACGCTGATCTAGAATCGTCAAAGCTGTAGATGTGCCCTTAAGATCACCTAGCCTAGAGCAGTTAATTGGATTGTCCTTGATAAAGAAGAAGAAAGTTTTCCACCATCATCCCTTGAGGAATCTTTTTACCAGTGTTTTCCTTTTCGGAAAGTTCCCCACCAGTTGCGACTTGGCTATTTTTATATTTCTTCCTCGATAGGTCTTCACATATTATGCTGCTGGTATTTTCTTCTTTTTTTTTGTAGGCCCTATGTTGTAAATCCCATTCATACAAGCAGTATCCTATCCGATGTCTAGTTCTTTTTCTTTTCTCTGGCTTTTCATTTTCTTTCTTGCTCTGCATTGTTTTAAAATATGTTTTCGGTATGAATGTAGCTCCTGCGTCTTATCCTAAGAGTTACATCACAAACTCTTGAACGCTTTCTATCAACGCTCTTCGGCTCTTAGACATCATTTACATAACTCGTTAGTAAGTTCTGGAATCTACTTTTTCATTCTTGTGTCATGTTGCGCAATCCCTTCTAAGCGATGCAATAGACATTGTCGCGATATTAAGCTATAATTCAACATAGATCTGATGCGAATTAACTACTCGGTCGTTTATACCCGTATGTCTTCTGCTTTCGATAATAGATTTAGATCGACATGTATTCTATGTTCTGTAGCAATAGTAGGGGTCCTTAAATACAATAAAAATCCTACCGCCTTGGCTTTCTCGTATTCTAGTTTAAATAGTCTAGATGCTTTTATACACGACTGACTTTTTAAAAAAAATTCTCTTCTCTTTACAATTTCAGCTCAGGAAATGATGATGAAATAGAAAACAGCATACATACGCATCCACCACCGCCATTTCTAATGTCGCCTGCTGATTCAAAGCTCTTCTCAACGCCTGGTTCATTTAATTTTTCCATGGCGGCATTAGCCGATCCTGCTGCATTAGCAGGTAAACATTTTTCAAATTACAATTCTTATTGAGTTTTTATTTTACATAAATATTTTTTTTAACATTTTAGGTTTTAACTCACAGCTACAATCTGCAGCCGAAATGGCAGTGTCTCCGCAAGGTGAGCATATTCTTTCCTCCTAAATGGATAATTTATATAAAAAAAAATTTCTTAATAAAAAAAAAAAACTACATAAAGAAACAATTTCCCTTTTCCCCTTTGGTACTTAACTTTTAAAATACTCCTGTTTTTTCCAAATGTTCCAATACCAGCATATGTGGACAAGAAAATAAGAAAAGGATTCGATTTTTAATTTCTTGAATTTATTATTATGATTTTTGTTTTTGTTTTAAAACCAGAAACAATTACATAGTTTTGTATTGGGATTGCGTGTGATGAATGCTATGTTATAGTTTTTTTTTTTGTCTTATTTTCTTTTAATTCGTTTTTAGTTGTATTTAAGTTTTGTTAAATAAACTTTTAGATCATCGTTTGGATGCGAATCCTTTTGGTATTACTTGCCCACATGGTTGGTTAAACAATTTTACTTCTAATTGGACATTTGCTATTTCTTCCTTATTTGATTGTTTCCGTCGCGTTACATTATCTAACAAATAACAACATTTAAAAATTGTTAAAAAAACTTATATCAAAAGAAAAACACAAAAATAGTGAAAGCAAAAATTTTGAGTTGCAATTAAGACTAAGTGTAGTAGTGCTCGCAGGTTTAAGTAGAATTAACAGAGCTTAAAATAAAGGAAGGACAATACTGCTCAGAGTAGGCAATCTTGATATTTTACGAATAGATATATTATTTCTAAATATTGGTATCTTAATATTTTCGATAGAATAGCGAATATAATTCTGCAATAGAGCTAGACAGATATTTAACATCCATCACCACAGGAAATGATGAAAACTTGTAGTATCTTAGTTTCTCTAATGAACCAATGCAGTGGAGTTGTACACAGCTTCAATAGCCTCTCAATAATTTGATTTGTGGTCCGGGTCAACCCCGGACAGATTTATTAAAGCTTATTACAAGTACACTTAAATTCTAGACATACGAGTACTTAACATAGAACTAACAAAATTAACTCAAAGCTGGACTATAACAATACATAAAACTAAGTAAAGGAAATTTTTTGGGACAACTTGTTGAGGTGAAAGCCGAAGAGGGGTTGAACTAAGTCGAAATAGAGACATAGGCCTAAGTTTAAGTGAGTTGGAGTTGAGAGGAATAAGGAGAAGTAATGAGGTGCTATCAATGTTACCACCTAAAATCTGATGAACAAAGGGTATATCGGCAACTTTTTAAAATACAGAGAGTGACTGTACATCTATAAGTTTCAGTCGATCAATGTAAGGTGGCAACTCAGGTTTTATCAATCCAGAATCAACGAAACCTGCGCTGTACAGTTTCTACCGCGTGAAGGTGTGCGGTGTAATGTGGTGATCAAAATTGACCAGCGAATTCAAGTTAGACAAATATTATGTAAAGGGATTTAGTGGCATAACGATTGGGGATAATTTAGACCGGTGTTATCCATATATGGGAACAAAAATTGAGTTTTCTATTAGAAACCGCACCTAGATCAAACAATCCAGTTACCAAGAGAACGGATTGAGTTAAGATTGATTAAGTGCAAGAGATAAATGGAAAGCGCTTACGAGTGTATGTTATTGCTTGTCGTTTATTGACATTGAGCTCAATGAAATTCACTTGGCACCAAGTGGAAAACAATCAGAGGCGGTTGAGATATGTTTGAAATTTTCATGTCATCAGCGTAGATGCAATTATTGATAATGGGATCGACCATGTTAACTGTATAATAAGAGACAAAGATGGCTACTGTGAGGTACCCCAGAAGAAGTTTTAATGAGGTTGAAAACCACGGACCCAAATAGAACATTGTAATGACGATCTTCTTGATCAGATTAAGCGGGGACGTAGGACTATGCACCCTTTTCACTCCGGCCAGGTTAGGCTTGTGATGTTGACGATGAGTAAGATTTAATCCATATCATAAAATTTGACTGTAAGTTCAAAGGTTTTAATATGAGCAGAATGATTTTATGAGAGATTCTGTCAATGGCTTTGGTAAAATCATCAAGCAGTAAATTTGTGTTATCTGATTTATTCCCTACTTCCCTTACTTGGTCATAGAACCAGGCACACCATCGTGTTCGAATTTCTACAATATGTATGCTCAAATTTCTGGTTTAGTAAGTGTATCATCCCATTGCATGCCATAAGGTGTCGGCAATTCGCTGCCACTTTCTCCTACGTATTTTGACGTCTATTGGTTCTTGGCCCATTATCGTGTGTAGTTGGGCGTTTGATATAGGCTTAGTCAGAAGATGTTTTAATTGGTTTTCGTTGCTTATCAATTCCTTCAGAGGTCTGTGGAATTGCTTATAATACTTTTCTGAAGTTTGTAGTCCACTGAGGCCGTACTCTTCTCCTTTCGTTTTGTTTTTAAGTCCGAGAGATATTCATTTATAGAAAAGTTTTCTAGTGGGGCGTTAAATTATTAATTACCTGAATAGAACGTCTATTGATCTGAAGGTCAACTTATGTGTACGGACTAAAGTGTGACAACCGCGAATTTTGTTGCTCTGGGAAGTCTATAAATATCGGTTAACCATTAGTAAGTTGTGTTTTCGGCTGCGCTACCGAAGCTATGCCAAAATATGAGCATAAGAGGCTAGGCTGTGACTGAATACCAATGGTATTTTTTATTAGATTACTTAAGTTGTGATAATTGTTTTTAACAAGTTCAATGCATTCTCTTGTAACAATTTAAAGCCTTTCGAAGGTCTTTGACTACATACAAAGTATTGACGGCCTATATAATCCAAACATGAAAAGGCACTGTAAAATTGCAAATATTCGGAACCA
Organism: Volucella zonaria; assembly: GCA_963966105.1. NCBI lineage: Eukaryota > Metazoa > Arthropoda > Insecta > Diptera > Syrphidae > Volucella > Volucella zonaria. The sequence continues at coordinate 181,239,003 of OZ014532.1, read as the reverse complement.
TAATACAACGTTCAATATTCAAAATGTTTGCTAGTGTGAGCTATATTGCGGTCGATTAAAGAATTCCTCTAAACATCCTGAGTAGCTTTTGTTAAACCTTTGAAATGTGTCTTTCAATCACTCAGGAAATTATAAGCTACATCGTCCACCGTCATGAATTTTATTAAGCTCTCGATTGTAGAGGCTTTAATTCCACACCTTGAGGTGTGTTAACCAGGCGGGTTTAAAACGCTACATTCAGAAAATATATGGACGATATTTAAGCGTGTATCCAGGCAGGAAACTGTCATATGTATGTATGAATTGTGTAACCGCTTTCTTATCTTGGAGACATGTTTCATAGAAACTTGGACTTCTAATCAGATAATCATTTAGTGTAATGAAACCAATTAGAATCCTTGCTGTGTGCTTTAAGTATCCTATAGCCAACTTCGCATATACCTGGTAAAAAAAAACTTGCGATTCTAGAACATAATACCACTTGGTTATGGACTTACTTCCATCTAGATCTTTTAACGAAAACTTTTTTCAGTCTTTCCGAAATGCTTACACTGAGCTGAGGGCAGAGTCGTTGTCGTCGTTGTGGTAATTCATATACAAGTGTCAAGTCATTTCACAGCCGTATACATTCATGTAAGATACATTTCATTTGTATAAAGTACGATTACGAACTAATCAAGGCCTACAATGGAAAAAAAAAACAAATACAGCTACTTTATCCTACGACACAGTTAAACAAATCTATTTATCTCACAATTAAAAATCACTTACAGATTGATATAATCACCTATTCCATTCAATGAATAACACTTGAAAATATTTATCCAAACTCGCCTGACTACACAAACACATTACAAATGATTGCAACTCAATTAGTCATCCCATTAGACTAAACCAAACTATTGCCCGCAAAATTCCCTAAGCTGTAGCCGTAAACTTTCACACATCGTTAAAAGGGTTAATTATCACTTCGAAACTGGCAAACATCAAAACATTAACCATCATCCTCCCTCTAGCGATCTGGCAAAACGATTCAACAATTCCCAGTCATATATGGAGTCAAAACACCATGCCCATTCACATATACCGCACAACACACATCAGACATCATCAAAGTCTAAACTCCCATCTGACAGGCACACAAAACTCTTTATGGCACTTATGATGGGCGTTTTCGAGGAAATATGTTGGAAAGTTTTCCATAGAGCACTAGAGAGAGGTAAAGGTACTCGTACATATTCGTACATGCCATGACTAATATGTGTACCCTCATCAAATGGGATAAACGATGCTGCCGAGAGCGGATGAAAAGAATGGTGATAAAAAGCCGCCCCCAAAACTATTCAAAAGGCTTTCATCCCAGAGTTTAAGCGTTGAGCTACTGGTCTAGAAAGTATCTCGCACAATGTCGCCTCACTTGACATTCAGCCTATCACCTCATGCAACATATATCAAGCGTTTAGGAGCGCCCTGCGGTTTACAACAATAATGGCGGTTTTATTTTTATTTTTTTTTTCGTTTTTGAATCTATGTTGGAATATTAATGAATGAAACGTGAAAGATTGTAGGTGGCAAAAATTTAAATTATTTTCTAAATCTCTTCCATTAGGGCTTGAGCTTCCAACTTGGCGCAATTAGCCAATTAGTATTGTGTGGGGGTGTGGATACGCAAGGCCTTTACGGTTTTTCACATGTGTACAAGGGTGATGGATAGAAACTATAATGAATGACAGGATAACCTGTTGAATATTTACACTCTATGTGAAAGTATTCATGGAGCATCATCATCCCTTAGAAATAGAATATGAATGAGGAGCAACTTTCAAAGTTTATACACACAGAAGTGTGCAACATTTGAAACCATTATGAAGCGTAAATAGTGGTTGCTTTGAAGCGGTCTCAATGTTATCAAGTTTTGTGGTTTAACTTTGATGAAAGCCCAAAGGGAAATTTCCTACATAAACTAAAAATGATATGCGATTACTATGTTCTCTTTTGTGGGATTTAATAGAAATATGTTTGTGGTTCTAAGGAATTTTTGTATTTTTAGCTGACAGTCGTAAAAAAATTGCTGGGAATATACTCGTAAATGTAAAAGGATCTGCAGCTTTGTTGATTGGGAGTTGATTTTGTTGTTTCACAACTTAGTAAAAATGATTAAGAGAGATGATTTTGGTAGGAAGGAGGCGCAATATTAGAAATCCAGATTTAGAAATTTGGTTTTGATAAAAAAAAAATAAGTTTGTAGGCTCTTAAGACACACAGACACTAATCTGTTTTAGTTGTACTATTACTCTGTTACTATAATTTCTGTTACAAAACATTGGGGAGTTTTTTCGCAATTTAAACCACCCCACGCTAGCTCTATGTGCGGCGTCATAGGCGTAATTTATTTGCAAGTTTTAACGCAGAGCCGAAGTACAATATTTAAATTCGTACTTTGGCATAATGACTCATTCTAGTGGGTTTGGAAAAAGGTAGAACTGATTGGTAACCCGTTCGCTTCTATCACCTTTATCCAGTCATTTAGAATCCCTTGTTGCTATTGCAAGATCATTGCTTATGATAGCACTATCATTGGCGAAGAGAAAAAGAGTCGTTCTGGATCATTTGTGTGCTGCTTCATAGGACGACATTAAAAAGCAACGGAATTTGTACACTGCCTTGGTGAACTCCAATCGCATATCATTCTCATGTGCGTCGGGTATGCTTAAATTTTGAGATCTTAGCGCCGTCCATATAAAATTTTTGGAAACTCTATAGAACCCCTTGTTCAAATCGATGACGGCGATATGCAGATCTTTCGAACCGTCGCGATGTTTCTCTCCCGCCCAAAATAATTTGGAGTCGATCTTGCAGATTCGGATGAGTAAGGGGATTCAACCGAGCGTAGTGATGATAATAAATAAATATCTTGTATGGCTTTTGTGAGTGCTAGCGCTTCCACCCGAAAGTCTCTAAAGTGAACATTCGAGAAGGCGTTTGCCTCTGCTTTATTCCATCTAGCCCCTAGAAGAAACCAATTACTATTTTAGAGAAGTCAACTTGTTCTTGTTTTGTTCGAATGGTTTTGCCTAAATTAAGTTGATGTACCGAGTTTTTCATTTAATGTGCTCCAATTTGATTTTTAAATAACTTCATGTTTTTACTGGACTTGTTTTCAACTTCTCACCCTGATAAGTATTCCGTTGATGTGCTCTCCCCTTCAGGCTCGTCGCACCATTGTGTCATATCAGCTAATTTCTCATACACCGACCACACAGTTAGAAAAAAGATTCCTAAAACAACCGTATGGCAATACGAGAAAGCCAATTGGAGCGGACTTAACACCTTCTTTAGGAAATTTAACTGGTCGTTATGTTTCCTCGATAACGACGTGTATGCCGCTGCTGATATGATCACTGACACTATTCTCTTCGGAATGAGATCCTTTGTACCTCATCGGATGAAGAGTATCAGACCAAACGATAAGGCATGGTACGACTCGACCTGTAAAGAGGCTGTCAGGGTTAGAGAAGTATTTTTTCGGTACTTCAAGACCAATCCGACAGAGGAAAACCGAAAAAAGTTTAAACGAGCCAGGAATGATTGCAACGTCTTTCTCAATACGACCAAAAGTTGAGGCAAAAAATACTACAATGTCCCAAATGTAGTAAAAGCTTTTGGTCATTTGTCAGAAACATCAGAAATTCTGTCTCATCCTCCACCCCAACGCTCATCTACAATGACATTCCAGCTGTCAACTCTTTGTACAAGGCCAATCTGCTTGCTGCGCACTTTGCGGCCAGCTCAACACTCCCAGATTGTGCTCTGTCTCCGCTTACACTTGAGTGCGTCGAATCTTCAATGAGACGAATCCACTTTCCCACTCGTGTAGTAGCAAGAGTATTTAAAGATCTCAACATACTCGTACATAAATCCGCTGTTTCAGATGGTATATCTCCCCTTCTTCTGAAGAGGTGTTCTTCCACGCTGGCAAAACCACTGCGTAAGCTTTTTCATCAATCCTACTCTTTAGGACTCTTTCCGAGCAGATGGAAAACAGCATTTGTTGAGCGCGTCCGAATCTTGTTCCCTCTCCTCCTACAGACCCATTGCACTTACGTCCCTTCTCTCCAAGAACTCTCTGATGGAAACGCTGATAAACCGTCAGCTCATGAAATATATCGAAACACGAAAACTTCTTAATGACCGGCAGTACGGTTTTCGTAGCAATAGGTCCACTGGTGATCTGATAGCATGTCTCACTGAAAAGTGGAACCAAAGCGCGCATCAATCTGGTGAAAGCAAGATAGTTGCACTTGATATTATTAAGGCGTTTTACAGTTTGGCATCAGGCCCTTTTGTCGAAAATGCGTGCTTTTGGGATCGATGACTCTCTTCTTCAATGGATTAGAAATTACCTTTCGGAATGTTCAATTCAGGTTGCCTTGGGTGGTTTCAAGTCTGATATTCACAAAATAAATCCTGGTGCACCCCGTTCTGTCTCCGACACTCTTTTTAATTTTATTCAATGATCTCTTGTCTGCTACTTCTAATCTAATATATTCCTTTGCTGACGACAGTACTCTCTGCTTTTCATATTCGTTCCCGGACTCACTTCCCTGCTCTTCGGCTGCAGAACGGGAAGGCCAGCATATGTTAAAGCTCATTAACAGCATAACTAATTGGGGAACCACTAACAGAGTAGAATCTAATGCTTCCAAAACACAATGCTGTCTGCTGTCGTTAAAACGAAATTTAAATATCCAGCCATTATCCATGAATGGCACTTACATCGTCGAAACCGATAAACTTTCCATTCTCGGTATGTGTGTCAATGACAACTTACGTTGGAATGACCACATATTCGATGTAGCCAAAGATGCTGCGAAATGTCGAAGTTTCCCTAAGCGATGTAAGAAATATTTTACCCCTCTGATGTGGCCACAATATACCATATAAGGCATTCATCCGCCCAAAATTGGAGTACAATGCCGACATCTGGTCACATCTGCACCTGCTAGATAGGATTCAAAACCGTGCGACAAAACTCATAGGTGATACTAAAAACAGTCAATTAAATACGTACCAGTATAGGGACTTTACAAATATTGATTGCATTTGTCTCCTGTAAGATCTGCGGAGTTCTAACTTGAACGAACTCTTCTACACAGCTTCTGTGATCGACCAAGGAGTTTTAAACTCCTCTCTTTGACATACGAGTACATGTCAACGTAAAAACCAAAAAGATACAATTTAATTCCCCATATTGGATGACCCACCATATTTCAAATCTAGAGATTTCACCTATTATCGCTGGAAGTGTTACAAATTGATGAGACTACACGATATGCATCGACAACTGCGAAATAAGATGGTCTGTGAGGTACGAAAAGTAAAAGTACGTTTTTATAAACACAAACTTGATACATCTGCCGCAGGGAAAAATCTTTGGAAAAATCTGCGACAAATGGGAGTTGGCAAACAAGAGCATAAGCTTCCAGATGACTTGGATTGCAATGCACTCAACCGAATATCTACATCATGCCCCTCGTCCAACTCTTCTGATGTAAGTTTGACGTTTGAGGAATCCATTGGTGGCAACAGAAACTCAGAAAGTTTTTCTTTTCTTAGTGTCTCAGATTTTGATGTCGTGTAGGCGATATTGTCACTGAAGTCAAATGAAACTGGATTAGATGGGATACACTCTAAATTTATTAACTGCCGTTGCCAGTCATTCTTTCATATATAACACCCATTTGCAATACCATTTTAACTACCTCTGTGTATCCCAACGAATGGAAAAAGCCAAGATCGTGCCCATACCAAAAAAGGTCAATAGTAACTTATCTGAATACAGACCAATCGCAATCCTGCCTTAACTTTCTAAGATATTTGAGAAAGCTCTACTTGCACATTGAATCCAACACTTCGCAAAACATCGGCTAAGCTCGTGTCAATCGGGTTTTCGAAGAAGGCGAAGCTGCAAAACCGCTCGCTTATTTATCACTGATGAGATTCGAAATGGTCTCAATCGGAATGAACTTGCCATTTTAACCCTTCTCGATTTCTCAAAAGCTATCGATACGGTAAACCACGCACTCTTGTGCTCTAAACTTATAAGCCATTTTAATTTTGCTACCCCATCGGCAAAACTGGTATATTCACACCTAACTGGTAAACAACAATCCTTAGTCGTTGGAGATCGAGCATCTGAAATGTTATCGATGACAACTGGTGTACCGCAAGGGTCTATACTCGGACCAATTGTTTTTTCAATATATGTGAATGAGCTCCCTAATGTACGCAGACGATGTACAACTATTTATACAAAGTCCTACAAGTTTGGCAGAATCCACGACATTAAAAATGAATAAAGATCTCCGAAATATCCTGAACTGGGCGCAGGCTAATAACCTTTGCCTAAACCCGAGAAAATCAAAAGCCATCGTTATTTATCGGAATAACATAGATCTGACCTCTTTTCCATTGCTGCAGCTAGGGGACTCAAACATCGAATTTGTTGAGTCTGTTCGAAATCTAGTTATTACCTTGAATCGTGCATTCCTTGTCAGACAACCCTCGTATATGCATCATTACCTAAAAAGTTAATTGCTATGGTTTACGAGGTATTCGATCTACAGCGACGATATGTTACCTTTTCGTGGTTAAATGGGTTTCATTTCATAAAAAAAACCTTTATATTAAGGTCAACTATGGTTGAGACTGTGTAGAAAATTAGATAGCTTAGAATAGAAGTAGTTTATAGTCTTAAGGATAATGTTTTACATGACATGTAGATCTCACTTTTTTTCAAGATGTTTGAAAGAGTTTTACATCGCAGTGGTATAGGTATTTTTCAAAAATTACACTAGGCATCTTTCACTAATTGTTAACTCAAAATTTTTGCTAAAAATGAATAAAAAAAAAAATAGAAACGTGTCCTCCCTTAATAATAAGTAAGAAAAAAAAGAAAACACAAATATTTAACATTAACAAATAAGTATAAAAAAAAATAAAATACAAAAAAAAAACAATAAATATAAACAAATATATATATTTTCCGTGAATTGGTTTTTCTGTGTGCTAATTTTGTATTCGTATTCTATATATTATATACCAGTACATTGATATTTATTTTCCATTAATAATCGTGCCATTTTTTTTTTTCTTAATTTCACATAATATATCTATATCGTCGTGTATGTGTGTTTAAAAAAAAAATAAAAAATAAAAAAACCAAAAAATTATTAAGTATTAATTACAAAAAAAAAAATAATATCAAAATCAACATTTTTTACATCATACTTATATTTTTCTTTAATTATTAATAATAATTTTTTTTTCGTTCGTTTTATGCGGTTTGTTTTCGCTACTTTCATTTTTTTTTACTTAACTTATTCGTTTCGTTTTCATTCAATTTCATATGTGATTTTTTTTTTATTTAAATTAATGTTTTTAACATTCTTTTTGTTTTAATGTTTTTTAACCAAACAAACAAAATTTATTCAAAACAAAAAAGAAGGAAAACAAATTCTACCTTCGGAGAATATTTAAAAAAATAATAACAAATTCAGAAGGTCCTTCCATTTAATTTTACGAATACAAGAGTGTGCACCATCTTTTTTTTTTTTTGTTCATATATTTGTTGTATACATATTATATGTAAAATTAGGCGATAATTTTTATTTATATTTTTTTTTTCTCATTTTGGTTTTACCTAACACTCAATTGGCTTTAAAAAGAAATTTACTCCCCCCAGACCATATTAATCCTAGTTTGTTGTTATTAACCAATTTAGTGTACTACACCATAAACAAAACAAAATATTTAATTATTATTTTTTTTTTTATAATAAAACACAAGGGTTTCTATTTTCCAAGTTTTTTTTTTTATGTTGAAAGTTTTGGTTCATGATTGGAGATTTATATATACATACATATTTTTTTTTTTTTTTTATTTAAATGTGTTCGTGGATTGTATACGTGGATGGTATTGTTCAATTATGCTTCTTATGCGTTAACAAATATTTTTTTTTTTTAACTTAATTATATATACATATACTATGAATATACACGCTTTGGTAAAGCACTAGGGTATGACACATGAATGTTATAATTATGTTGGAATTATTGTACAAACAAAAAAAAACAACCTATATAGCAAAATAATACAAATTTGCGGATATGATAATTTGTTATTATTATTGTAGCTCTAGTGCTTAAGAAAATTCAAATTTATTCAAAACAAAATATATATTTGTAATATAGCAAATTAGCTTTAAGATAATGAAAAAAAAATAAAAAATTCGAGTGATTGGATGGTTTTGTTTCCTGTTAAAAAAATAGATTCTACAACTTTGCCTTTGAATATTTTTTAGATACTTTTCCAAAATTTTATAATTCTTTTTTAAACATTATAAACTGATGTTAAATATGTTGTGATCGGCTTAAGAAAAAAATCTTGACAAACGTTCTTGTTATTCTGTTGCACACATTTATGAGATGGACTATAGTCTGAGGTTTAGGATTAAACGAACATCTCTCTCTAGTAAGATTTTGCTCTAATCACTTCCAATTTTTTACACCTGTTTGAGTGCGCACCTCGAGGACCGTGTCTTAGTCATCTAAACCTATGAATTCGGACCCCCCTAACAATGTTAATGCGGCCCATACAAATTTTTGTTTTATCTTCTCCGAATTCCATTTAGACATCGAATATCAAGGAGAATTTTACTCTCGAGATAACCACCAGCATTTAATGTGTTTGTGATACCACCCTTTTTGTACTTGGTGAAAAGCATTTTTTATTTTTCAAGTTGTCTCCTAAGTCCAATGAAACGGTCCAAAGAAAGAACGTTTAGAAGAAACAATTTTTCACTTGATTTCTTCGATGGCGTTATTAGATAAATAAAATGGGTTTTGTGGTTTAACACTAAATCCATCTTTGTCACTTCTTCTTTTAAAACCCACAATTGCACCATTTGAAACCCGCTAATTTCTTCTCACAATAGCAACGTCTGTATCGTATGCCGGCAGTTATACACCCTTTTAAAAAATTGTGCCTCTAACATTGCCCTCTCAAGTTGCAGAAGCTACATAATAGCGCATCATCTTGTTGAATCAGTTTTTTACATTAAAGATCTCAGGTGTACCTTTAGTGACGTTAATGGAACAGCAACGTCATTCATATGATTCATTCCAGCTGACAGACCGTAGTTAAACGTTCACCGTCGTAAATAAGTCTGAATTCTTCAAATTATTGTGATGTTCACGTTCTCATTTTTATTGCTGTTAGTTTTGTTTCGCTTAAGTACTTTTTTTATTTTCAATAAAGCCAATGTTCTTCCCCTAGAAAGGCGAACATTACTTGATGAAACTTCAAAGACCTTCGCTCCGATTGTGTTGAAGTTCTTTTGTTTTTGCTTCTATTTTAAGTCATCTGATCCCCGACGACGTCAACAACGCCTGCACGCCACTATGATCAGAGTTCTGCAACGCGGTTGAGTTCCCTCGAAGTCAGTTCCATTATTTATCGTTCTCCATATCTGCCTGGGGTGTCACATCCGCCTACCTGAGTGGATAAATGGATTCTATTGCATGAAACTGCCTTCCATGCACTTCCGATTTCTTCTACGTATTTTGACGTCTATTGTAGTTTGTCGTTCGATGCACTATTTGGCCAATTGATTTTTTAAATGTTGCAAAGACAAAGAAACACTGTATCTCTGCTTGAAAACATTGCTTTTTCAAATTTTAGAGCATATCCAACGCAGCGCTTGGCTGGGGAATTTTGTGGTGTACACCACCATATCTCCTAGATATAGAAATCTGCTTACTTCCTTGACTTGTTTTCAGTTGTTGACTGTTGAGTTGAGTGGCTCTGATATTACGCTGGCAAACTGAAGTGTTTAGACCCTTTCTTTTAGCCGTATTTATTTTGAAACCTACTTTGTTTGTCTCTGACTCCAAGTTGTAGGCCATCTGGTGCAGGTTCAGTATCCTATGTGAGATCAGGCAAACGTCATCCGGATAGTTAAGACATTTTCGAGATGTTATAACAGACCGGACTGCGCTGATGACAGCACTGATTATTACAAAAAGTAACAATGGCGAGGATATACAATTTATCGTAATAATATTGCGAACTTCAAATTCTTCTGACACCTCATTGTTGCGTAAAATATGAGATTTACCGCCATCCTAATTTGTTTGGTGTCTCCATAATAGCGACAAGTTTTTGTGGAATATCAGTCTTGCGCAAGGCTGGCCATATATATAGATAGGTTTCAAGCTGTCGAAATCCATGAATAATAAGGGAAGATCAATATTTAACGCATTGTTCACTGATGATCCGCAAGGTATTGGTGTGGTCCAAACATGACGGTCCAATTCGAAAGCTTACGCGTTCGATGTCGAGCGACTCGAAATTGTTCTGGCTACTAGTTTAGCTACATGCGGAAGAACACATATACCTCGCTAGTCGTCACATTCCATGAGCATCCTCTTCTTACATTACTTAAAAATCGCTTCCTTCTTTCAATTTTCAGAGAAGGTTTCGGTGTCCCATGCGTTGCTTATTAGTGGGTGTAAGATTTCTGCCGAAGAGTGCTTGCGAATTGACTTGTTTTACTTTAGGGCCCTTATCGCCGACGTTATTTCAACATGCTGGAGGCTAATTTGACTCATAAGGGACTCACCCTGTTGTCTAAGTGGTTAATAGGTGTTGCAAAATGTTCCAGTCATCTGGCAAGCTGTTCCTCATCCGAAGTCAACAGACTTTCGTCAAATCCTTTGCAAACTGTTCCTCATCCGAAATCCGTCAAGTTTTTAACTAGACGCGGCTTGGAACTTTGACCAGCAATACTATAGGCACTTCAGCCTTGTTGGTTAACGCATTGATGTAGTTACGCTGGTATGATTTTACCCTACGTTGCACTAATTTTCTCTTCATAATTCTAGTTCAGGACCCTCTACTGCTGAGACTTTTGCAATACATGCATTGAGTTCAATACTTTCAACGATCCGTCATCAAATGTTGTAAATTATATGTCCATGGTCAGTGTTTCTAACAGCGTTCCTCCGCTCTCAATCTGGCTTATGTATTTGTTATAACGCAAACTTGTGCATGGGATTTGCCACATATTATGCTGGGTTATCCATTCACTGAATCCACAAAATTTTAATTTAGTTTTCCAATTCTATTTGTATTTTCATATAACTTGGTTTTGTACTCAAGCTAAAAATTGGTGTGACCTTTATTTGAAGCGACATGTTTAGCAAACAAGTATCATACATATCAGGCCTTTCATGTCCAATGATTCATATGGTATTCCCAAAGTAGAATACGAGTATGTATAACAAACAAACAAAAATAAGAGTCAATTTCATTCCATTAAAGGGAGACAGAGAGGAAATCCTACTGACTCATCCATTTAAGAGAATTTCAGTCTCTTTTGAATTCGAGGTTTGCTAATTAGTCATAAATTTACCTAGGAATGATGCATAAATTTGTTTTTCAGTTCGCTATTCAACTCTTTTGTTTTGCATTCGTATAAAGGAAATGCCATAATTCGAATGTCTTATTGCGGTTCCTTAATATATTTTGGTTTTTATCTAAGTTATAGATTGACATGGGTATTTCCGCCATCAGAAATTTACACCCCCCCTCCCCCCATTCAAGTTGTAGAATCACTTTTCAGGAATGCAAAACCCGAAAAAATTTGTGAAACACAAACGAAAAAAACAAAAAACAAATAATTAATTGTAATTTGGTTAAGGAAACACAATTTTTTTATGTATTTATTTAAGCCTTGGATATAAATATATTTATACAGAAGGTAGCAGGACAATACACTCCTACTAATTATAGCAAATTTAACCCGCCCCGCCCCAAGAAAACACAAAAAACACACAAACAAAGCCGGACAAATGGTTACAGAAAAATTATATATATTTTTTTTCTTTAAATAAATTCTTTTGGGTTGTGTTTTGTCAATGTCACCTCATTTACATACATAAATACACAAACACAGACACATATACACACACGCCAAATCGCTTTAACTGAGGTTTATTTCTTTTTTTTTTTTTTACTTGTAGTCTAACGTATTTTTTTTTTTTTTTTTTGTACTAAAACTTAAAACCCCCAAATTCCCGCCCCAAAATAAGGCAAAAACAAAACAAAATTGTATGCTTAAATTTGAACACGGACAAAGTTGGAATGTAAGCAGGTTTAGCTAAAAAAAAAAAAAAACATAATTTTTTGTTTACTCTCTAATATTGTATAAAGTACGTAGTATATGAAATTCCCCTTCCCCTTACCAACCCCCCATAAAAAAATAAAATCAAAAATTAAGCGAAATTTTATATATATATGGCAAAAAAAAAAAAAAAAAAATTAAGTAAATTCGGACACGATGGTGATGGTGTTGAACACTATTTTACAAATTTGAATGCAAAAACATAAAAACGGACAATCAAATCAAAATTTGAAAACAAAATAACCCCTTAAACCAAAAATTAAAAAAAAAAAAAAAAAAACAATTCAAACAAAAAAAAATGTTAAATAAAAAAAATTTTTGTTTTTGGGCTAATGCGACGTTTTTTGCCTCTCTCCCCTCTTGTCGTCAGGTTACCTGACGACGACGGCGGCTGCTATGCAAATCCATCATCGCCATGATACTTCCAACTCACAACAACAATACAAAATACCTCCCCCTTCTTCAGCAATAACATCCACATCATCCACCATATCAGCAGTAGCATCAGTTGCATCGGCAATGTGCGGCGGCGGTAACAGTGGGGGTGGCGGCGGCGGCGGCGGTGGTACCGGTGGCGGCAGCGGAGGCGGTTTAAATCTATCCACATTTAGTACATGCAATATCCCATCAACACCAGGGTCACAATTAATGCCACCATCTTTAGTATGCACCTCACAATCTTCGAGTGGTGGTGGTGGTGGTGGTGGAAATGCTGGAAATGAAAATCAATCAGCATCTTCATCACATATGCTAATGGCAGCAGCTGCTGCAGCAAATTTAGCCGCATCTAGCAGTGGTAGCAGTAGCGTTCTAACAGGCAGTGGAAGTTCAGCACCTGGCATTGGTATCGGGGGTGGTGGAGATGATTTTCGTTGTGATCCCTGCAATAAAAATCTATCATCGTTAACTCGCCTTAAGCGACACATTCAAAACGTACATATGCGACCGACCAAAGAGCCAGTCTGTAACATATGTAAACGCGTTTACAGTTCACTTAATAGCCTAAGAAATCACAAGAGTATATATCATAGAAATTTAAAGCAACCCAAAGAGGAGAGTACCAGCAATAGCACAAATAATACACATTCGCCATCGTCACTGGGTCATAATCCATATTTTTCACCACTAAATCATCGCTCATCATAGGGGTTCGCTTATTTTGATTATTTAGCTAATATTAATTATATATAAGACGCTGAGATACATTTTAAAGTTTCATACATGAATAACGAATGACACAAGTGTGTTTCTGAATATTCAGAATATTTTCTTTAATATTTTTTTATTTTTTTTTTTTTTTATATATAAATTTTAATTTTAGTTTAAAAATTCAAATTCAAATCAAAAATTCAGAATGTAGTGTGTAAATAATAATAAGAAAAAAAAAAAAAAAAAAAAAAACAGAGACACAACAAATAGTTAGCTAAACAAGAGAAGAAAAAGTTTTTAAAAAGTTTACTAGACATTAAGGTGCCGGTTAGACGAGATACAGATCCCTTTTTGTTTTCATCAGCCATTTTTATAAATGTAAATATCTAGGTTAGTCTTAAATTTAAAAGAAAAACAAGCAAGAAATACGAAAACTACAACTAAAATTCGACATTTTTTTTCAATTTTTATTCAGTTTGTATGTTTATGTTATGTTTTGTAGATTTAAGTTCATTACTTTGTTTAATTTGCATTCTCTATAACCATATATATATATATTTCTGTGAACACTTTTCCCCCCTTCACTTAGAGTACACAATAAATCCGATTTTTACTCCCGTTGGAACCAATTGGCACAGCGTGATAATAGCCTTTTTTATCAAACACTTTTTTTTTTATGTTCTCCCCTTGAAAAGCTACAAAGAAAAAATAAAACAACTTTTTTCAGTATTAAGTGTTAAATATAAAAATAAATCTAGCAAAACTTACATTTAAAAAAAAAAAAAAAATAAAATTCTAAAAAAAAGTAAAACTGACTCAAAGTTTTGCCACTTAGTCAAAAACTAAATTCTTTCCGACTAAGTCTGGTGCTACCAAAAAAAAAAGAGACACTAGTGACAAAAAAAAAAGAAAAAACAACTACCTAACCAAAATCATAATCAGGCCAAAAATGTTTTCAAAATTTTGCTAAAAATCGAAACGTTTTCAATTTTTATTTAATTTTTTTTTGTTTTGATTTGTTCCAATTCAAAAATTAAAAATTCAAAGAAAAAAAAAAACGTTTATTAGGTGATTTACAACCAATTGGTTCCAGTTGGTGGACCCGTTGGATTTTTATCAGTTTATTTGTTGTTAAAAGAAAATTTAAAAAAAAAAAAATTAATTACTATATGGTTCCTTTGTATGTTGTACAAAAAAAAAAAAAAAAAAAAAAATATAAAAAAACTTGTAGAACCTACAACACCTATGTTTTCTTATATTAAATACTTTATACATTTACAAGAAAAAAAAATTTTAATTATTGTTCCTGCTTCCTTTCGAAAAAAAAAAAAAAAAAAAAACAAAAACAAATACGAATATTTATTTTTGATGGTTAAAAAAGAAATTTCTTTAAAAATAAAATTTAATACTGGGCGAAAATTCGCGAATATTTTTTTTTATTATTATTATCAGAGTTAGCAAAATTTTTTTAACATTTTTACCAAAGTTGCCTGAATGAAAAAAAAAAAAAAATACAACAAACACAAACAAACAAAAAAAAAAAAAAAAAACATCAACTGAGCCTTACTGAAAGTCACTATTGTCTCTTTTTTTCTCTTCTCTTCCTATATGTTATATAGGTGGAAGCACCAGCCTTATCGGTGGCGTTATAGTACCCGGTGGTAATTCAAATAGTAATAACAATAACCACCATCACCACCATCATTCCTCCCACCATCATCACCAACAACAACAGCAACCCCAACAACAACAGCAACAACAAGCACAAGCACAACAACAACATCACCAACATTCTGCGTCTTTGCTTCATTCCCATCATCTTCATCATCATCAAACGCATCATGATCATGCGTCACCAACACAACAACAGCAGCAACAACAACAACATCCGGCATCGAGTTCCCAACAATCGGCATCTGCGTCCTCAGCATCGGTGACATCAGCTGCACTACAACACTTACATCATCATAGTGCATCACCAATTGAATCACCACATCATCATCCTTTGCAACATCATAGACGTTCTCTATCACCAGCTGGATTAGGTGCCCAAGTTGGACTAGTTGGACCATCGACATCAATAACAGCAGCGAATAGTAATCGTTTATTACTACCATTACCATTGACAGCTTGTCATCGTTGTGATGTTTGTGGTAAATTGCTCAGCACTAAATTGACACTTAAACGTCATAAGGAACAACAACATTTACAACCACTCAATAATGCTGTTTGTAATTTATGTCACAAGGTATTTCGTACCCTAAACAGTCTCAACAATCACAAGAGTATCTATCATCGGCGACAAAAGAATCATCATTCATCGTATTTCCATGGCAGTAGCTTGCATCAATCATTGGCGAATAGTAGTAATAATAGTTCGGGTGGTAGTGTTGTCGGCAGTCGTGGCAGTAGTGCTGCTGAACTTTTACTCTCACCAATTGCACAGCAGCAGCAGCATTCACCCGGTGATGTCGTTAAACCGTGTATAGCTTTCTTATAAGAGCAACATCACTTTCTGAGGCAACTGTTTACAGTGTGCGCCCAAAAATTCGCTCAGTAAAAAAAAAAAAAAAAAAAAAAGAAAAAACTTTTAAATTGAATTGAAATGAAGTGTGTTTTGAGCGTGCTTGTAATCGTTAATTAGATTAAATGAAAGAAAATCAAAAATTTGCCTCAGAATAGATTGAGAAGAAGAAGAAGAAGAAAATGAAGGCACACGATAAGGAGATAGTGTTTTTTTTTTTTTTTTTTTGTAAATATTAAAGTTGTAGAAAATTTTTTTTTTTTTTTACTTTTCCTCTAATATTTGTACTTGATTGTATATTTTCATTTGGAAATAATGCTGCTGCTGCTGCTGCTACAAGTTTCTGATCTCTGAAATAAATTTAATTTTATTCGAGTTAGATGATAGGAATAAGAAGAAGAAGAAGAAGGAGAAGAAGAAGAAAATTATTTTTTTTTTTAAAGAGAAGGAAAGAAAAGAAAAGAGAAGAAAAAATGATAAAATGCAATTTTCTGTGATTATTATTTTGTTAGGCCTTTTATACGCGTAAATGTTTGTATATTTTGACAGCGAATTTTAGAGAATTTACAGATTAAAACTACGACGATATGATTCGCAGACTGATTTAGAAAAGAATAATTTTTGTTTCCCTATTTTTTTTTTTTTTATTGATAGTTATCTTTATTTGTTGACGTAGATTTTTGGTCAAATTCAATTTGATCATTTTAAGTTTGTTTAAATTGTTCTCTTATTCGTGAAAAGGAGGAAAAATTGACGCCTGACTGTAGAATAGCATGAATAAATGAGGTCATGAGTATATTTGAATAGCCAACAGATAATCCCGAATTGTTATTGGAAATCAACACTGGTTTTCTACAGAATGAAACAACATGTTTTATTGGTTTTATATTAAAGTGTCAGATCATCAGGTGTCCATGTAATGTATAATATATCAATGTCATAGACTCATCTTCTGTTCGTTTTTTTAAGAATTTACCCTTGCTCTAACATAGATACATGTATTTTGTATTATTCGCCCTCTATTGTACGTTTTCTGACATGCCAACAATCTTTTTCTTCTAATCCAGCATAATCCTGAATCCAAAGATTTTTTAAACTGCGATACTTTCGTCACTTGACAGTCCTTAGGAATTTAATCCTATTGTTATATTTATGACACTCGTGTCTCTTTAAATGTAACAGACGGCATCTTCTTTTTTTCTAAACTAATGATAAAGAAGATAAAGGTGATAATTCAAATAGTAGACGTGACGAATTAGACTGTTTGCTCGATTAAGTCATCTCGAATTTGAGTACCCTTTCCTTATTTTAGACTAAGATAAAGTATAAATGAGTAAATTTCGTATCCAAATATGGCATTGTTAAGCAGTAACAGATGTCATACATATAACGCATATTTGCGTTCTTGAAAATTTTGCTGACAGTGTCAGCTCTTGTTGTGCAAAACTTCTGCATACTTCTACTGTTAAACCAAATTTCAATTATGATACGAGCATGTATAAATCAAGAATTTTTATAACCAGCGGCGATTTTTCGTGCAAAATATTCATGAACGGCGGGTGCTTTGACATCTTATTGCGCGCTAAAACTCTGCCCCAGCATTGACAACGAATATAGATAGAATTGTAACATTTGTCGAAGGCAGATCACACCTGACTCCAGTCGAACCTGCTTTTTTTTAAAAGAAATATTATTGGCAATCGCAAGTCAGCTAAATTAAAAAAAAAACCCTAAGCTACTTCCCGACTTATCCCTGTCTACATTGATAAAGCGAACAACACAATTCTTTCGGTAGGGATAGATACAGTTTTCCGACACTGCAGCCGATTGCCTATTGTAACAGCAACAACTGTGATATTAATAGCTTTGTAGCATAAGTGTTTTAACTTTGGCGTTCATCAATCAAAAGATCGTTTCATTTAGAAAATTTTTAAAATTATGCAAACCATTTTACTAGATGCGAGTACCTTGCAGCTATAGAAAACAATTCATTCGAAGATACAGTATTGTGCAAAACCTAAACAACCATCTGAAATCAACATTTCACAGTAAATTTTTTAAAGTTTCTACCACACCAAATAAAAACAAATGAATATCGAATGTTTATACATCAGTATATTTTAAATTTAACAACTTCATAAGAAAACTGTATCACTTGAAAATTTAAAACGACCGAAAATCAAAAATATAGCAAAATTCAACTGTGCAAAACCTAAGCAACTTTCTTAATATTTGGTGTAATATCCCTTATTTTGAATAATTTCGGAGCAACGACGAGGCATAGAAGCAATTAGCTTTGAAATTATTTCCTGGGATACATTTTGCCACTCAGTTTTCAAAGCATTGTACAGCTATATCTTATTGAAAAAACGTTGTCCAGCGACCCGGCTTTTATGACTGCCAAACAGGTTTTCGATGTGATTCAAGTCGTATTATTGGGCCGGCCAATCAAGGGCTTGAATCTCACTATCCTTTATCCACCCTTTACCAACTTCGATGTACATTCCGGACCGTTATCCTGTTAAAACATTTTCCCATTGCGCATGTGGTAGCATTACTGATTCTAGAATCAATTTGTATTTGAATGGGTCCATAATTCCTTCGATTTCGTGGAATGGGCCTAGACCTCCAGCCGAAAAATACGTCCATACCATCAAACTACCGCCACCGTAACATTGGGTGTGCAGAATCTGGGATTAAGTCGTTGGCCTTTACCCCGTCTGGCATGAAAAGTCACATCAGAATTAAATAAATTAAACTTAGACTTAGACATCGCTGAAAAGAACTGTTTTCCATTTTTCAAGGGTCCAGTGTTCATATTTTCTTGCAAAATTTGAAAATATGAAAAAAGTTAAGTTTGAATTATGTTTAAATGATTTAATTGCACAAACTGTTCTCTAAATGCCTTTTTGTGAATATCGGAATATTCCAAAATCAACCTCCGAAGTGAAAAATATTTTTTAAAAAAACCAAAAACATTAATTTTTCGCACAAAATAGTTGTATTAATATCTAAATTATTTTTCTACATAGTCTCTGTTTAAATCTATACATTTTTGGTAACGTGGGACGAGCTTTTGTATATCCTCGTTAAAAAATGGCACCGCCAGTGCGTTGAGGCATTGATTCACACCGTTCATAAGTTCCTCATTACTTCCAAAATGTTGCGATGCAATCGATGATTTCAATTTTGGGAAGAGGTGATAATCACTTGGTGCCAAATCAGGACTGTAGGGAGTGTGATCGAAAATATCCCAATTGAACGTTGTCATGCAGAAGCACCACACCTTTGGTAAGCATTCCTCGTCTTTTGTACTGGATGGCTCTTCTGAACTTACTTACAGTTTCACCGTAAACCGCTGCATTTACTGTGTTTCCAGGTTCCATAAACTCGGTCAACAATATGCTTTTACTGTCCCAAAAAACTGTGGCCATCATTTTTCGACAGGAAAAAGTTTGTCTGAATTTTTTTGGCTTATTTGGGGAATGAGTGTGCATTCACAATTTGCTGTCAAAATTCTTCACCTTCCATTTCTAAACGTTCGAGAAATGCTTTTCCTGAATTGACACGTTGGGTCTTGTGGACATCCGTGAGCGGTTTTGGGACCCAACCGACACAGAACTTGTTGTAGCCCAAGTTTTCAGACACGATTCTGTATAGAGTAGTTCGAGAAATTTCGGAAAATCTTGTCGCAAGATCTGAATTCTCGAATAAATTGGTCAACTTGGTGAACCACTTCTTGATTCATGATCGATTTGCGCCCTTGGCCTCCTTCATTATGCACATCTGTGCGTCCGTTTTTAAATTGTCTACACCAATCATGTACCGAACCATCACTCATCACTGTATTGCCGTAAACAGCACATAATCGACGATGAATTTGAGCTGAGCCATTCCCTATTGGAAAAATACTGAACGAAAACGGTCGAAACTTGGCATATTATTAGAGAATAATGTATTGGTTGCGACATGCAGAAACACGTCACTGAAGTGCACGTACGTAATGAATTGTAACACATCGGAGGTATACTCTTATATACATCATTCCATATTCATTTCTTTTTACTTAGTGTGGTAGAAAGTTGAAAAGTGAAGTATCGATTTAGGTTTTACTTAATACTGTAGATAGTATCGAACAGTGATATCGCAGATTGGTTCCCTAATGAAACCTGTTCTTTATAATTCCGCTTATTAGGACTCCTATAAATGTGCATAGAAAGATGACGACCAGCTACAGGGCATAAGATGTTCAGCTTTAAAAGGTTGAGATTATGCATGAAATCTTTTTCACTTTACAAATATTTGATTTAAAATTTTGAACCAAATGCTATACTGACATGTATTCTCTATGTATCTTACTGACTGCAGTATGACTAAATAACATCTTTGAGGTGTAAACAAAAAATGATGCCAGAAACAGAAATCCTACTTTATCTCCTTTCTTTCATGATGTGTTAGCAATAGATTTCCTATATCGTCATTCCTTTTTGCAAAAGACCAATAGAGAACAATTTAACAGCTTTTACCTTCAGTTAGAGATTTATTTTTTAAAAATAAAAATAAAAAGTAATAATAATTGAATAAACTAAGTAAAATCGAATATATTCGTAAGTATAGACTTTTATGTGCAATTTTTGTTGACAATACAATTACTAAGGCTTCGTTTATTGTTTTGTTTTCAATTTTATCAATCGCAGTTACGTCTTGATTCTTTGTATCAAAATAGTAATGGTTAGAAGGACCTTTATACGAGTATATATAGAAATGTGTAAACAAACTAGAAACATCCCTATCCCCCACCCCCCCCCCCCCCACTACACTCTCTAATCGGAATTATTGTGTACTCTAATGTGTAATATATGCCTATAAATAATTAATATATATATACATTTTAACTGAAAACAAAAACAAAAAAAAGAACTATATAATCGTATGCTAAGTGTTTGTACAGAGTTCAGTCGAGAAACGAATGTATTATTTTTTATTCAAAAAACAAAACTTTTGTTTTCATCAAAAAAAAAAAAAAAGAAGATATATATAGATGTACGAGTATATATATATTTTAGGAAAAGAAAAACGAATGAAATTGTATTACTTAAAAAAAAAAAAGTTAAACTTTTTTGGACTGATAAATATAAAATTTTACTGATAGGCAAATCGGTTTTTGAAAAAGCAAAAAATATCTTTCGATACATAAACTTTCATTATTTTTGATTTTCTTCTTTACACATACATATATAAATATTTTAATTTTTTTTATTTTTTTTTTTTTTTTGTTCATATTTACTTACACTAATATGTGTTCCATTTTGTTTTGTGTTCGCAAAGAATTTCGTATAGGAAAAAACAAAAAAAACATGAATTTCTTATTTTTTTTTTCGCGTTAGTAATATCGAAAGGACTGATAGGTTTAGAATATCTCATTTCATTTCCAGCGGCAAAATTTCATTAAATTTCTTTTTAATTAACAAAAAACAAAAATATTAACTAAAAGTGGTTTACAAAAAAAAAAAAACCAAAAGAAAACTATAATTCCCGAATAAGTAAAAACTAAAAAAAAAAAAAGAACAGTAACGAATTGTGATCATGACTATAATTGGCATTAATATTTAGGCAAAAAAAGACTAAAAGGAAAATATACAAATATTTAAAACAAAAACAAAAAAAAAAAAAGAAGAAAATAAATTATATTTAACACAAAAAGCATTTGGAAAAAATATAAATCAAAAAAGAAAAAAAAAAGAAACGTGGTATTTTGTTCGGATTTGTTTTAGTTTTTCCAATTGAACCATTGGTTTTTGAAATATATTTTTTTTTCTTTTTTGATAGCAAGTTTTGTTAAGCAATTTGTGATTGTCCTAAGACTGAATTTTCCCCCTGCCCCTTTTTTTCTATATTACATGTGGCAAAACTTGAAATGAAAAATTAAAATCAAAATCAAAATTAATATTAAAATTTTATTTATTTTTACTTTTCTTTTTTTTTTTGAAATTTTTGAAAATTAAAAAGAAGAAACAATTAATTAGGCGATGTTTTTTCTTAAAAAAAAAAAATTAAAAATTAAAAATAAAAAATAGAGAGAGAAAGAATGATGAAGATGAGAATTCGTATTACATATACAATTAGAAATAGTAGACGTATATACATTTATACATATATTTTATTTAATATTTTTTTTTTTAATGTTTTAAAAACAATTTTTATTTTCTTTTTGTTTTCAAATGCATTTTCTTATTTATTAAAAATTTCATTGGACTTCATCAAAATTATATGTCTACATATACATATATATATTTTTTTTTGTTTTAAGAAAATGTTTGAGAGACATTTAGATAAGAAGAAGAAGAAGGAAAAATATATTTAGAAAAAAAAAGAAAAAGTCTGAATTTTACTTTTTATTTGATACCAAATTTATTGATTTTTTTTTTTTAACTTTTTTTTTATTTTACAAAATAAAACAGAATATTGAATATATTTTTTTTTATACATGTATTTATTTTTTATCGAGTGTGAATATATATATATATTTAAAAATAAAAGAAAAAAAAAATTAACAAATATCTTTAAAAAAGAAAACGGTGCATAGAATGTAATTCTGCTTTTAACTTTTAATGTATGATAAATCAAACTAGATTGTTGTAAGTTAAATTTTTTGTTTTTCTATTTTTATTTTTAATTATAAACATTTTTACTTATATACATACATAAAATGGATTTAATTCTTAAAATGTTAAGTTTTATTCATTTCTTTTTTTGTGTCTTGCTTATATTATATTTTATTTTGTTCTCTTTATATAAATATATATATATATATATATATGAATAAATATTTCCTAACTCCGATGATAAGAAGATAATAAATAAAAAAGAAAAACAAGAAAATACAAGTAAAAATAAAAAAAAACACAGAAGAATTACATATTAAACAACAACAAAATACTGAATGTTTATGTTAAATATCGTTGTTTAAATTGAATAAACAAATTATGTCAACTGTAAAATGCACTATATGTTAAATGTAAAGCAAAGAAATACTTTTTTCTTTACTTAAAAATCATAAAACAATTAAACAAGAACATAAAAACGATTATTTTTATTTTTTAAATATAAAATAAGACTAAAACAGTGTACACATATGTATAATTAAATGAAAAGAGTTTTTAAATATTATAAATACGATAATTGTTTAGTTAATTAAATTTTTTATGAATACAATGCATAAGAAAAATGTTTTTAATTTTTTTTTTTTTTTTTTTTTCAATCTGGAGTAAGAATCGAATGCAAACTATGTTAGGAATTTGTAATATTGATAACAACCAATCAACTTTTTTTTTTTTTGTCTTTGAAGCAGTACAATTTAATCATTTAGACTAAATCTGTTGTTGTTGCTATTGTCTTTTGCTTGTTGTGTGTTTGTTATTTTAGTAATTTTTAATTTCTCATTTGTTATTTGTGAGCTTTAATATTCAGTATTTTCATAAATTGCTGCTGCATTGAAAGAGGTTTTCATTTTTGGACTTTTAAACAAAGTGTGACTAAGAACAAACTCATCTCTTTGTTTTGCCATTTGGTTATTATTGCCTACTTGCCAGTTTTCTTTTTTTGCAAATTTAATTTTTTTTTTATTAGGTGGTAACTAATGGAACAATTTTGTTTTCTTTAAATTTAAAAGTATTTGGGAATCTTCCGTTTCCACGAATTTGAAAATATTTACAAAATCATCCACAGACTTAAGTCTCATAGAAAATCAGTCAGAATCTTGTTTAGAAATCTTTCCAAATGGGTCGTGCATTTTTTCTGAGCTCAACGTCAACGTTAAATCTTCTTGTTAGCATAATAGAAAGTCGTCTCTTGAAGTAATACATATGTATTTCTGCTTTTGCATCTTGATGAAAAATAAGAAACCTTTTAGTATAATATTTCAAACTGATATCTACACACGGGTACACCTTTCATCATTCATGGGCAGAATACTTAAAGCACTAAAGATTAGCATAGACAAAGTACACCTCTCGTTCTTCTGAAGAGGTGTTCCCTTAAAAACGACGTACACTTTTTATCTATGTATAATAATCCTTAAGGCTCTATTTGATCAGATGCAAAATGACATTTATGTAGCTCGTTCATAGAAATCACTCTTCAAGATCATGAAAACACTGGTAAATCATCAGTTCATGAAATATTTTGAGGCACCGAGTGGAATCGTTTTTGTTTTTCTAAATAATTCACTAGAACGTAGTATATGTCCGTTGGACCTTTTAGGCTGGTGCCCATATTTTTTAAAAGTACAATTCTCTTTTCAAGCACTCAACTGCATGAAATTAACCTCAAACTCCACTATAGAAAGTGATCCGTAATGATACGTATTTAAATAAGAATAAAAAATTGTTGAGTCAACGGCCTCGCTACACTGAAAGCATCGGTTCCCAGTAGATCACCGAAATCAAGCAGTGTTGGGCGCGGTAAGTACCTAGATGAGGGACCACATGGGAACTTGGTACACCGCGTGCTGTTGACAAAAAATGCCACATGGGCATAGCACTCCGATCCTTTGAAAAATAAAAAATAATAAAAAGTTTTTGAAAATGTAGCTATTAGTTATTATGGGGCATAAATTGGCCAGCTCAGAGTGCTTCATCCTATTTTGCATGCACGGAATCGTATGATCTTAATGTTCTCATAATTGTATTTTTTATAATCTTGGAAAGACATTAATGTCCAAAAGTAAATTTTGTATAGTATTTAGTTTCCTCTAATTAATTAGATTGAATTTACTTATTTTCGTCAATTTTTCCTGTGGAGAATTAGTATTTTCGTAGTGAAAAATAATTTTGCCCACTTCTATTTCCTTTTGTGAATATTACTACGTGATCAAACCAGTATGCCCCTGAGAAATTTTAGAATATTTTGCAGTTTCCTCGTCTGCGAATATTAGCTAAAACATGAACTAAACTAGACAATTTTAATATACGTTTCCTTGTTTATAGAGTAACTTCGCATTTCTGAGGGGGAGTCTAATCAATATGTGTCCAAAAAATCTGTTTCATTCCAAATACTTATACATTATGCACGATGCAACATTTTTCGACACATTTTGAAGGAGTTTTCACTTTTCTATCCCAATGAGTAATACCGAGCTTATTATTGTCATGTACTGATATACTTTGGGTGACCTACTTTTGAGTCTGTATAAATATGTTCATATGTGCGAGTACAATGGGCCAAATCGAATTTTGGTAATAATCCCAGTTATTTTTTTTATAATTTTAATTTGGTAAAATTGAGCTTGTTTCCGTAATTGTCGGTGAATTTTTGTCACGCATTGTAAACGACTTAATATAACAGCAATTTCTTTATAATTTATAATTTGCTCTGTGTACGTGCTACAGTTTTGGGTGAACTTGGGCCCAAATCAACAGCTGTCCCCGTTTAGCGTAATTTTACATTAACCTCGGTTGCGCATATGAAATTTATGTCCGAATTGAAGCCTTCTTTTGCCGGATTGAGCTTCTGGAATGGTTTCTTCAAGCCTTTCCTAGTCAGCGCATTATTGTTTTTTCGTTCAAGATATTCCAAACTTCTAAGAAGGTTAATGTCGGTTTATAGCCCGTAAAGCTTATGGTTGCACCTTCTACAAGTACGACTGCATAACACTTGAAAAATGTCTTCTCTTAAGGGGGGGGGACTAAGGTTAATTCGTACAAAAAACGCATGTTTTGTGAACTTTTTTTTAAGACACAGTTAAAATCTCTTTATTAAAACCAATAGTACATTAAAGTATGACATTCGAAGAATGCTGTTTAAAATTTTCACGAAAAAATATTAAAAAATACGACAATGTCAGCAATTATTCGGACGTGTCTCGGAAAAAAGAATTGCGGTGCGCCTCATAACTTGGTGCTGCATCATTTGAAATCAAAAAATCAAAGTTCATTCGTTAGATAATAGTTTTCCCCAGATAACGCTGGGAGAGTTTTTCGAAATTTCAATTTTTCTTTTTTTTTTTTGAACACTTTGAAGGGAAAAACGCATTTCTTTTGCGAAAAAAATCGGCTAATTTGCCAACAAGTTATTAATTATTAACAAATTTAAAAAAAAAACTGTCCAGCGTTACCTCGTACAGAAATAGTGTTCAAAATTTCAAAATATGAGGGGCACCGACTTTGAAAACGTGAGTTGTGGGGAAAACGCTTTAAAGTTTTAAACACTAAAAAATCTGGTATAAAACGTTCATAAGCGAATTTTATCGGCTTACCTCACACTGAATCATCAATGCCAGGTCCATAAATCATCTATCATCTATGATGTCTAAAGCACATTTTTGCTCGTGTCTACGACGAATCCTACCTTCTTTAGTTTGTCTTTCAGCTTCCTGCTCTGATCGGCTTATACGTATGGAGTCAGTTGATAGCGCCCGGTCATGAGCACTTGATCCACTACTGATTCCCATGTCTTGCATGAATTTTAGTAAAGCAAAAGAAGCTTCATTGAAGACACTAGCTGCCACATAAGCTGCAATTTCAACGATGAAAGAGGTTCATCTCAAGTGCTTTGGAGTGCGTGAGAAATCAATTATCCTATAATGTTTTTCAAGATCCTCCGTAACTTGATCTTCAACGGTCACTTTAATTTTTTTAATGAACTTCGTTAATTTTGCTCCAATCGACTTGAAATTTTGACACAATATTCTTAAGATATTATGCATTCAATTAAAAAAATAAAAAAAAAAAATGTAAAAAAAAATTTTAATGCCTTAAGGAACCATGGGCATTTTCATCAGCCCTCGCGCCATACAGTAGGAATAGGAAGACACTCGTAGTGTAGAGTGAGAGGCATTCATTTTTCAGGTGCCTTCTTGGACCAAAGAAACCATGATTCCTCGTTTGATTTCTACTGTAGTGTCATTAATTGAGTTATAGCTGAGTCAAAGTCTCTCAAAAGTTCCAAATGGGTATCGTAATCAGAATGCATTCCATTTAGTCCGACAGATACTCGTATGTTTTAAACATGACTCTCTTTTGCGTATGCCAGAGTATCATGTTTGATATTCTTAATTAACAATAACCTATTTCACGACCTTATTTTTACAAATTGTTGTAACTACGTATTTTATGGAACCTGAAATTTCAGGTCGACTAACTGAAGTCTCCTAAGAAAAAAAAAGAGGACTGTCCCTTTTTTGTCTCCTTCGAGTTGTTTTGGGACGATAAAGACTCTATTACTAAAAGAATTTCTCTAAGCCATAAACCCTGTCTTAAATATATGAACGAGTTTGGATTTTGAAGATTTCGTTTAAACCTAATGTTACATTTGTTTTATTAAAAACAGTAGTTGAAAATCAAATAATTCTAATTTGAAATTCATAATATTGATTCCCAAAGTTCCTAAAGACTGTAAGAAAACAATCTATTTATCAGAATGATTACAGTTTTTATTAGATTTTCTTATTTTGTTTATATTGAATTATTTGTTATTTTAACCTGGCAGTATGTAATGTTTTTTTTTTTTAAATTTAACCAACTTTTACTCACTTATTGCTCGCTAGTGAAAAAGTAATATCATTTATTGTTTATTTGTTCCTGTTGACTAACATTATGTTTGTTCTTAGTTGTTAACTCACTTGTTTTTATTTGAAATATCATTATTTTATTTTTTGTTAAACTTTATCTCAAACTGGGTAAATCAGCAAAACCCTGTGACACTTTTTCGACAATATTTTGAAATAATTTTTAAAGACAAAGCTAATTGGCAGTAGCAAACAACAGAAAAGTAAAATCATTAACCCTCTTTTGTTACAAAATTATAATAGAAAATTGTAAAAAAAAAAATAAATGAATTTGAATTTTAATAAGTAAAAATAATTAAATAAACAAAAACTGCTTATAATAAAGTAAAAAAAAATATATATATATAAATAGTAAACTGAATAAACTGAACTACAGAATCAATTTTAAGAAACTCCATTACAAACTAAGTAAAATACAAAAAAATAAATAAAAAAAACAAAAACCTACAGTTCTATAATAAGAAAAAAAGAAAAAAATAGAAAATACAACTGTTTGTTATTCGAAATACTTATAATTACTTATTTATTAATTATTTCCTTACTAGTACATATTTTTTTCTTCTTTTATTTAAACAAAAATAAAAAAAAAAACCATAAGAAAACAACAACTATTCGTACATAGTACATAAAAAAATTTAAAAGAATGCATATATATATATATACATAAAATATTTTCGTAAATAAAAAAAATTATTGAGTTATTAAAAAAAAAAATCAAAAAAAAAAAATCGTAAAACTTGTGTCTATTCTTGTGTATCACCACCAAATCCACATTAGTTCAGAGATTTTTTATTTTTGTGTATCTCTTTGGTTTCAATCTCATTTTCTACTGCACACTTGTTTTTTCTCTCCTTTCACTTACAAAAAAAAAAAAACAAAGCAAAAAAAATAAAAAAGTTACAAACCTTATAAACCTCATAATTGTCTGTGTTTTGTTGTCCTTTCTGTGTGAACAATGTTGAGGAGAAAAACGTTTTTTTTTTTTTTAAGCATTGGGGGCCTGAAGTTGATTAATTTGATCATCTCCATTTTGTTATCGAACTTTTTGCAGGTAGTAGGATGTTTTATTTATTTTTATTTATTTAAGTTATATTTTTATGTAGTAAAATAAATTATATTTAAAATATTGCAATATTCGAAAAGAAAAATATACATAATTGCGTGCACACTCGGCAGATATATAAAAAAGAAAAAGGAATTAAAAGATGAGGAAAAGGAATACATACAAAAGTTGTTTTAGTTTTTTTTTTTTTTTTTTTTTTTAGTAGTCGGAATGAAGCATTTATACAAAAAAAAAATTCAATTGGACACTGTTTTATTATTGTTATAGTATATATAATTCCCAATCGATGATAGTAGGTAGGGCCTATATATGTATATCAAATCTCTCCAAACCACTTACCACCAACTTACCACCAAACCAAAACCAGTACAAAACCACTTCTATCTCTTTGTCTATTTCAATCTTTGCCTACATATTATCTTACAAAGAAAATAAAATAAAAAATAAATAAATAAAAACAAAAGGAAGGATGTAAAGCTCTAAACAAAAAAAAAAAAAATCTATTCTATAAAAAATCAAAAAACAAAAAAAAAAAATTAGTGTATTGTGTGTGTTTTAAAACCTAGTTAACCAAATTTCCAGGCTGTTCACCCAAGAAACTGTTTTCATGCCAACTTTGCGGTAAGGTACTGTGTTCGAAAGCTTCACTCAAACGACATATTGCCGACAAGCATGCCGAACGTCAAGAGGAATATCGTTGCATCATTTGTGAAAGGGTCTACTGTTCGCGTAATTCTCTGATGACGCATATATACACATACCATAAGTCACGACCTGGCGAATTGGAAATGAAAGATATTAAATTCTTTTAGGAGGTCCTTGCACTTGCAACTAATCAAGTGCAACCCTTCAGATATTACTACTAAAAAAAAAAAAAGACGAACAAAAAAAAAACATTGAAAATGATAAAAATCAAAAGACAAACACGATGAACAAAAGTGACATGAAGTGAATTTCATATAAGATTTAAATATAATGCATACAACGACAAATAATTATTCTTCTCGAATTATGACAAGCAATGCCATATACACATAATATTATACATAGTATAGAAATTAAGAAAACAAAAAGACATCTTATCTAAATATTAACTAAAACAATCTTGTAGTGATATAATCAGTAATCTTATCGTTAACATTGATGTGAATATACTACACTACCTGTGGACAATCGCCTTCTATACAAATATACATACATTTTTTTTAGTACTATCTACTATCGAATCGTAGTCAATTTATATACACCACGTACTCGTATACCTACATGCATTATATGTGAACAAAATTTATGAAAAACTAAAAGAAGAAACAAAAAAATTAAAAGCGATTTTAAACAATATATGCTGCCGCTGCGTCTACGTCTACGTCTACTTTTCTACCTCCATCACTCTCCATCAGTAAAGGAGCTTCAAAAAAAAAGAAAAAAAATTTTTAATTTAATAAAATAATACACATCCAGTGCCATCTACTAGCCATCTACTACTCTACCACCAATCTACCTTCATCCTTGAATACAAAACTAGAAAAAAAAAAAAAAAAAAAACCAAAAGAGAGACGAGTCCTTTTTACGTTCGCCAAGGTTAGAATATATACAAAAAAAAAATTAAAAAAAAAAAAAATATGATCCTTCTGTAAAACCGAAAAAATTTTACAAAATAAGTTTTCATCCTGTTTTTTTTTATTATAAAACTCTCTCTGTTTTATATATTATATTATATATTTTTGGGGAGCTATCTCTCTCTCTCTCTCTCTCTCAATCTCACTCACTCACTCTCATCTGCTGTAAATTACAAAAAAAAATAAAATAATCTCTCTTTGTATATTCTCTCGCTCACTCTGTCTGTCTATCTACCTCACTCACTCTCTCTCTCTCCTGTCTCTCTCTCTCTCTCTATAAAGTGACTACTTTTGTCATTAGATTTGTAAATTATTATATAAATATATATATATATTTTTTAGTTAGTTTAGAATATTGCATCCTATCTCTCACTACTCTCTTTGCATTGTAATTTAAAAAAAAAAAAAAAAAAACTGCGATTCAAAAATAATAAATCTATACATTTTAATGTATAAATAAATTCTATTCACCTCTTCTAACATACAAAAACAGCATAAATACTCGTTACAATCATGGCCTTAGTAGAAAAGTTTA
This sequence comes from Volucella zonaria, assembly GCA_963966105.1. Lineage (NCBI taxonomy): Eukaryota > Metazoa > Arthropoda > Insecta > Diptera > Syrphidae > Volucella > Volucella zonaria. The sequence continues at coordinate 181,208,303 of OZ014532.1, read as the reverse complement.
ATTTATTTTTATGGAAATTTTACTCTGCCTATAAGAAAAAAAAAATTATTATAATTACAAAACTCCTATTCGTATAATTTCCTTTCTCCATTGTTCACAACTTTATTCGTACTCTGCTGCTGACATTTAAAAAAAAATAAAAAATATATATTTAAAATACATAGAAAACTATCCCACTATTGATTGGTCTTTTTCCTATTTTAAGAAATACATAAGTGCCTACTCGTATATATAAACTCTCATCTTTTCATCTATTTTGGGTTGTAGAGAAATCTCTTCTTTTTTTTATCTTAAAAAACAAAAAAATAAAAATAAATAGTTTTTTAGTACTAAAATGCTGTAAAAAAAATCGTATGTGCTAAACGCTTCTCATTACGCAAACAAAGTTCTGCAATCAAAACCTCATTCTGATTGAAGGCTTCTGTTTCCACCTCATTCAGTACACATTTTGCACAATTTAGTACTAAAAGCGATTTTTTTTTTTCCCTTCCCCCCCCCCCAATTTAACTTTTAAGTAGAAAAATAAAAATTTATACAAAAACTTAACTCAAGTAGTTTAATTTCTAAATGCTTTAGAAATATTTTACTTTTTTTTTCCAATCAAAAAAAAATAATTTCAAATCTTATAAAACATATTGTTTACGCTGAAGTACAACTATATTTTTTCCATATATATACTATATATAAATTAAATACAAAAAAAAAAAAACATTGCTAAAGAAATGCATCTTCCGACAACTATTATTCTCTGAAAAACTATTTTAATTCTTTTTTTCTTTAATTACATTTTTTTTTTTAATTTCATATAAGAGAAAAGAACAAAAAAAAAATTTACTTTTGTTTAATTTTTAGTACATCGACAACTTTTATTTCCAAAAAAAAACAAAAAAAAAAACAAATTGATTTACTATTTTTTTCAAAACTAATTTTGAATGCCGTTATTTTAATGTGTGCTTTTAATCGAAAATAGATTTCCTCTTTTTTTCATTTTCCAAATTAATTATCTGCTTCATCATTATTTAATTTTTATATTTTTTTTTTTTTTTACATTTCAAATGTAAATGTCTGCTATTTGCTTATGGCGATGTATTGTAATTTTAATTTCTTTAAAAAAAAAAAAAAAACTTTTTTAAATGTCTCGTAAACACACACGAATAATTAACTATTTTTCATTTTTTTCAAATAAATTTTATATATGTACATTTAATTTAATTTTGCATTGCGGGCTTTTGAAGCTATCCAGACTGTTTTTAAGCTTAGGAATAGTTTTTTTTTTTATATGAAAAAAAAAACCGAAGCATGCTATAAAAAATCATAGATCGTCTTTCATATTGGAATTTGGTAAATTATAGTGAAAAAAAAAAACAACTTTAATATTACTTTTCATTTTGTGTTATGTTTTCATATTTAAATAAAAAAAATAAATAAATAAATTATTTATCTCTTCATGCAGGAGGATTCAACTTCAATGGAAATGCCGAAAAGATTAAAAAGAAAATAAGTATTTAATGAAATAAAATTATAAACAAAAAATCATTGTTTTGTACAAAGTCTTCCTATATTTTATCACAGTCAAGTCTGGATTTTATGAAAATAGCAAACCTGGCAAACCTGGTAAAGTTGAACACAAAATTTTGAAAATTCTAATGATGATCAAATCAACTTTAAGTTGTATCTATGTTCGACAAAAGTCGTTGTGGAAGATAGCTCCTAAGTGAAGCTTCACATGTACAGACTAGGTGAAGGATTTTCTCGTCTTCCTCCTCGTCCATGCAGCTTCTACAGAAATCGTTTGTAAAAGCGCCGACACCTATGACGACGCTAAGATGTTTCCTATTTAGAAGGATCGGACTTTGCGGATGACGAATATCAGAAGTTATTCTATTGTTTATTTTAAGGTGGTGTTGTTGTTCATCGAGCATCTTATTTGATTTCTGAATCTCGAATTTCTTATCTTTTATAATCAGTAAATTATGTTTTCGATTTCGACTGTTATGAATCTCAACTAATATCTAGAAGCGTGCTTAAAATACTGATTTATAAAAAAACATTCAAATGATCATTTTACCAGAAATTAACATATTGAAACGTGCTTTCATCGTTTTCCAAACAGTTTTTGCCTTTAGTCATCAAATTGCACTGTAAGAATCTAAAATTATGAACACCATCAATCTTAATTAGTCTTTGAACGTGCCGCACCTTAGACATCCAATATACGTTGTCGCTTAGGTATTGGATGACTGTTTTAGGCTTTTGTTGTGTCATCTCTGTAGTTACAGTAAAATGGATTCACGCAAAATCGTGCTCAGACTTAAATACCACGTACAAGTTTCTTAACTCAGTTCTTTAGTTTTGTTTATGGATTAAGTTGTAGTCTCGATACATTCAAAACCAAGGAAGACCCGTATTGGGATCGTAGAGGAAAATATAGTACTGACCGTACCTCAAATGCAATCAAACTAAAGCCAAAATTTACTTTCTATAAAATCACAATCACAGTGTGTTGATATGAAAATTGGTTTTGTTTAGTATATCCAATTGAAAAAGACTTTTTCATCCGGACCAGCTTCAAAAACTAAATACTACCTCCATCTAACATAGAAGATTCTTAAGCAGATGGCTGTAAACTTGTGTAATATATCGAGTTTTATTTATTTAGATTAATTTATTCTATACGAAACTTAGTCCTTTATAATCAAGCATGATGGCCAAGGTTCAAATGGTAGTGTATTGACTTTAAAAAAAAAACATTTCGGTTTTTAAATCTTCACCTAAGCCTGCATTTCTTTTTCCCGCAAACTATTTTACTCGAGGATTTGCCATGAATACAATAACTAAGTCAAATAACAATAATTTAGTCTCACCATTAAAAAAAGTAGTTACTTGGCCCTCACGCAGAGGGCTGATTCATATAGGATTCAAAGATAAGCCACTTTCTCCTAGCTGTAGTCTTCTTCAAGAAAATATAAATAAAAAATAGCTTGCTTACAGCTCAAGACCTACTTACCAAAATGTGGGCTCTTTCTCGATCATAAATTGACGAATGTGGTTTTTAGGCGCTGCATGAGGAGCTGTTTGACGATCTGTATGCGGCTGTCGTGTTAAATCGCATGTTTTCAATTTCTAAATTCCCTTAAATGTCTCGCTTTTCAAAGAAATACGGCCGGACACCTGTCTAATCTATACTCGTATACCACACATTTACTTTAGATTCATGAAGTGACACTTCATGGACCACTTGTGGATTCTAACTAAACAAATGCGATATTTATTTTTTTTTAATTATATTACTCATTAAAATAAAAATGTATGGGAATAGTTCATTAGGCTTAAACATACCATACACAAGCTTTAACCTGTGAGTTTCTGTTTGTTAAACTAACCGTATAGTTGAATCGAAATTGCAATATAACAAAACAACTCTCCACCCTCCATGCACCACAGTATTAGTTAATTTTTAATCATTATTGTTTATTCTGTACTCAAAAACACAACTTTCCCTTAATTTCTTCTAAGTCGTTCGGAGTAAGTCTGGAGTATACCTAAACTCTGTTTGCCTTGCCATTTTGTGGACGGTAAGACGATTTCTTGCCAAATCCGAACGGTGAGAGAGTGAATATCCTTTTCATAAGCAGAAGATTTCGCTGTCGCTGGGTTTTCATTGTCAGCCAAAGAGCTGGTGATGTCAGAAAAGCAGATTACTTTTCTGTTTTTTTGCGAGTCTTGAAACCAGATCCCCTGCGCCATGTTACCAGCAAGCAGTACATACTACATGTTATGTTAAAATTTCTATTTAGGGCATGTTACAGAATTGAAATGGTTGTTTTTCTAAAAATGTCGAATCTCAGCCAAAACTAACTTCCGTGAAAGCATCGTTTAGTTCGATATCGAAAGTTCATTCTGTTTGAGGTATCTGATCGCTTTTTGGAATTTTTGTTGACGAAGTAATTTGCCTGACCATGAATTTGTATGACTCCTCAATTTTACCAATATCTTAGAATTTTTTTAATGCAAGCAGGAAAGGCTTATCAGTTCCATACAATATCGGCCTCATTTAAAAAGTCAAAGAAATTGTAAAGCAATAGTAAATAAGTTACATATGAGCCAACCGATTTTAAATCGGCACCGGGTTATTGGATACCGATTCCTGCTGTGTGAGAATTTTTTTTAGTAATTGTCTGGGATAAAGCGACCATAATCCAAATGACAAGGATTTTATTTTTTACTCAATTAATGTAAATCGTTGCAGTGTTCATTCAGTTTCAAGCGACGTCAAAGTTGTAGATGCTGAATGCTATTATCGCTTATGTACCCGATAGGGAAAAGTGAAGACTTCTGTTGCGTATCTTTCGAGAATCTGAGAGCAAATCCATACTTTCACTTGCAATACTTTGTGAAGCCATGAACTAAATAACCTTTCCTACGTAGTACATAGTCCGCAATTTCGAAGAACGTATCAAATTCCCATCGTTTATTAAAAAAAAATTGTATCATGTGACATCGGAACAGGTATTCCGAGAGGCTTTTAGTCCCTAGACATAAATCGACTTAAATATTTTACAGCTCTTCTTCACCAACTAACCGCTAATTCCATTGAAGTTGCATCTCCCTCGATACGTGAGTAACCAAATAAAAAAAAAAAGCAAAAAAATTGTCAATATCATAGTTTGTGTTTTGTGTGCAGCTAATTGTCTTGTGTAATGTAAAATGTAAATATTGGAAAATATATATAAAAATTCACAACAACAAAAAAAAAATTCTTAACAAAATTTTATAAAATTGAAAATCCTCTTCGATTTCGAAGTACTACGAGTTAAATTCTATCGTAGTTAGTTGCTTTTCTTTTCTTTTCGAGTAATACCTCGAAATCGAAGTTAAAGAGACCAAATGAAAATTTAAAAATTTTTCTTTTTCGAATTAAAAAAACAAAAAAAAAAGAAGAAAGGAAAAATTTTAACTTGATAAAAATAAATTTAAATTTAAATTTACAAAAAAAAAAAAAAACAAAAACATTGAATTGGAAAACAAAAAACTTACAATATTGTTTTTTTTTTTCGTTTTCTGTTTTTTTCTTGTATATTTTTTCGGTACACGAATTTGTAATGTGTTACTACCTACCTACCTACTACTACTACCACCAACCACCTACTACCATCTACTACTCCATCTACCTGCACACAAAACAAACAAAATTGCGAAAATTGAATCAAAAAAATAAAACAAAATTGTTAAACACAAAAAAAAAAAAAAAAAAAAAAATATAAACTTGACAAAAAATTGAAAACAAATTAATTAAAAAACAAATCCAAACCCCGCACTTAAAACACCAGGCCCCCAAAATGCTGTTGTCTCGGCTGTTAATTCACAACAAGCACCAACACCATTGTCAACATCGTCATCATCGACAAATTCTACCTCATCTCCTTCGCCGATCTCACTGACATCGCCAAATTCGTCGTTAGCGTCCGGTGGTCTTCTTGGCGCTATGCATCATCACCATCATCATCATTCATCACCACCGCCAACAACGCAATCCCCCCATCATGGCATGGGTGGTGGTGTTGATCAGAAGCCTCAATTACCATTACGTATGCCTCCGCCAACAAGTGGTGGCATCAATGAGCCACAAGAATGTCCATATTGTCGACGTACATTCTCCTGTTACTACTCCTTGAAACGTCACTTTCAGGACAAACACGAGCAATCGGATACATTGTACGTATGTGAGTTCTGTCATCGTCGCTATCGTACAAAGAACTCCCTAACCACGCACAAGAGTCTACAACATCGCGGATCAAGTGGTATGTTGAAACGTTTATTAAAAACAACGGCGATTAAGAATGTCCTAGTGCCACATCATCATCATCATCATTCAATGGCAGGACATCCAAGAGCGACAAGTTTGTTTGATTTCACCAGTGAAATGGGACAACCGCCGCCAGGCATCCAATAGGACTTAAGATGGAATGCGATTTTTTAGAGAAATACAATGTAAAACTTTTTTTAAATTATTTTTCGTAAAATTCTAAGTCTCTTTGTTTGTTAAAAGAAAAAAAAAACAAAACAAAAAATCTTCTGTTATCTTGTGTTTTTTTTTTTTTATAAATTTGGCGAACGTGCAATATTTCGTGAGAAGAGTTTCTTTAATATTTTTTTTTTGTTTATTTTTTTATTTAATTTTTTAAAGTTAATATGTTGTAAATACATAATTTTGCATATAAGTAATATTTTTTTATTTTTTATTTTAACACTTAGATTTAGTAATGCTTTTCAAAAAAAAACAAGAAAACTATGAATATACAAACTTATTAATCTTAGTTTTAAATTATAAAATATTTTTATGTTTTACTTCTTTTATTTTTTTTTAGTTTTTTTTTTGCAAAATTCTGCTTTTGTGCAGAATTTTCTGTGGAAGAGAAAGAAGGACTTATTGTACAATTGTCAAATGCGTTTTTTACGTTTTTATAATTAATATTGTAACTTTATTAGATTTGTGGTTCTAAACTAACATTTTTTAAAATTAAGTTTAAACTTAAGTTTATATCATTAGGCTAATATACATACATTATTTGTTTTTTTTTTTTTTTGTTCGCTTTGTTTATTTTTCTTTTTAGTTAAGTTTACTTAAGTAATATATGTATGTATTTCCTTGATCTTAATTTTTCGATTAGAAAAAATTTAATTTTTGGTTTAAAAGAAAGAAAAAATTTCTCTAAAAAATAATATTCCAGCGGCAAAGGTAAAATAAAATTATAAGAAAACAAAAATTAATTAATTTATACAATAAAAGGTTTCACCTTATATTTTTTTTTTTAAATAAAATCAAGAACAAAAAATATATAAATATATTTAATATATATATAAAAAACAAAAAAAAACTATTTGTAAATGTTGCGTGAAGGAACAAAAAGAAAACACAAAACCATTATATATATATTTCAGGGATAACAAAACTTATATTTATCAAATAGATCAAATAGATCCTTTGAGTGTAAAAAAAAACGAAGAAAATAAAACATTAGATACAAATTTAAAAGGAAAAAAAAAAGATAAGAAACAAAAAAAAAACACATAAACTCAGTGATTTTTCACCAGTGAAGTACAAATGACAAAAACAAAATGGAAGAAAAATGATGAAATCTTTTTTTTTTTTTTTTGAGAATACATATTTTATATTTTCAACGTGAACATAAATAACACATATTTCTACGTCTCATTAAAAAAAAATTAAATCATATGTGGTATATTTAACTTAAATGAAAAAGTAAAAAAAAAAATGAAACAAAAAACATATTGTTATTCACACATATCCAGGCTCTCAGGTATTTTATTTATTCTTTTGGTTTATGAAATAATATTTACAAAAATATCATACATGAAATAAGACACAAACAAACAAAGAAAAACCATTAAGCTCCACCATATCAAAAAATAAAATATAAAAATCTAAACATAATTACAAAATTAAAAAAAGAAGTATTACGGTGTGCCATTTAAACATTAAACAAAAAAAAACAAGAAAAAAAAAGAAGAAAACACTGACCAAACTGTCGGGGCAAATATTGAAAAAGTATGCGAAGATGTTCATATTGTTTTATTGGTTTGTAAGGAGTTTTCGACGCGACATAAAACTCCTGGAAATATCAAGAGTATTTGTTAACATTTTCTCTATCAGCCGCAACCTAATACCTCTCAGAAAGCATCCTTATAAACAGATTAGTTTTTGATAGATAACGTCAGCCCTTGCGTATTTACTTGCTTTTATTCAACCATCTGCCAGGTCCATATGACATCGTAGAACTCTATGACAATCTTTAGTTTTGCAATATTTCCTGATTCCATTCGAAACCAATAACTTATTTCGGACTACTTTCTATCAATCTTTTTCGGTTGCTACATTGATCTTTGTCACAGAATTCATATTCTGCGCCATTTACTTGCTTATCTTTTCAAATTGGACGCAATGTAAATTCTTGGCTTATGTTTAAACGAACTGAATATATAAAGAACAATTATTGTGTGGAAAAGCTAACCGATAGACAACGAAAGAGTTGCTTGCTTTTACTCAACCATCTTCCAGGGTCACCTGACATCGTAGATTTCTATGACGATCTTTAGTTTTGCAATATTTACTGATTCCATGCGAAACCAATAACTTGTTTCGGACTACTTTCTATTTATCTTTTTCGGTTGCTGCATTCATCTTTGTCAAAGAATTCATATTCTGCGCCACTTACATGCTTATCTTTTCAAATTAGTCGCAATGTGACCGATAGACAACGAAAGAGTTACTTTCTTTTACTCAACTAGCTGTCAGCTTCATAAGGCATCATGGACTTCTGTTATGATCGTTAGCCTTACAACACTTACTGCTTCCAGTTATAAAATTGTTCACCAATAACTTGTTGCGGACCTTCTATTTGCCACAAATTTAAGGATTTGTATAGCCTTTTGGTCGCTGCATAGATTTTCATTGAAGAGTTTAGATTCTGCTCCACTTGGTTGGTTATGATTTTAAGCTGGACACATCATAAACCCTTGTCCATAATTGAAAAACACTCTGACTGAATTCCTTAATGCACTTCTGCTGCAGTATTGTAATATCTAGCATTTTGAAATGCAACACTACTGTTGTGATACATACAATGCATAACGTTTCAAATCGCAGTGTAAACACATGTACTGCGCAAACAAAAGCAACCTTTGCATCACAATGGTTTTGCTTAAAAATTATGCATATGTTTATTATTTTACATTGTCTGATGAGTCACCCTCACGATTTTATTAAATTGAAATAAAACCTGAGAATGTGTGCAAATGGTGTTTCGAAACAGAAATTTTAAAACATCATTGATGCATTGCAGTCGAAAGGTAGTGTTGTAGTGCATTAAAAAGACTACATTGATTTTGTCACTACAGGATCTCTGAGAGGCGTGCTTAATAAATAAATTCAAACACTTTCCGAGCTGATATTTTCCTATTCCATATGTTATTTCCTGCACTCTTTAGTATGCTGGATTATGGTTTTCTATTTTTTTTCTTTTAAAAGTGCCCACAATTGTTCAATCGTATCCAGGACTAGCTTTTTCTGATTTATAATTTCTAGTTGGGAGCCATTTCCAACAATTGTGTCGATAAAATGTTTTGCTGTTCTATGCCTTAGGTTACGACTATACAACCCCGAACCCATGCAACCGCCATCAGGCCGCCACTTAACAGGCTATCGCGGAATGTAGGTCCATACCACGTTACTAGCGCTACCAAACTTGGCTCTGCTAACCAAGACATCGGTATGATACTATTCTCCCTTCCTCATTCGAACACAGATATCAACAGAAGCTTCAAAGACCTGTGTAAGCAGTTAGAATTAATGCTAAGCTTTTATTGAAGTGTCCACGGAATTAAATTTTGCTTATACAAAACATTGGTATGCCCTTACAATGCCCCAAGCTTCAAGACTTAAATTCTTATAGAATAAGGCAGAAATGCTGACGTTTGTGAATTCACTCGTCGTTTCGCGTTCTATTCAGAAAGCCAGAAACCTCTGCAGATTTTTGTAAAATGCACTTCGTAGGGCGTCTGCTTCATTTCGAACTATCTGAACTTTTTGAACTATCAGGATCGATATTCGATGGAGAAAGTTGTTATGAAGCAAATGTTTCTTTGAGATATGCATATATTGTCACTTTTGTCCGCCTAAATGATGTTGTCCATCGTACCATGGCTCCTTTTTTTATCTTCACAAAATTAGCAAAAATATGGAACAAAATTATTGACACTTGTTCTTGAACGATCAGAAATTTATTGCTAAAGTTCGTATTTCGATTCTGGTGAAATTAGGGGCCAACATTTTGGAATTTCGGTTGTTCGGATTCAAAGCCACAAAAATTGATTCAGGTCGTTGAGTGGCCCACGGTATTCCCTTGTGTTGGTTGAACCTGTCTTTAAATCTGTGCGTTGATTAGGCTTATCGTATTTTGACGGAATTAAATACCAGTTCCATAGCTCTAAAATACGTTGATATTCCTTACAGATAGGTCTATTGGATTCACATGTTACAAAGATTCTAGTCTCTTTGCTTTTGAATCAACAGAAAAGGTTTCTTCACAAAATTCGAATGTTTCAATGATTTATCAGAACACCATGTTCTCAACTGTTTTTGATTTTAAACTTAAATTCTTGAATTACCAAGGTTGTTCCTCTTGTCTCAGGCTCTTCTAAATTTACTTTTCTACTTCTTCAGTTAATATTCTGCATCTTATTTTAGAGGATTTATTCAGCCAATAAAATGACGATCAATTTTTTCCTACCAAGTCCTGCATGGACTTGAAATAGATTGTACTCCTTGAGGCACTTTTTTCTATCACTTGTAAAATTTAACTTCTAATTTTGATGGAAGTCGTGTTACGAAGTAACAAAATATGCAACACCAAGTAACATTTGGGAGATCTTCATCAGTTCTTAAAACAAAACACAAAAAAATGTAAACGGATACCACTCCTTTCTTAAACATGGCTTCTTAAAAAGTCTGGGTTCCGATACCTTCAACGTATCACCCTTGTAATTCTCTTAAAAACATCTTTGCATACATAAAATATTTAGGATTAAGTTTTTTTTTTTTGTAAATAATAAATTATAATTTTAATAATTTTTTTTTCTCCAACTGTGATCATTTCGAAACAACAAAATTCTAGTTTGGCTGTTATTTTTCTTAATAATATATATTTTTAAATATATTTTTTTTTTATTTGTTTATAAGTAAATTATTAGTTTTATACTAAAAACAAACAAAAAAATTATCAATAAATTCAAAATTGTGGTTCGAAAAAACACCAAAATTCAGTTGTTTTTCTTTTCAAAATTCAAACAGACAAAATTTTTTTCAAAATTAAAAAAAAAAAAAACAAATATGAGTTAATTCCGCTGAAGTTCTTGCGAAATAACTCATTTCGGATTAAAATCACAATCCCTTATAAGCTGGAGTTAATTCACTCTATCGTGCCAAATTTTAATTGTTTTTTTTTTTTTATATTTTTATTTTTATTCAAAAAGAGAAAAATGAAAATAAAATAAACACTATAACAAATATTCATATACACCAACACAGACATAAAAAAAAATATTTAAAAACGAAATAGTTTTTTTTTTGAGCAGCATGCACATGAAATTTTTAAACAAAAAATGGACCACAACAAAAAGTCTCAGGTTGTAATTTTAAGATTTATAAAAAAGAAAAAATAAAAATAAAAATAATAAATAAGATTAAATAAAATAAAAGGAAATACTTATCACAAAGAGGTAAACAATTTTTGTCCATCTATCCATTCAATACATACATGCATCTATATTTACTATGGACTATACTTTTTTTTTATATATATAAAACTATTTTATCGACGTAGTTAATGATAAAACAAAATAACATTTTACTTATAATAATTCTACTTATATGTATACAAAAATAAAATCAAGAAAAACTTCTATTTGTACTTCGAAACAATAGAGAAAGAAAAACAGAAAATTGAATGGTAAAAAGTTTGTTATAAAAAAATCACACTGATCCCGAACACGCACTGTTCATAAAGTTCATAAAGAAATTATACTTCTTTTTCCTTTTTTTTTTTAAAAATTAAATTAAGGCATATCAAAGAAAAATTAAAAAAAAATCACTATATATGTATAGATAAAACTTAGTCAAAATTATGAAAAATAAAATAAAATCATTATAAAATACATTTTTTCGGATAAATACTCGTCGTCGTCTTTGTTTCGGAATTTAAAACAAAAAATCTGTGATTTAAATACAAGAGATATATATTTAAAAAAAAAAACATAAAAAAAAAATTAAACATTAACCCTATTATTAGTAAAGACAAAAACAAAAAACAAATTAAAATATATATCTTTGAAATTTTCAAAAAAAAAAAAAAACAAAAAAACAAAAACACTTAATTTAATAATTTAAAGTATATTTAAAAATTTTAAAAATTTATCAAAAAAAAAACTGTTTTCACTTCGTCTTCGATATTTCGGTTAACAAGTGCCAAGATTATATTTTTTTTTTCCCAATAAGATACATCTCCCTTTTTCCAAAAGTAACCATAAACAGTGTGAAATAAAAATAAATGGACTTTCCCTGGAAATGCCAGCTGCCAAACAATTTTTATGTATATTAAATCTATAAAAGTTTTTTCTTTTGTAGAACCAGTATTACAAAAAAAAACTATATATATATAAATAAAATACAATGAAAGTAAAATAAAATATTTAAAAATAAACTTCTTAAAACTTTTTATCTTCAAAGTCCGAATTTATAATCGTAGATGTAAAACTAAAATAAAAAAGAAAAATAAATAAATAAAAAAAAAAGGAAAAAATAACTTTTTTTGATTGAATCATTATTGTGTAAATGTAATAATTACCAGTTAAGGGCATTTTATGTATAAAGTACTATAGAAATAACAATGAAAGAATATATAATAACTTTTTTGTTTTTGTTTCTCCTTTTTTTTTTTTTAATATATAAAACTTCACACATAAACATAATCAATTTGAATGAATATAATAAACAATAATATAATTTTGCCATCAATTAAAAAAAAAAAAACAAGGAAATAAATATATTTGTATCTACAAGAATAATATACTTTTTCTCTGTTTAAAAGGAAAAGAATAAAATAAATAACTTAATGTAGCTGACTTAGAACTCTTCTTTTTTTGTTATTCTTCGGACCAGGTGTTTTTAAAATTAATGAATATATACTCGTGCAAGATGTAGGGATTAGGAACTTGTACCAACAAAGTAAAGAACCCGAGGCTTTGTATGCTAAAATCATAAATCTATTCCGTAAAAGAATTCCGCCTTAAAAGAATACAAAAATTCTCAGGGAATTTAATTTACCAAAAACTACCTTTTTTACAATTGTAATATGCTTCCTTGTGAGTTCAAGGACCGCTGTTACTCAAATGCCTACTTTCTATCTCCGGATTAAGCTTTAGCCCCACGGCTTATCCCGATGCCATTTATCGAAGGTGGACATCAATACTGGAGGTAAACTCCCGCACACGTTATAGAGCTTCGAGTTTCTTTTCATATCCATCGCAGTTTCCAGAGAATTGGAAATCATTCTTGCTTTTGGAATCAATCGAAATTTGAATAAAATACGTGATTTCATGTTACCGATCTGAAAAGCTATCGATATCGCTATTTTAAATATACAACTGATCATCGTTCTTGGCGTAACTTAAAATCCCAGAAGTCCTTATTTGTTTTAGTAGTCGGTTGTTTAAGATTAATTCGTACTCTATTTAAAGCTTCCAATAAATTTCAACCCTGTTGATGCGATATCCATTCAAACTTTAGTTGAAGTGCAAGATAGCAAACAAGTTATCCAGTATGAACCGATTTATTGTTTAAATAATTGAGAGATGTCTTTATTTTGTATGAATGGAACTGGCAAGAAATATAAAATTATTCACATATCCACCTCACCATCGCTAACAACTGATGGGTTTAATCCGATTTTGGGAAATTTTTTTCACAACATTCAAGCTTTATATTGGGCATAAATTGGCGAATGTTGTCCTTGAGTGTGTTAGGATTTTGCGTATGATTGATATGGACACAATCCTTTGCATAAGCGTAGTTTCTTCAAGTCGTACCGCCCCGGTTGTTAATATTTTTTTCGCGATTTTTCAAAGTACTCTATAACATTATCGTCCACCCCAATTACATCACACAAATGCTACAATTTTGCTTATTTGGGAAAAAGTGATTAATCACCGATTTGCCAAAGTTTTTGGGCTCTGCGCTTGAGTTCTTGTGTCACTTGTGCCGTGGACTACGTGAGGCGGACATAGTTGGTTCTGTGGTACGAGTTTTAGACCACCGTCCACATTTTTAAAAGAACGACTAAGATGAAGACGTTTGGTGTTGTACACATAACAAACCGACTTTACTAGAATTTGGCGATCTAACATCAAACAGTTGAATGAATAGCTTGATCGATTATTTTGATCATACTTTTTGCCTTATGTCGATGGCAAATGTAGATTACTTGATATTTTCTTCGTGTATATTACGAGATTTAAATAGCTAGTTAGTTAGTTATAGGTAGTTTATTCTCCAATTCATTTTTTCAAATTACAATGAAAATAGTAGGAAGCAATGGCTTCGCCGTCTGCCGTAGCCTGGCAGTATAACTTGATTACATATTTAAGGAGTATTATTAGTATTTCAAATTAATATTTTGATGAGAGTTAAAAGTTTTCTTCCATAATTATATGCTACCTGACATTATATGCTAGTAAGCAACTCCAGCCGCTACCATACAACAGGTTCTCAACGTTATTGATTTCTAGGCGTTCAACTCTCGGATCTGCTCGTCTGATTTCATTCAGAATTGAACAGGTACCAATTGATTCAAAGCGAACCTCGTCTCTTCTAAAAATTCTTAATAATTGTAATTTTCGGGAGAATCGTTTTCGGATTTGCTGTCATTTGCAAAATATTTCATTAGACTTCAGCAGATGCTTAAAATGCTTTCATCTTGATCAGATAAAGTGTGACGATAATGCACCATTTAATTGCATATCAAAAATAGGACGCCGGTTTGTAACTTACGAACGCAAAAGTAAACCAAAACTCGGCCAAATTGAGCAATTTGGCGTTATGGGTGCAGGATGCAGATCGAATGTATTCACACGTTTACGTACGTACACGTACGGGTCTTTCGCCTGTTATGGATCTGCTTGAACTCCCACGTATGGGTTTCTGATAAATCTCTTGATTTCAATTTTATCAGTTGGTGAAACAAAGATCAAAGAACAAAGATTGCGAATATTAAAGTAGTCCTCGTAATTTTTTTAGGTATATTTTGCAAATATTAAACAAAGAATACATGACATGGCTCAGCTCATCTCAAAATATCGAGTATTCTATTCATTTCGAAGAATTATACTGGCAGGGCTTTCTCTAGTCAAGTTGTACTCAGTTTTGCCAGAGCAAAATCAAGTTGAATATTTTATTCAATGTACAAAATTGAATCGTATTCTGGATATCCATTGTTCAATGTTGAAGAAAAAAGCGGTGCATTGTTTTTCTGTTCAACATAGGACGTGCTAAAACTCGTGCGGTCAGATTTTGCTTTTTTTTTTTTTTAAGTACGACATTCCACGGTTGTATTAAAGAGGTAAATTTAAAAAAAAAAATAGGTTTATACATTAGGAGTTTCATTAATTTTACAAACACCTCGTCCTACATCTCTGTATATCTATTCACATTACAAAAGAAAATCTTTAAAAACGTAATTTCTTATATAATACAAACAAAAAGGCACACAATTGAGTAGCTTCTCTTATTAATAATATTTAATAAGAATTTTTAAACAAGAAACAAGTAACCAGCTGCCTTTCTGACAGTACAACACAAAACTTAAAATAAAAAAATAAAACAATATCGCCACTTTAACGGTATACTCGTATAGATTTGCATATTTTTTCGGCAATTTTTATTTCATTTTTTCTACACCAAATAAAATTGTATTTTTATATTTAGACAAAGTAAAAAAGAAAATCAACTCAACTCAGGTACAAACGAAAACTGGAACTTAATAAATAATAACAAAAACAAAATCGTATAATTAAATGAAATTAAACAACAATTGTACCTCAGGATATTAATATTTTATTTCTTTTACATATAAATTTTCATAAAATTGATTTAAGCATAAAAGAAAATCACAACAAAAATAAAACAAAAAAAAAATACCATAAAACAAATTGAATTGATTTATATGTTTAACTTTAAATTTAGTTTATTTTTGTCCTCCATAAGTGTAAATAAAATATTTAAATATCATATAGAACTCTTTTTACTTAACCAACATTTCAAGATTATTTTTGAAAAAAAAAAAAAAACAAAAAACAAAATAAAATTTAAATAAATATAAATGCGAGATTTAAGGAAAGGTATTTTTTCTAAAGTTAGAAAAAGATTAAGAATTATAAGAATGCTGCATTTGTTTGTAGTGAAAAATGCAAGTTAAAAAGTAGGATGATGTAATTTAATATTAAATAATAATTATTTGCAATTGTAATGAAAAGTGTAAAAAAAAAAACAAAAATAATAAAACAAAAAAAAAATCAAATTAAACATTTAAATGTTTTTTTTTTCCGCAGAATGTGAATGCAGCTCATTGAAAAAAACTTTACATTTATAAATAATTAATATTGTAAACAATTATGACATAGTCAATAAAAATGAGGAAGAAAACAACAGAAAATTATCTTAATTATTATAAAATTAAAAAAAAAAAAAAACAAAACAAAAACACAAAATGAAATGAAATGAAAACAAAAATAAATCATATCTTTCAATTAAATTTGAACTGTTGGTGTTTTTATTCAAGATTAAATGGGAAGTTGCCGATATCAGTTAGGTCATATAATATTCAGGCGCATACTATCAAACACTTAAGACCTGGACATCGAAATTTCCATACTTTTATTGGTAAGTAATTCTTTGAAACAGAACAAACTCTACCTCGAATTTTCGTAGAATACCTAGCCGATCTCCAACAGATGCACTGGTTAAATTTCTGCTAATTCTCTAACCTGCGTGTCAAAAAAAGCGTTTTTAACTTCTTATCCTGATAAGAGCCTCGTTGATTTGCTCTCCCCTCTAGATTAGTCGAATCATGGTGTGGCAGCAGCTAATTTCTCTTACGCATGGCAATACAAGAAAACCAGTTGGAGCGAACTTAACAGCTTTTTTCGGAATTTCAATTGGTCTATGCATCCTAGATGAAGACATGGATGCTGGTGCTGATATGGTCACGAGCACTATTTTCTTTAGAGTATCATTGAGACTTTGAGTTGAAAAATCGGGATCTCCGCTCTATGTGTATTACCCGTCTATCTGAACTGCAATCATTGGCATTGCGACTTTGATAAACTAAAAAACGCCTTGTGCAAGCTGGAATCAACGGATGTTCCACTTGTTGGTGACTTCAACGGAAGGATCGGTTTTTCTCAAAATAACTTTGTGAGTAGTATCACTTCGTCAGTCAATTTACCACGCAATTCCACGATTGAAGTTTGTAATATCAGAGATGCTAAGGTTCTCGTAATCGCGGACGCTCTGGATTGCCATGTTCTGAATGAAAACCAGGAGGGTGACTCTGCAGGTGAGATAACGTTCATTTCCGGAACTTCATGTTCAGTTATTGATTATTGCTCAAGGGACTTAAGTACGAGTACCCTTAAAATGCTTGCACACAGCGCGGGCGAAGGAAAATCAGAGAGGATAGAAAAAGAAGTACCGGTGAACGTTAGTTTTAAATGTTGGAAGGTTATAATGACTAGGAAATAAAGAGCTAGGCAGGGCATTCCATAAGCGAGTTGTACGGCTTAGGAACGAATCACGATATTTTAGAGTACGTCCGAAAGTGGGCTTGAGGGTATACTGTTGAGCATTCATAGCGAGACGGGTGTTACGATTAAAAGTTTGAAGGGGCGGAGTGCTACTGGCGATTTCTATGGAGCACTGTTGGTGAAATAGCGATAAAACAGAGTGAGATACGAGACCTTAAGTCGATGTTTGAGGATGTCCATTGTTTGAGTGATATTAGTATCACGTATGAGTTTTATCGCACGGTTTTGAATCCCATCTAGCAGGTGCAGGTGCGAATATGTGGTCATTCCAACGTAAGTTGTCATTGACACATATACCGAGAATGGAAAGTTTATCGGTTTCGACGATGTAAGTGCCATTCATTGATAATGGCTGGTTTCGCTTTAACGACAGCAGACAGCATTGTGTTTTGGAAGCATTAAATTCCACCCTGTTGATAGTTCCTGTTAGTTATGCTGTTGATATCGGAATTTAATGAGCTTAACATACGCTGCCGTTTCCGTTCTACAGCCGAAGAGCATTGACGTGAGTCCGGGAACGAATATGAAAAGCAGAGAGTACTGTCGTCAACAAAGAAATATATTGGATTAGAAGTAGCAGACGAGAGATCGTTGATGAAAATTAAAAAGAGTGTCAGAGACAGAACGGAGCATTTATTTTGTGAATATCAGATTTGAAACCACCCAAGACAACTTGAATTGAACGTTCCGAAAGGTAATTTCTAATCCATTGAAGAAGAGAGTGATCGATCACAAAAGCACGCATTTTGATGCCAATCTCTGTCAAATGCCTTAGAAATGTCAAGTGCCACTATCTTGCTTTCGCCAGATTGATATACGCTTTGGTTCCACTTTTCGGTGAGACATGCCATCAGATCACCAGTGGACCTGTTGCTAAGAAAACCATATTGCCGGTCATTAAGAAATTTTTGTGTTTCGAGATATTACATGAGCTGACGGTTTATCAGCATTTCCATGACCTTGGAAAGAACGGACGTAAGTGCAATGGGCCTGTAGAAGGAGAGAGAGGAAGATTCGCCTTTTTTAGGCACAGGCTCGACAAATGCTGTTTTGCATCTTCTCGGAAAGAGTCCTAAAGAATAGGATTGATGTAAAAGCTTACGCAGTGGTTTTGCCAGCGAGGAAGAACACCTCTTCCAAAGGAGGGGAGATATACCATCTGGACCAGCGGATTTGTGAATGTTAAGATCTTTAAGAACTCTTGTTACTACACGAGTGCGAAAGTGGATTTGTCCCATTGAAGATTCGACGCACTCAAGTGTAGGCGGGGACAAAGCCGAATCTGGGAGTGTTGAGCTAGCCGCAAAGTGTGCAGCAGGCAGATTGGCCTTGTCCAAAGAGCTGGCAGCTGGAATATCATTATAAATAAGCGTTGCGATGTAGGATGAGGCAGAATTTCTAATGTTTTTGACTAACGATCAAACATTTTTACTACCTTTGGGACATTGTAGTATTTTTTGCCTCAGTTTTTGGTCGTATTTTAATTTTACACGTTTAAGAAAGACGTTACAATCATTCCTGGTTCGTTTAAACTTTTTTCGGTTTTCCTCTGTTGGGTTGATCTTGAAGGACCGAAAATACACTTCCCTAACCCTGACAGCCTCTTTACAGCTCGAGTCGTACCATGTCTTTTCTTTTGGTTTGATACTCTTCATCCGATGAGGGATAAAGTTTCTCATTCCAAAGAGAATGGTGTCTGCGATCATATCAGCAGCGGCATCCACGTCGTTATCGAGGAGACATAACGACCAGTTAAAATTCCAACCGCTCCAGTTGGCTTTCTCTTATTGCCATACAGTTCTTTTGGGAATCTTTTCTCTAACTGTGTGGTCAGTGTACGAGAAATTAGTTGATATAACACAATGGTCCGATGAGCCTAGAGGGGAGAGCACATCAACGATGTACTTATCAGGGTGAGAAGTTAAAAACAAATTCAGGGTGTTGGCGGTATTCGCGTGGGCTCCTTTACAAGCTGCGTTAAGTTGTTTTCCGCAGCAAAGACCTTCGGGTGTTGTCTGTCCAGAATGTCGAAGCCACCCAGAATTGTGTATATTGAAATCACCCGTAATAACGATTTCAGTATGAGGATACAGGTATACAATTCTTTGTATGGAGTTAGACAGCGCATCCAACTCGTTAAAAGTCGAGTTGCTGTCCAGTTTGGGGCTTCTGTAAATAAAGCAGTAGTGGATAATTTGCTTACGGAGATGGAATTTTAAACACATGAAATTGAATTCCGGATTGGAACAGGGACTACATTGCGTTGGAGTTTGGTAAGCTACATACATCACTACGCACGTAAATGGCGAGACCGCGGTGAGAGAAGAATAATGGCACTAGTTCCTACCCAGGTAGTTTCAGATCAGATTGATCTGAGAGATGTGGGCGGGGATCTACCTGTATTTCACTAAGTGCCAAAACAGCTGGTCTATATTTACAGACGTGGACGTACGCAGAAAAGTGATTACTTTTTAGCCCGCGTATATTGGCAATATCCACTTTGAATTCCCGAGTCATTATAAAGAAAGACAAACGCAAAAAAAACACAAACACCGACGTTACTAAGCACAGCTGTGAAGTAAAAATTCAGAGTTGGTTTACCGAATCAAATTGTTGTAGGTGTTATGCCCTTACAACAATAGGAACCAGCACACCAACAATATTCAAACCCACAGCCCGCTATCCATCGGTTGTTACATACACTCAGTCACTGTACGCGCTGTATGACAATGTAATACAGCAACGGTAGTGACCGAGTGCAAGCAACAGTATGACCAGGGGCAGGAAGATAGGAATGCCCGCACTGTGGATGACGATTTCACTACATTCGCGCGTTGTTGTTTTTTGCCCGTACAACGAATTTTTGTTTTTGAGAACTCGCGGACGGCTTTTTTTTTTTTGTTCTTCGCGCGCGAGGAGCGAATTTACGAGTGCACTTGTGCGTGTGCAGGAAACAGGAAACGTGGTTTGGTACTTAGTGTTTACAGGCGAGACAAAAGTCATTAACACTAACACTGAAAAACGGACGGTGATGTCTTTATACATTAGATGAGTCAGGCCTGTCAAATTCCTCATTCTCCTGAAGAGAACACCCTCAGTTTGAAGAAGATTAGCTGAAAGTCCATTTGTAGTACAAAAAACGTTGATCAGGTCTAGTGCTTCCCGTGTTTCAGAGCACGATCGCAGTACGTGATCCGACAAAAAGTACAGCTGCTCCATCTGCATATGC
Source organism: Volucella zonaria (assembly GCA_963966105.1). Lineage (NCBI taxonomy): Eukaryota > Metazoa > Arthropoda > Insecta > Diptera > Syrphidae > Volucella > Volucella zonaria. The sequence continues at coordinate 181,187,641 of OZ014532.1, read as the reverse complement.
TTGAGAGTAGAGTGGACCAGCTTGCCCCTTAGTAAAATATACAAGATCCTGCCCTAAGGGCAAGTCCTGTACCTATAGACGTAAGCGCCATACACGATTATTGTCACTAGCTATGCTTTAGTCCACAAAACTATTGATTCGCCTTCGCCATGCTGTCGGGCAAATTGTAAGTGCCGTCAAAAGTTGAGTTGTCGAAAGCGCTCTTAATATCGATGAAAATACCCAACGCACAAGCCTTAATGTCGAGTGCGCCTTCAATTCTGCCTGTAAGATTTTGAAGCGCAGATTTGATGTGCACATTAAAGTCAACCAGTATCTTTATCCACAATATGAAGAAAGTCGGGCTAATTGGTCTTAAGCTCTAGGCAGGAGTGTAGTTTTTTTTTGGTTTTTCAGTATAAGAGCGTATACGGGTATATCAGTGGCAGATCAACAGTGAAGATTCTCTTCAGAGTTACCTGCAGATAGTCTATACGTTTTCAAAGTACCACTGGATATACCCCATTGATTATTGGCGACTTGAAGCCATTAAAGAAAGCAGCCGGGAATTTAATGGCCTTATTCTAACAAAATAATCGGTGATAGATACCAGCTACGGAGAGTGAGTCTCGAGAGAGTCTTTGCTTTCGAGTCAGTGTTTATGCTATCAAACCTTCTTTATGTTACCAGTCTGGCACTTTGCCACTTTTGAGGATTCCCTCAGTATTTTTTTGCTTCGAACTATAATATAATTCTAGTCTTCCTTTAAATTAGTCTTATATGACCTGTTTAGAAGTTTTTCGGTTTTCTTTCGTAGACGCAGCAAATTTGTGTTCTAGTCTCTGCAGAGGGCGTTCTGTAGGAGTTTTTCATTGGAGGACAAATCAGTTCCAAACATTTTAGGAGGCAGTTCAGGTTTTGAACAGCTTTCTCTGCCTTCTGTCTCGTTTAGGCGGAGCATTGGAGAATTTGCCGAGCTCCAGCTGGCAAGCTGGGTTAACAAGACCGAAAACTCGTGTCCGCTTCAAGAATTCGGACTGAAAACTTCCGATAGTACTTCCCACCCGGTAATCTCCTTAATATAGCTGTTATATAGCATTTAAGTTATAACTTTCGCTGACTGATAGTCGTTTTATTTTCAACATAGTAAATGAATGCGTATTTCAACGAATTGTGAACTGGTATGCGCTGAAGCCAAGATTCGTAGAAAAAATATTATTTAAATACAATAATTTCTCTCTGCATTGCTTTCCTCCATTACTCATTGCTCATTTTAGCATATGTTTTAGAGGAAATGTGTTCACAATTCAAACAAATAATTCACCTTTAGCAAACTTATATATTGTGCATACCCCCATAGCACTTACAATACCGATAATACAGTTCAAACGACATATTTTGACTGACATTGACAGCTGGCACAAAACGTCACTTGTTTCCTATTTACCAAAAGTAAAAAAAAAAACAATATTAACTTTTTCTGATTGTATTTTTACCAATTACAACAGTCGCCTCGTATCTAAATAAATTGAACAATCAGATCAAACACTCACAAATAGTTTAGTTGGCATCTTCTACTTGCTGACCTCGCAAAGAAGCACACACCAAAAATTTAACCAATGGGATTTATGGTCATCTGAGTCTGATAAGCCTACAAAGAAGCAGTTCCCCAATAGGTAGCGGCTTAAATCACACCATGGCTCTTCAAATTATAAGGCAGAGTTACCTGGAAATACCTACAGTGACGCGTTTTTATATTAGCGCCTGTGTTATCACAACGCTAGCAGTTGTAAGTACCATAGAGCCGGCGTCGTCAAAATCAAATTCCCACGTCATCCTCTTGTGCTCCAATTTACACATTTTCTGAATTGTTTTTTTTTTTCTATTCTTAATCTTGTTAGCATCTAGACTTGGTGTCACCGCTGAATTTGTACTTTCATCCCACAGCAATAGTAAAAAAGCTGCAATTATGGCGATTTGCAACGACATTTCTGTTCTTTGGAACCGTAAGCTTTGGATTCCTTTTCAACATGATCTTCACGTATCGTTACTGTCGAATGCTTGAGGAGGGTTCTTTCCGAGGACGAACCTCTGACTTTGTCATGATGTTTATTTTTGGTGGCTTGCTTATGACTTTCTTTGGGCTGTTCGTGAATTTGCTGTTTCTGGGGCAAGCGTTTACGTTGATGCTAGTTTATGTGTGGTCACGGAGAAATCCATTTGTTCGAATGAATTTCTTTGGATTGCTGAATTTTCAGGCGCCGTACTTACCGTGGGTTTTGCTGTGCTTCTCTATGATACTTGGTAATACGATTTGGGTCGACATCATCGGCATGGGAGTCGGTCACATTTACTACTTTCTTGAAGATGTATTCCCGCAGCAACAGAACGGTTGCAAATTTCTTAAAACACCAAACTTCCTGTAAGATCCTCTCATGCATAATACATAGCTTTTACCCAACAGTTTACTTTGTTTGGTTTTGTTTTAGAAAAAAAATGTTCAACGAGCATATAGACCGTAACTACCAACCAATGCCTGAAGATCGCCCTGGCGGCTTTGACTGGGGCGAACAAGTGGGAGGCGGTGGCGGAGGAAATCGGCTCGATGCTGATGATAATCAACCAGCGGCTGCTCGGCCAGCTCAAAACTAGAAATGGAACACCAGCTGAATGTACTAATCAAAGACAAGCAACATTTTGTGAACCGAAATCGAAGACGTGTTCTTTTTTTTTGTTGTTGTTTTATTTTTGCTGCATCCTTGTTGCAATACGATATATATTTTTTTGTTTTTTTTACATAATTTCCCATATTCTGTTTTTTATTTCCCCGTATTTCTGTGTGGAAATACAAAATTCTTGCGGTTTGAATGGAGTTGCGTATAGAACTAATGTAAGTTACTAGTTTCTTTGTACATATGAAAAATGAAATAAAGAAAATGATAGAAACATTTGATAAAAACTATTTAGTTTTGCAAACGAGAAGGTTCCTTGTGTGTCCTTTTGACAAATGCTATCCTATTGATGAGGGTGGTGATGGTATCTGCAGCGAGTTGCTTCAAGAAAACAAAATGAAAGAACACCATTTGTGTCAGTTTTAATTCGCATCCGACCACAACAGTGTTCACCCTGTGACACCAAGGCTGTTGATAGGTTTTCCAGCTTCGCAACAAAAAATGTCATCGTCGTCGTTGTCGACATTATGAGCGCAAACCACATTAAACCTGTAAATCCTTTGTGCATGCGCTTTTGAGGATGATTATCAGTTTCGACCCTTGACAAGTGCCGCTGCCCTTGCCGCTGAGTACCCAGAGGAGAGCCGGTATATGAGCGACACAGATGTGCCATAACATACTGTTGTAGTTCCTGATGACGTGGGCGGGACACTCACAGAGGTAGTGCTCCATGGTGTCGTCATCACTTTTACAGCGAGCGTCGCAAGATGTCATTTATGTCCAGTACATTTATGTTTTTAACAAAAGGAGCTTTCTGCCTTTTCTACCGCCAACCTGGGGAGTCAAGTTATCTGCAGTTATGCTAATATGAAACCCAACTCTTAATGAAAGCCCTAACCGAGGACACAGACAGTCCAAACGCAGATTCGGTTCCTGAAAAGTTCTCTTCATAGCATTACAAGCTCATTGGCTGAGTGAATTCATCCTGCCGACTGCATTCAATGAAGTTTTGTATTCTCGAACTAGCTTGAAAATCATAACAGGGTCCAGAAAGGCTTCAAGCATACATACCTACTTTACGTGGCGCGCTAGAGTCCGGGGTGGACCTTTGTCCGAACCAACAAGCGTCTCCAGTTGGCCCGATCTTCAACTAACTGCTACCAGTTTCGCATGCTAAATTGGTTAAGGTCCCCTTCCACTTGCGTGCACCACCTGAGTCGCAGTCTTTCTCTTCACTCTTCTGGCTAAGTCAATGTCGCTGTACAGCCAGTACAGTTCGTCCTTGTATCTCCTCCTCCACTTATCGACCATACAGACGGGACCCAAATCACCCGAAGAATTTTCCTCTCAGAGCAGCCAAGAGTACCCTCACCCATTTTCGCCACTTCCGACTCAATATTCCCGAAAACGCCACTGACATCACCCTCTTTTCTTCCGATTATATCAATATCATCGGCGTATGTGAGCAATTGCCGTCCAATTTGAAACTTTTGAAAGATTGTGCCTGTTTTGTTGGCCCGTGAGTTTTGCACTATTCTTCCAAGAATGATGTTAAAGAAATCGCGGGTCGCCTTCTCTAAATCCTCTTTTGACATCAAAGGTCTCAGTTGGCTTTTTACCGACCTTGATGGAGCAGCGTGCAGGGATGCCAAAACTAGACATTGCTCTGTATAGTTCGTCTATATAGATGCTGTCACACGCCGGCCTTAAAATCAATGAATAGGTGATGTGTATCGATTTGGAGCTCATCGGTTTTTTTCAAGACCTGCCGTAGTATGAATATTTGGTGGATGGTGGACCAACCAGGTTGTTGACCAACGGCTTCAACTGTTCACGCAATACGGCAGATAGGACCTTGTAGGCGATGTTAGCTCGCGCAGTTCAGAGGGTCTCCTTTCTTATGGGTCGGACAGACAATGCTGAGTTTCCATTCATCGGGCATAATTTCGGCCGACCATATTTTAGAAACTCGTTTCTGTATGCTCCTTACAAAGTCATCGCCTGCCGCCGGAAAAGCTCGGCAGTCAAGCCGAGCTTTGTTGGACTTAAGACATATCTAAGCATATAAAGCTGTTCACTTCATTCAGGTTGGGTGGACAGAATTGTTGATCTACATCGTCCGGGCTGAAAGGTTCATTCTGGCATGACAGCGGTATTTGGTTCGTCATCGTCGCTATACAGTGTTCAGAATTGCTCTTTCTAAATCCTCAGCATCGACTGCGACTCTACTACTATGTGCCCTTATTCGTCTCTACAGGATTCGGTTCGAAGTTTGTGTCCGTGGCTTGTTTTAACAGCGGGTCGACTTCAATTTAGTCGACAAGCGAAATTCGGTCGGCATGTTAGTAGGTTTTTACTTATCCAACAAGAAAAAGGTTTCGGACTTTGGTGTACAATTTTTTTTTTTACCATGCAATTCAGTTTACTGACTGCCAGATGGCACTGGTGTAGGATGATATATGACACTGATTCGATTTTGAAACGACTTGAAGTCGAAACAAGGCTACAAGATGTTGGCCCCTCGGAACTTTCGGATATTCATAATACTGGAGTGGTTTGCCCTGGCTCAAGTGGTAGTGGACTGGCTTCCAAATCGGAAGGTTCGGTGATAAAGTCCCAGCCTCGCCCGAAAGACATTTATTTGTTCAAATAAGTTGAATAGTCTTACTATCAAACAACATAGCTCTTGGAAGGGTAGAGCTTATTTACATAGCAGAAAGCAATTTGTTGTAATCAGAGACTATTTTCGAAAGAAATCATTGTGTCCTCTGGTATTCCAGAAGGCAGCCATTTAGGTCCTTCTCTATTCTTACTTTTTATTAATCATCTACCGACTCTGCGGAAACATGCAGATGATATACAATTTTTTGCCGAAATATCAACAATAAATGATTGTGTAATGCTGCAAAAAGATTTAAATTGCTTCACTAAGTGGTGCAGCTTAAACGACTTATTGTTAAACATCGATAAATGCGCTTGCATGAGCTATAAGGGGACTCTTCATTGTGTTTTCCCACATTATGCATTAAATTATGCTTAAATACGAGTCGTTGACGATTTCAAAGAATTTGGTGTGATTTTCGATGGAAAATTAGCATTTCATCGGCATATAAATTACATTATTTCCAAAGCCAACTCTCTATTGGGATTCGTTAAAAGGAACTCCTCAGATTTCAAAGATCCCTATACTATTAAGGCATTATTTTGTTCCATAGTTCGTCCTGATGTTGAGTATGCATAGGTCCTTCCACTATTTCAAATATTAGTCGCATCGAAAACGTTCAAACACAATTTTTAAGATTTGTTTTACGTCGTTTTGCAACACTGGCGTTCGGGTTCATCATTCATATCGTTTCAAACGTCTATTACTTGGAATGCAGTTACTTGAAACTAGAAGAAAAATGTACAACGTACAACTCTGTCATATTTACGTAGCCCAAAAACATAACGTATTGTGCTATTAAAAGCCACATTGAGCTTTCTTATACTGATCGAGTCACAGCTACAAAAGATTTCACATCCGTAGAGTAAAATAGGAATAACCAGCGGTTTAGCTAACATCAAGTGTCTTTTAGTTGGGATAAAAGACTGTGTTACCCATAAATTACGTAACACCCCATATATCTTTCCAACGGTAGGACTGATGGGATTTTCCCAAGTTAACATGGAAGTAAAAGTGACCCCAAGATTCTTTGCAGTCTCAACTCAATCTATGTATTGCTGAGCTTTTCCAAAAAATAGGTGGAAAATAAAAGATCCAGTGGTTTCTTCAATATGACTAGGTACTTCGATTTCTTAGCGTTTAAAAAAAATCCGTTAAGTTCAGACCAACGTGGAATTTCCTCAAGGTCTTCATTGATAGAGCAAACTCCGTTCTCAATTAAACCAAGTGGACAACTCATATACTATTGAACATCGTCAGCATATATATGTGACGACCAGTTGTTTATGATGGATAGAAGCTCATTTACATATAATGAGAACAATAAGGGGCCAAGTATAGAACCTTGAGGGACATCACTAATAGTTGTGAGAAAATCGGATATATTGTCATTGAGCTGAACTGATTGCATTCTGTTGTTTAGGTAGGATGTAAGCAGCTTTACTGGACCTGATGAAAAGTTATATTGTCGAATGAGCTTTTTACATAAGATATTGTGATCAACCATGTCAAATGCCTTGGAAAAGTCTAGGAGCACCAAGAAAGTTACCTTTTCTTCATCTAATGCTTGTCGTATATCGTTAGTATCACTCAACAGGGCTGTAATACAGCTGTGTTTCTTACGAAAACCATATTGCTTTGGTGTGAGCATGTTATTATTTTTTTGCAAAATACGTTCAAAAACCTTAGACAGAAAGGGCAGAATTGAAATTGGTCTAAACTCATCAGCTTTAGCAGTTTTGGGAATAGATATAATTTTCGCCAACTTCCACTGAGTAGGGTAACCGCCTTTTGTCAAAATAGTGTTGAAGATGAAGGTGATAAAAGGCAGTATGATTGGTAAGAGTAACTCTAGAAATACTTTAGATATACTTTCTACTACATCAGCACTATAGACCGAACTAAGACCAAAACTATTAACACTTTGATGATTAACAGCCATGCTCGCCAACAACTCAGTCACACCTAACGTGGATGAGAAGGCCGAGACAAAAAATTCCGGTTTAGGGAATTGCAATCAATGCTGTCATCTGCCAAATTACGCTTTGCCTTGCCAATATCTATGCCGCGTAGACTGTTCCAAAGCTGTCGGCCACTTAAGCAGGTGTTCAGCTTGCTCGCATACACACAAGATTTGGCGGAACGGATCTCCGTAACAACTTTGTTGTGAACAGTACATTTGCCGAAGTTCTGGAAGTTGATATCGCTTCCAACCGTTGTAAGCTCTATCGCGCTGCTGCATTAAGGAACGTATTTGACTGGTAAACCATGGTTTGCTTTTGTCCTTGATGGTCTTGCTTCTCAAGGCTACGTGTGTATTATTGTTCACTGGACGACGACATGTAGAAAATGTTATCCCTACGTTTCTACTAGACGCTTCCAACAGGTTTTTATCTATGTGTCGAAAATCTCTATACTCCAGAGTTTGAATGGCATGATTGATGTTAAAATTAAAAATTTGGAAAATTAAACCATGTTTTGAAAAAGCAGGAGCAGAAAGTTGGTCATATAAGCAGAATTCGCTTAAATCACTTACAAGAAATAAATCTAAAAGCGTCAGTATGCCGCCGGTAAAGTGAGTAGGACTACTAATGTTTATTGGTCAAGAAATTAGAGGTTAGGAGATTGCTGTTGAAATCTCCGCAAAGAATTATACTAGAGGACGTCATCGATATCTCCTCTAAAAGAGTTAGAAAGGAAGACAAATTAATAAATTGGCTGGGCCTATATATTGCACCTATTAATATTTTACCTTCATCAACTATTAAATTTACGAATGAATAATCTATCTATCATCAGACAGGGAGATGAGGATGAACCCCTCAACTTACACTTGATTGAATTCCGGGCATAGATTGCAACACCACCACCACTACGGAATTTCCTGTCCGAACGATAGACACGATAACCCATTAGGCAGCAGAAAGTATCATTCAAACCACTCGCAAACCATGTTTCGCAGAAACAGATAACGTCCACACTAGCACCCTCAAATAAATCACGAAACTCGTCAATTTTTGACAACAAACTTTGAACGTTAATATGGCAAACCCGACAACAAGCCAACTTCCACTAAGAACTTAGTCCCGCCATTAAATGTTGGATGCCACCCATGGAGCGAAATAACCGCGAGCCCAAACATTTTTTTTTCTCTCTCTATCTCATTTTCCAAAAAACTTAACACATACTGAGGCATTATGAGTGTATTCATACCCACTTGAGTATTAGTTCTTAAAAAAAAAAAATAATATTGGAGGAGTGCCTTGCGTCGATCGCAATGTGTTCAATCTGGTTGACGGCGGACGTTTTGCCCCCACCGCAAAGTCGGTGATGGTGTCGTTAGTTTGTTACAAACTGTTTAAGCGAAATGTTAACCACTTTTGTATTGGATTTTAACAATTTCAATACGTTGTTCAAGCGTGTACCGTTTCATTTTTATTAATGTTGCAGTTTTTACTGATGTCTAAAACAAAACAGCAACTTTTTCGACACAATAGTTGACTTTTTATTGGAAAATCTTGTAAGGTAGGTAGGCAAGTAGGTAGGTAAGAGTGGCTGTTGGAAATACCAACCCACTTAGGCCTATTGGCCCATTGTGATGCCACGTGGATCTATGATCCTCTTACTGATGGAACCAGTTTGAGCTTCTGACGAAGCATAAGAGACTGTTTACGTCTATATTTTTCAGATCGTTTAGGTCGTTGTAGAAGAAAGCTCCTAAGTGAAGTTTTCTTTTCTGGGAGAGAGCTGGACATGTACAGAGTAGGTGGAGAATTGTCTCCTACTCCGCCTCCTCGTCCATGCAGCTTCTGCAGAAATCATTTGTAAAGGCGCCAGGCCTTCTTGCGTGCTTGCCTATGAGGCAGTGTCCAGTGATGACACCTATGATGGCACTGAGATGTTCCTTATTTAGATGGATCAGACACTTAGAGCGATACAGATCCAGTTTTGTTTGGTCGCTAGACACGTTGGTCCAACAGTCCACCCAAGGTCTGATCTTTTATTGGCATTCAGCTTTAGTGTTAGTTTGCACGCAGCGATTGGTATACCTATGCTACACTTTTCCGGTAGAATGGGTAGAGTGGTTCCAATTTTGGCGGGTTCATCGGCCCTACAGTTCCCTGGAATGTCTCTGTGGCCCGGCACCCAACAAAGGTGAAGGTTGAACTGCTCTGCCATCTCAATGAGAGATGATCGGCATTTAAGGGCGGTTTTAGAATTTAGTGAGACAGAATACAGGGACTTGATAGCGGCCTCACTATCCGAAAAGATGCGGATATCCTTTGCAGATATCACGTTTTTCTTCAGCCAGGACAGAGCTTCTTTAATCGCCAAAATTTCCGCCTGGAACACGCTACAGTGATTTAGAAGACAGAAAGAGAGGTTTAGATTTAGCATATCTGAGAAAACGCCGCCACAAACATTGCTATCGGTTTTAAATCCATCTGTGTAGAGATGGAGTGACTTGTCCTCCATGAAAGCATCTTCCTCCCAAAAGGATCTAGAGGGGAAGCTTACATGGAAGTTTTTGTCAAACCAAAGTTCAGGCGTGGTGTAATCGATGTTCTCTGTGAGGATTCCTAATGTATTAAGAATACTGGCGTGGCCAAATGGTTTATTTGTCCACTGCAGTCGCAGCTATTTGCCTGCTGAAAATATCGAGGGGTGTCAAATGAAACAGAATGCCTAATGTCGCAGAGGGGGTGGACCGCAATGCTCCGCTTATGCATAGACATGCTGTCCTCTGGACTCTGCTTAGTTTAAGGCAGTTAACCGCACTTTTTAAGGCCGTCCACCAGACTACCACCCCGTAAGTGAGTAGCTTTATTGACTCTTTCTTGAATGTTAGGTTTCCAGTTTAGTTTTCTGTCAAAGATGAGACCCAGATATTTTGCTGTATCGGAAAACACTAAACTGGTACCGTTTATTGAAGGAGGGTCTATAGTTGCAATTTTGTATTTTCTGGAAAAGAGAGCAAGGTCAGTTTTATGGGGTTTATTCCCGATCTACCCAACGGGCTAATCTATTGAGATTTACTTGAAGGAGTTCTTTAATGTTATTAAGATGTTTACCTGAGATGGCTATAGCAACGTCATCTGCATTGGCAATCACCCTCCTACCATCTACTTGCAGGTATATCAGCATTTCATTTACTACTAAGTTCCAGAGTAGGGGAGAGAGGACACCGCCTTCTTTTAGCAGAAGCCTCACCCAGTTTGGAGTTGATTAACCTACTGTTTAGCATAAGACTGATCAGTTCCCCAAGTGAGTCGTCTACCTGCAGAGTTGACAGCGCAGTCGTGATTGCGGATGTGTTGACGCTGCTAAAGGCACCCTCTATGTCCAGGAAAGCAACCATTGTGTACTCTTTACATTGTAGGGATCGTTCGATGTGGCTAGTCAGTGGATGCAGAGCCGTTTCCACAGACTTTCCTTTACAGTAGTCAGGTTGAGCCATTGACAGAAGTCTAGGATCAATTTTAGCTCTTAAAGCCTGAAACGAATAAAATTTGGAAACTGCAAAGTAAAAAAAAAAATATTTTCATAATTCATGTAAATTTTTTTTATTTGCTTTAAAACTATGTTTTTATTAAATTCATTCACAATTATAAAAAATAAAAAAAAAATTATTTGGGTTCCCATTCTTTCCTCAACTTCTTTCGAATGTCCTTCATAAGGTTGGTGACAGTTACATCCGTGATCTTTTTGGACGCTCTATTCCATTTAGCACTAAAATCTTTTACGTCCTTTGCACACTGCTCACTTTTCCTCAATTTAGCTTTGACCAAAACCCAATACCTTTCAATGGGTGGATTAATGTCTTTTGGGACAAAGTCGACATTTTTAGCAACAAGAAAGCTCAACGTAGCATGAGCATAGTGAGCTGAAGCTAAATCTGGCCAAAATAATGTTGAACCCTCGTGTTTGTTTAAGAACGGAATAAACCGTTTTTTTAGGTATCGTTTATGTACACTTTTCCGTTAATTGTTCCCGTTGTAATAAACGATGAGCTTCTGTGTCCACATTGGCAAATGGCCTACCAAACGGGATATTTTGACCTGAATTTTTCCATCCCAATCGATGTAGTTGATTGCGGAAGAATTTCAACTTCAAACAAGTTGTAAAACTGCGCACCTGGAAGAGTAGTAAAGTCGGCTTTGACATAAGTTTCGTCATTCAAAACTAAGCACGCTTTCTTGTTGCCGATCAACTCGTGTAGCTTTTTTTCTCGTGTTTTTATGACTTTTTTTTGCTTTTCAGTAGCTTTTGGTATTTTTTTGTTTTTTTCGTGTTTTTAGACCGTTACCCGTTTTAGATCTTTGTACCATTGTTTGGTTGGTATTACATTTCCGAGCAACATCTCTGGATGACATAGTCCGGTTTCTTACGATGGTACCCACTATTTTCCTGTCCAAATTTGTATCATGTGCTCCGCTTTTAGCTCCACTTTTCTGTTTTCGCTTAACTGCCAACGTCTCCAAATATCGTTTAATAATAGAATCCACTGTACTGCGTGCTATGTTTAAATTTATTGCGATGAAATGGTTTGGACGCGAAGTGTTTTCGAGCCATTTGCCGATGATCTTTTTACGGCGTTCCTCTTGACTCATATTTTATAAATATTTTAAAACGCACCTAACTAAAATCAATAACAAACTGAAACTAGAGAATATACAGGCTAATTTGGGTACAAAATGGGATTGCAATTTTTACTCATTGGAAGTATAGGCCGTGTTAAAATTTACAGATTTTATTCGTTTCAGTCCTTATATGGATATCAATCAGTCGTTCTAGAGTTTTCAGAAGGAAAGATGATAGACTTATAGGTCTGGGAGAACATGAGAACATTGTCCGGCTTTGGGAATGAAAACTACATTGACTTCTCTTCATGACAGTGGAATGTGGATAAGTTCTACACAGCTCCTCATAATATAGGGTCCGCCAAAAATGTTTTTTTTTTTTTGAAAATGCTATAAAAAAAACTACTGAATATTTTCTCAAATTTCTTTTTTTATTTGAAAGTACAATCCTTCCGGTTAATAATGGAAAATAATTTCATTCAAATGGCTGCCTCGGCTGGCCATGCAGTAGCCTACACGATCGGTCCAATTTTTAAGCACATTATCGATTGTATGCAGCTGTATTTCACCAATGGCTTCACGAATATTGTCCTTTAAAGCGTCAATTGTCTCTGGCTTATCGGCGTAACACTTATCTTTTACGGCACCCCACAAATAATAGTCCAACGGTGTCAAATCGCAGCTCCGGAGTGGCCAAACGACATCAGCTCTGCGGCTGATAATGCGATCTTCAAAAACAGGGCGCAAAACATCGAGTGCAGCTTCGGCTGTATGGCACGTAGCGCCGTCCTGTTGAAACCAAATGTTGCCAATATCCTCCTCTTCAATTTTTGTGAACAAAAATTCGTTCAACATGGCCCGATAACGATCGCCATTGACTGTAACGCCCATTCCTTGCTCATTTTCGAAGAAAATTGGCCCAATTATGCCTCTGGACCAAAATCCGCACCAAACAGTGACTCGTTTTGGGTGTATCAGCTTTTCAATGTATGCGTGCGGGTTTTCTGTGCCCCAAATGCGACAATTTTGCTTGTTTACATACCCGCCAAGATCAAAATGAGCTTCATCTGAAAAGATGATTTTTTTGGCAAAATCGGCATCTTCTCTAAGTCGATCGCAGGCCCACTTAGCGAAGCGTCAAATTATCTGTCAAATCAGACATGAGCTAAGTGTTACCATTCACAAAATAAGCACTAGTTGAAAAAAAAAAACGTTAGATGGCGGACCCTATATTTTCAAGCGCAGCCAGAATAATATCTGAGGACCTCTGTAGCTCGGCATGTATTATACCGTCCGGACCAGCAGACTTGTATGGTTTGAAGCTATACAGTGCCCAGAGCCCTGCCCAGAGCAGTTTGTCTCTTGTGATCAGACCATGAATTTTGGGTTGCTACTGGCCGCGAATTGAGACCTACCTGGAAAGTGGGTGCCCAATATCAGGTTGAGTGATTCATCACTTGAGGTTGTCAAGAACCATCGGTTTTTTTCAAACAGCTAGGCATCATAGGAATTTGTAGAGAGGATTTTTCTTAGCCGTGATGCCTCAGAGGTTTCCGTGATTTTGTCACAGAAGGACCTCCAGGATTGTCGCCTTGCATTCCTCAGTTCTTTTTTGTATAATTTGGGCAATTCTTTGTATGAGTCCTAGTCAGTCACTTTCCTTGTGCTTTTCGCTAAGTTGAAAAGTTTTCTGCAAGTGTTACTGAGCAGTCCCAGTGCTGATGTCCACCAATATGGATTTTTCTTGCCTCAAAGTTGAATAAGAGGGCAAGAAGCAGCCATAGCCTGATTGAGAGCCAGAGTGAATTCCCTGGCTTTCATGCCAAGTTCATTAGTGTCACGCGGGGGACTTGATAGTTCAGAGGATAGGTTTCTTACAGTATTCCTCTGTATTTTGGCCAATGAGTTTTCCGGTAGTTCCGGAATGATGGTTGACTGGGAGGAGCATCATTCAGGCTGGATTGGATGCATGTGTGGTCTGAAAAAGAGTGTTCAGACGATACTATCCAGTTCATTAGCATTTGAGTGTTGCTGTCGGAGACAAGAGTTATATCTGGCACTTCCTGTCGGTTTGTAGTTATAAAAGTGGGCTCATTACCAATATTGCAAATAAAGAGGTTAGTACTTATAATATAGTCAAAAAGTGACTCGCCTCTATTTGTCTTGTAAGCGGTCGCCTAAAATCTCATCCCAAACAACTGATTCGTCCTTATCAGTGTAGTTTTAGTCCTGTTTTGATCAGTTTCTCTTTAGCTGAGTCTAAGAAAACGAATCTTCTAAATACAGAGACGGACATAATTATTCACGCATCAGCATATGCCATAATAAAATCGCCCATAAAGCAAAACTAAATCATATATTATTTTTTTATTTGCTTACGTAATTTATTATTATTTTGTTTATTCATTAGAAATCAGTTTTATTTTTACTTTTTTGAATAAGTCAAGACAAATTGAGTATGTACGAGGGGCGTTCAATATATTCTCGGTATCGATATGAAGGAAAATGCGAATTCAATTTAAATTGTTTTTATTTTTCAATATAATCTCTCCTAACGTCAATGTATTTGTTACATCTTGAGATAAGCTTTTTTAAACCCTCAAAAAAATAAATTTCCTCTTTCTCTGCAAAATACCGACTTGAGTTCTTCATCATCCGAAAATCTTTTTCCACGAAGACATTTTTTCAAATCCGAAAACAGGAAATAATCACTAGGGGCAAAGTCTGGACTATAGGGTGGGTGTTGGATTTCTTCGAAACCACAATCTCACGCAGCAGCCCTGGAAACTCGCGCCGTGTGAACAGGAGCGTTGTCATGAAGAAGCAACACACCCGCTGCGAGTTTACCCCGTCTTTTCTTTTTAATTTCCTCCCGCAAATTATGCAAAGTGGAAGCGTAGGATGTGGCGTTGATGGTTTCACCTTTTTTTTTGTACTCAATGAGCAAGATTCCCTTTGAGTCCCAAAAAACTGTGGCCATGAGCTTCCCGGCAGACGGAGTGACTTTGAACTTCTTCGGGGGGTCTGTTCCTTTTTTATGCCACTGCATGGACTCTTGTTTGCTTTCAGGGTCATAGTGGTGGACCCATGTTTCGTCCCCAGTAACAATTCGATCCATAACACCGTCCGCGTTCTCACTACACATCTCCAAAAGCTCTCTACAGCATGCGATTCTCACTTTTTTCTGAGGCGCTGTGAGCATTCGTTGCACCCACTTTGCACTGACCTTTGAAAGGTTAAGATGATCATGAAGAATGGTGTGAATGGTACCAATTGAAAGATTGGTGATCTCTGCCATCATTTTCACCTTTATTCGGGCATCCTCAAGAATAAGTTTTTCGACTTCTTTGATGCTTTCTCCCGTACAAGCAGTAGCCGGGGCGCCGGAGCCGGGGTCGTCTTCAATGCTCTGTGCCTCTCTTGAACTCACTTTACCACTTTTGCACAGTTGATAATGAAGGTGCGGAACCCTGGTAAACAGCCACCATCTCTTCATGAATAGTTTTTTGACTTTTTCCTTGCATAGTGAGAAATTTAATTACAGCGCGATGCTCAATTTTCACCATCATCGTCTCAGTTGCCATTATGATTCTGTTTAACTAGAGATAAAACGCGAATTAATAATCACATTTATATGAAATTTTACATGAATGCACTAAAATAATAGTATTACTTGATAAATAAGTCAATTCATATATACAACCACAGCTTCACCCCAATACCGAGAATAGTTTGAACGCCCCTCGTATGTGAATAACTCTTCTCTATAGCATGGACAAAATTATTCACACAGTTGCATCTTTTAATACTTATATCACGGTTTTTTTTTATGGCTACACCAAATGTCATGGGTTTGGTGTTGATTGGAAGGATACCGTTATAAATTCAATGTTTCGTTGGTTTCTATAAGTGGAACACAGATACGCGTCATTAAGCACTCGCAATGGGTCGAAAACAAAAAGAAACAACAGAAGCTGAGCGAAAAGTGATTTTGGAGCTGCGTAAACAAAACAAATCCTACGCAGAAATTGGCAAGATCGTTAAAAGAAGCCGATACACGATCTGCAGCATCATAAAACGTTTTGTGGAATCATCGAATCTTACAAGCCGACCTCATAGTGGACGTCCACGAAAACTGACTGCAAGGGAAGAAAGCTTATTGGTAAGAAAAATAAAAAAAAAATCTAAAAATTACGTCATCTAGATAGAAAGCTGCGGAAATAAGAGAAGAAATAGGTAAAGAAATCCATGCGAAAACCGTACGTAGGACGCTGCATCGTGCTGGTTACAAGTCCAGAGTGGCTAGGAAAAAACCTTTAAAAGTAAAGCAAATAAAAAGAAGAGGTTAGAATTTGAAAAATCATACCAAGACTGGCCTGCAGATTTCTGGAACAGTGTGGTTTTTTCTGATGAAAGTACCACCTTGATCAAAAAGTTTTCTGAATTTATTCAGAAAATTAAAAATACAAGTTTATTCATCTAAATCTATATTGTCCCCTTCAAAGTAATACCCATCGACTGCAACACACTTATGCCAGCGCTTGATCCAATCCTCGAAACATTTTTTATATTCGGTTTTCGGTATGTTCATCAGTGCTTCCTGCGATTTTTCCATTACCTACTCTCGGCTGCTGAAACGCGTTCCTCGTAGTGGTTTTTTATCTCGATTGAAAAGAAAGAAGTCACAGGGAGCCAAATCCGGTGAATTCGGTGGCTGTTGGATGGTATTTATTGCATTTTTCGTCAAAAAAAATAACGAATAATGATGGCACTGTGCGACGGTGCGTTATCATGGTGCAAAATCCACGAGTTTTCTGCCGACAATTCTGGTCTCTTTCGGAGAATTGCAAATAATTCTCTTTGTTTACTGTCTGGCCATCTAGCAAAAATTCATGATGCACTACACCGATGTAATCCATGAAAACCGTGAGCATTGCCTTCCTTTTTGACTGAAAACGATGTGGATTTTTTAGTCTCGGCTCATTTGGTGAACGCCATTCACTTGCCTGATGTCTGGATTGCGTGTCGTACTCATAAACCCACGTCTCGTCTCCAGTAATGATCCTTTTGATGAATGTGGGATAGGATTCAGCCTCGCAAATCATCTCTTTTGTGACGTCAACACGGTTTCTTTTTTGCATGAAGTTGAGGTCTTTTGGTACCAACTTTGCTGCTACACGACGGAAACCCAAATCATTAACCAAAATGTCTTGGGCGTATCCATAGGCAATGTTCAAGTCTTCCGCTATCCCTCTGATGGTTAATTTGCGGTTATTGACCAACATTTCTTTTACTTCATCAATCTTCATCATCTTCGATTGACTCACGACCACTTTTGAACCGCTCGTGCCACTGGTAAACGACCGTTTTCTTTAGAGAATCGTTGCCGAAACACTTTCCAACATTTCCAACGTTCGCGCACCATTAATTCCGTTTTTTACGCAAAATTTAATACAAGTTCGCTGTTGCAAATTTTAATCCATTTTTAAAATTGTAAAAAATCGCCAACACACACAAAGATAGATGTAGTCTTGGCTACGTAACTTTTGCAAATGTCAAGCTATGACGCTAGGATTTAGAGGGAATGTCAATAATAGATTTACCAATTTAACAAAGAAAACAGAACTTAAATCGGAACAATGGGAGCGCTACACGGTGGGTGTGGTCGGGGACTTTTTGATCAAGATGGTATATAATTTCAATATTCCAATCAGACGGGAGAATACGAGTATGGAGAAAAATCAGATATAAATCCGATAGAACATCTGTGGGATAAACTTGGTAGACGGTTGCAAAAACATACAATTTCGGGAAAGTATCAACTAAAGCAGCTTTTACTGCAAGAATGGGCAAATATTGGATCTGAAACCACTCAAAAACTAGTCCATTCAATGCCAAAAAGGTTGAATGAGGTTTTGAAAAGGAATAGTTGGGCCACAAAATATTAAAAAGATTTTAATAGCTTGACGGCTGTATGAATAATTTTGAGACCTTCGGTATTTGAACAGAATTATATATTTTTATTTTTATTTTCTGTGAATAATAATTGTTTTGTTTTTTGTTATGTTTAATTAGGTATTTAATCAGTTAATGTTTTTTTTTTCTAAATGTACTTGAAGTTAGAACTTTCGTTTAATGAATATTGAAGTTTAATTCAAAAACTGCTTGATGTGTGAATAATTTTGTCCGTCTCTGTATATTTTTATATTATACATATAGACGGAGCCCTTTAGTAAACAATAAAAAGCAGCAATAGTTTTTCAATTGATTTCTTTATTATTGGTATTTCATTTTCTATCTGAAATATCTAATTGATTTAACTAACTTAATAACAGTACCATTACGATTAGAATTTTATTTTTATTGTTGAAATTTTTATTTCATAAAATCAATAGCGTGTCATAGATTTCAGTTTTAATCGCTTTTTTTTTTTCTTTTTTTTTCTTTTTACAATATGTCTCGTATATCGTTGATGAATATTTTGTTTTAATTTTCAAAAATTTCGAAGTTCTACTAACGGTTATTTAACTTTTCTGTTTTCAAGTTATTACTTGTATTATTCAATTTTATTTTCGCATAACTACTACTGGTAAAGAAAGCGCTTTTATTTCAAATCTTTATCCATACTATTTATTATATGTGGGAGTAAGTTATTTTGTTTTTTTTTTTTTTGAAGGAAGAAATAAAACGTTTCTAGTCGTGAAAACCTAAATATTAGGCAGACAAAAATTTTAACAAAACAAAAGATCTGACACTAATAAAAAAGAAAAAGAAAAAAATGAAAAAAAAAAAGATTTCTTGTTATTTGTTTTTGTTTTTTAACTTAAGCACACAAGGACATGTTTTCAAGAATAGGAAACTTTTCGAAATTGCAAATAAAAATTAAGATGATGAAAAGAAAAATATACAATTTACAATAAATGTTTTACACTTATACAATTATGTGGAAAAATAATAATTGTTCTAATGTCGTTGAAGATAGCACTCCATCATTAAATGAGTGGATAAACAGATAGACAGACAAACTTACTACTGCCACCACTTTAATATCTCGCTTATAAGTTATTTGTTTGTTTTTCTATTGTTTTTCAATTTCCTATTCTATCTTACTTCAAGTAATTCATTTTGCCATTCTTTCGCGCGCTGTTTTTTTTTTTTTTTTTTTAATATATTTTATGTTCTGCGTTTGCGTTCAGTCCTTTAAAATGTGGTTATTTCTTCAATAAGATTTTTTTTGTTGCTTTTCTATTTTTTTTATTTTTTATTGTTTTTGATTTTTTTTTTTAATTTTATAATTACTTTTGCTTACATACTATTTAGTGAAAAGAAAAGGAAAAAAAATATACAATAGCGCGCACTATGCAGAAGATGGAGCATCAGCTGGCTTGAGAAGATACAGAGGGAAAGGAAAGGGGAAAGAAAGGAAACGGATAACTAGTTAATAATCACAATGCTGATTCCAGTCTACGGCGCTAGAAAATAAGAATTAAAAAACCAAAAAACAAAAAAAAAAAAAAAAAAGATAAAAAAAATAAAAATTAAAACAAAAGAGTAAAATTCTTTTACAAATCGAACGAAGCAAACCGTTGATGCTAATTCTCGGTGTATAAAGACAAATCGATTTGCAGGACAATAATTTAGTAATTGTTCACAAATATAAACTAATATGTAGGTTACAAACTTATTTTCACATTGATACAGTTGCGAGTACCACCGTGATATCGTCTGGCTTGCCACCTAAAACAATAAAGCGCAAATGATTTTATGAATGAAAAATGTATACGAGAAGAAGAAGTAATATAATTTCTTACCGGTTGCATTGATATTGTTGCGTCTTGCGTTTATCGCAAAAGGCGACATAAATTCACTGTCAAAAGACAAAGAGCGTGCCATTAACGCTAGTGAATTTGCAGTCATTTGAAGTTTCACAGGATCTGTTACTCCCTCAACCTACAAAAAAAAAAAGCAAAACCAACATTCTAAATTTCTGAATACATTTGTAAAGTGCCCTTACATCTTTGAGAACATCAAGTAGAAGTTTTTCGGGGACATTATCGAAGACCCCATCGGTAGCCACAAGAATCACATCACCTTCCTTCACTGGGAAGCTAAGGGTATCTGCTGATTCGGGACTGTCACTCAGCACATTATGTCCATGGCCGGGTGGTGGTAGTGACAATTGAAAAGGTGTATTAAAGTAATGTTGTTGTTCCTCAGATTTATGTACGATTTCACCTTTGCGAACGACCATGAAGCCACTATCGCCAATATTTGCCGTATACACGGTGCTGTTTTCTCGATTTAGTACTAACACACACGCTGTACTACTACCTGTAAATGTAAGTAAAAATAAAAATAAAAATCATTAAATCATTCACATTAAAAAGTGAAAATAGAAACGTAGAATTTTAATTTTAATTGCTTGGCTTCATGCCAGTGCGTATGAGCATTCGAATAGGTCGTGGTGGTGGGAAGAATGCTCCTATGTTAAATGAACTGTGTTTGGTTTTTTTTTTTTCGTTTTCAGAGGAAAAGTATCATTCATTTAAAAGTTAATGAAGTATACAATGTTATCTTTAACTGGATCGAAAGATTTTAAATTAAATGTTTTCGCTTCAGTACACTTCAAGACCTATTCATTCAGATATTCTTAAACAATTTTAAAGGGAATTGGAATGTAAAAAGTAACACTCTTCGGATTTCCTAAAAATAAAATGATGGTCCAGACGTAGACGTAGAGACGTAATACCGAATGTAACTTATTTCTGAATTGAACAATAATCCGACGACGGTAGATAGACAGAGAGCAGGTGGCCATTAACGTTTCACCACAAGAGAAACACAAAGTAAATTACAGCTTTAAATGATCAGATCATCATTTATTTTGGACTGCAAGTGGAGATCACTTTTATATATTGCCTCGATTTATTGTCTGGTTGCTGGATGCAGGGTTTTTTGTATAGCTTCTCCCCTAAAGAAAACCTAAGAGTTGATATCTGGTATTCATATGACAAATTTCGAAATGATTTCCCTCTAGCTGGTCTTTTGTTATAATAGGTTATCCATGCCTATGCATCCTCCATTCAAAATTCTTTGTGCATATCAGTGCGAAAAATCTTTCTTCATTATACTGCAAAATCTTTGTTGCAGTAGTATTAGTAAGAACATTAGTGAGTAAAATCGTATCATCATCACGTCCCGGTGCTTGCTGGATTGCACCTAGTAAAGTATAACGAAAATAAGCATATGTTGCATCTGGCTATGTATGTATATATGTGGAGTTGAACACCTCGACCTGTGAAAGCGAATGAAGAGAAATTGCTTGTTGATAAAAAACAATACCTTCAGAAATCCAGGACGAGTTTTCTAGAAAGAGGACGCTGAGCGAACAAATTCTCATCATGTGTGCACACTTAACTGACAGCGCAGATTATTCGAATAAAGGTAACCCTGTTGTCATATAAAAGTCAGTTAACAGAGTTTTTTCAGTGGGTTTCTTCCTGTCAACATTAAATAATTGAGATTCCCAAGACTAAGAATTACGTGTCGAAGGCTGGATTTACTTGGATTTACCCTGGCTTCGAATTTGATTTTTGATATCGAATAACTACAATAGAAGCACAATGGATGATTTTGCGCATCTCAGCTGGTGAAATCATTTTAGAAGTTCTTCTTTTTTCATAAGAGTCTGCATTCTGTATCAACAGAGGTTGCGCTTCGACCATTTTTTTTTTCGCGCTGTAGCGATTGGAATAGCCTTTCGACTGATAAATGTTTTTTTTTTTTTGAAATAGTTAAAGTTGTTCCTTTGTCCACTCTCGGTAGCAACTACACAAATCTTGTCTATATTACTGCGAATTTCACTCTATAATAACTTAACTCGCCCTTCTCCTACCGATCCACTCGAATGCTATTAATGCAAACACTGGCTTTATTCAAGTGGACCGCAGTGTATATGTATATTTTCCGATACATGCGAAGTTAAGGTCTATCGCAATGACCAAGACTTCATCAGGATCTTAGAATAGATTAACCTTTATGGTTACAGAGCTATCTAGTGACCACCCAAGTGGCAGAAAAAGCGTTTCACAAAATTACAACAGCAACCTAGCAAACTGCAGATTATAAAACTGCCTATGAAATCTTTATGCACTTTCAGGGTTGATCTGATCATTTCGACTCATAGCTCGACTGTTCGAAGAAAGGGCACTGCAAAATGCACAAAATTTATCACCCGATGTTCTTTGGCTGTCATTTTTTTTTATGAATGAAAAATTTTGGTTCTGGATTCTGATGACCATTCTTACCAGACTCTTACCAGAACTTCCGGCGATAGATCCTCGTATTCTTGACGGATATTCTCCTTGAGGGCTTCAAGAGTCTGAGGCTTGTTGACATAGACTCACGACTTCAATAAACCCCACAAAAAGAAGTCTGGAACGGTTAAATCAGATGCCGTTCAGTGCAAATCGCCAAAACGAGAAATTAGGTGACCCGGAAATGCAGCCTTCAAAATTTCGGTTGTGGCTCGTGCAGTATGCGCCGTTGCTCCATCCTGTTGGAACCACATGTCCTCCAGTCCCATTTCAACCAATTGAAGCAGGAGAAAGTCGCTGAACATGACTCCGTAGTGCTCGCCGTCGTTTATAGTCGTTTAGCCCGCGGTATTTTCATCTTCAACAGCTGCAATATTCTCAGACCTGGCAGCACCTCGTGTTGTCCCATACTCTTCTAGGTAAGCAGCTGAACGTCGTAGAGCTTGCTTAGTCGGTGTCGGACAACCAGGAAATCTGCGCCGATATTCACGCTGCGCCAACACAGCCGACGAATTGACATTTGCCGCCATTTGCAAAAATTATAGCATCTTCCGATAGGGTGATGACTTTTGTACAATTTTGAACGAATGGATAGAGTTTTAAATGAACGCTAAGATTCGAGATCCTTAAGCATGCTATCGTCTTCCAAGATCCATAAGAAGTGGATTCAGTTCCATAATCATCATGAAACTAGCCGATACAAACCTGAGCTATTAACTGCCTTTAAGAAAAAATAATATTATTACGATAAGGAATGCGTGCCAAGGAAACGAGAAACAGAAATAGACCGACATAAAAAAAACTAGAACCCATAAAGCCTCCCAGGTCAGGGAAATGGATGAATCGCGCTATAAGAACAACAGCAACGCGACCATCTAAAATATTTGACGTTCAAGAGCGAAATTTACTAAGCATTGGGGCCCAAAAGCGTCGGATCGCTGCCCTCATTAGGGGCAGAACTGAGCCCGAGGAGGCGAAACGGCTGGAAAGAGCCGGATATCAGGGATATATTTAAGCTAAGTGCCAGATCACAGTGGTGATGATGATAATGAAAGAGCACACGAATTCGCTAGAAAAGGTTTGGCCTCAACATTCCTGTTTGCCACGACCATTCTGCGGGTTACCAACTGGCTCCATAAAAAGCTATATAAATAACTGCCTAAACAGAAACTGAAGGTAACAGGCATTTCAACAACTTTTTACCAACCTCTTCCCTCAAAATAACAAAACAACTCCTACAGTTTTCTCTGGGTCAGATACACGCAGTAACCGGATTCCTAACGGGTCACAGCAGAGTCAAAAAAACACCTTATGACTGGCGGAATAGCACAAGATAACACCTGTTGCATGTGTAATATCACTGCCAGTTCACTCAAAGATATAGTCGAGTTTATCAAAATTTCAGGCATCATGGGCAAGCTCTAACCTGAGGAATCACAATAGGCCTTACCTGGCCAGTGATAAGGGTACATAGTTCCACCTCCCCACTTAATAAATATAATCTAATCTAATTGTGTGAATGACTTAATTCCTGTCTGACCACAATCATTTTTTCACGACAAATGCCAGTCGGCTTCCGCTGCGGCAAGTCGACTATAAGCTTCGAAAAGCCTAATAAATTTTAAGAACCATGTTTCTGTTGACTTAAAATCTGCCTAGAATCCACCGTCTGCAAGGTCAGCGATATGCAGCGGATTTTGGCAAGGAGATACGCTTTATCTGACTTTTTAAATTTAGTGCTCGAACGCTTAGTGCGTGTAGCAGTTGTTAAAAGGAAAGGCACTATCTTCAACAAGTCCGACCAGCTGGTTGGGTTATACTGATTACATCGACACTATTCGTCGCTTACAACAAGCGATTATTAAAAAATGTTTAAAGCAATTAAAGAAAAGGTCTGATATTAATGAAGACATGACGAAATACACGCTGGTAGTAGTCGAAGGTTTAGGCAACACTTAGGAAAAAACCTAGACAAATACTTGACTAGACAAATACATGCAGAGCATCCAATTCACAAATCTTTACCAATTACTTGTACACTTACTTGACCACATGAGGAGTATTTCGTAGGAAAACAACTAAGCGTTGTAGAGACATAGCCTTTGCAGTATGGCATCCTCCTAATGGCCTTGAATCGCATCACGTTTTGAAATTAAAAATATCAGTGTCACCCCTGTTTGAACTGATGTACTCGTATATCTACAGCATAGCCATTTCCCTGCTACAGGTATACAAAAATGTGCAAATATAATAAATTCACAAAGTATTCGTGAGTGTGAACCAAATCACATTATTGGAAATGTGAACGGAATTAAAAAACAGCTCTGTTATTGAAAGATAACATTTGAAAAATCAAAGCACAAAAACCAATGGAAAAATAAAAATATAAAAAATTTCTGACATAACAGCAACAACAGACGCATTCAGTTTTTTTCCTTGTGAAGAAGCACAAACAATTTTCTCTTGAAAAAAAGGAAAACAATTTGATTTGCCTAAACCGTGTCGTACAATCGCCATAGGTGTTGCATAGCCGTGAAGTGTTTACCCATGTTTGCATCGTATGCACATTTATATGGACATAAGAGTACACATCAAGAGAGTACATTTCAAATTACACTGACTGATATTTTATTTGATCGGCGGGAGGTAAACAAAGATTGTATTTCCCCCCCTTTCGTTGTCAGCTCATAACTACTTTAGTCAGTGCACATACTGTAAATCTAATCACCCGAAAGGAAGTTCAGCGTAGCACAGATGTTGAGTTTATGGAATTACCCACTTGCAGTAATCGGATTTCAAATTCAAGCAGTATTGACAATGTAAAGAGAGTTCCAGTTATCGTGCCTGGAGTCTATTGTTTGTCCAGGGGCTTAGAAGCTTAAGTTTGTCACACTTTTCTCTAAAAAATAAAAATAAAAAAAATCAAAAAGAGTAATTCGTTTAATCATATCGAAAGGGTTTTGATTACCTTTGCTAGTAAAGAGATTGTTATCGTAAAGTTTTGTGTACGAGTATGTACAATATTTTTATGGTTTTTGAGTTGAGTTTAATTAAAACTTTGTAATGTGGACTTTGGAACGAATAAACAATCTTATCGTCCGTGTTACCTGATTGTTATACATTGTTGTAGCAGCAAGTGGTCCCGTGAAATTGTTAGTGTTGATATTTAACAAATAATTCGGTGGAACTTGTGATTTTTTTGCTGGAAATCAATTCGTTTATGTGATTAGGGTGTACTCGTAGTCTCTTGATGAGGTCAGCTTATTTTAAGTATGTTTTCTGTCGAAGCAGGTGTCACATTTGTGAAGTGGTATGAGTATTTTTATGAAATCCAACGTCTCGAAAACAAAGGTGTTCTTTTAAGAGCTATAAAACGGCTGTTATTGACGAATCGCATCCTGTCGGTCCAATTTCGTCGAGCATTTGAGGCTCTATCTCACCACGAGGTCAAATTACACGATCTCGGTGGTCAATTCATTTCTCTACTTCGCAATATAATCTTGTCGTTGAATCTATCTTCAGTAAGTTAATGGGTTCATCGACAGTATGTTACGTAGAGCTAACTTGCTGGAGCCACATATCGCCCCGATCAATTTTGTCCATACTCTCAAAGAATTAATCATTGACCATGGTCTACTGACTGTAACCGGAGCTCCAGTTTCATTTAGAAAAAAAAAACACAAGGACCGATTATTCCACCAGAGTAATCCAAACTTTTGAGGGTATTATTGAGTCTCATGAATCCCTTTTGGATTTGTCTCACTCCAGAAACGACAATTCTGGTTCTTTACAAACCCATTGAGTAAAAAGTGAGCCTGTCTCAATAGAAATAAGGGGAGACTTAAAGTTGCCCAATTACCTAATTCGCAAGCTCCCGTTGGAAGCCATGGTCTCGTGGCTTTAGTTCCTGCCCCAGCTGGATCTTTTGCGGATACAGTCCGAGAGCTATGCGCAGTTTTTCATATAACGAACGGGCAAACGCCAAACTCTGCCGATCGACTATTCACACTTTCAACTGACAGCAGCTACATTTTTTTCTGTACGCTCATTAAATTGAAGCGTTGTTGGCTTTACGAGCTTAGTTGGTTGACTGTGAGGACCAATATTCTGTACTTTCCGCCTATTGAAGACAGATTTTTAAAATAGGTTTGAATGATACAGAAGCGTTCTTCAAGCGAAGGCCACTCACGATGATTTGTCAATAGAATTGTATGAAAGTTACTACTCTTGGTAGATGTATTAGTTAAAATTTACGCAATAAAAGTGCTGTTAGATATGCTGCAGTTCAACTTTAAATTTCACAACTCAATTTCAGCCGAAAAAAAGAATACAATAACAATCTTAGAAGACACTTTAGTTGGCAGAGCCGAAGCAAATATGGTCATATTGTTGCACTCGTTGAATTATTTGAATGTGGGCCAGGTTATGTAAGAAGACATTTAAGGATGGGGATATCCATAAGAGTTCAAAGCCAGCGAACCATTGTAAGGAAATTCAACGTCTAGCGTTTACAAACCATCAGATCGAGTCTATCTTAACCTCTTGAGAAGGTCGATAGCGTCAGAATCGAAAGTAGAAGATCAGTGCCCTCATTGGCAAAGAGCAATCAGAGAGGCCGCCTCTGATGTACTGGGTTTCAAACTGCCCCAAAAAAGAAACCCCTGGTTCGATGACGAATGCAGACTGCAGACTACGAGCAGAAGAGAAGGGAAAAACATAATCTATTCAGAAGAAAAAAAGAAAGACTACAAGAAACGTTCGATCGAGGCCTTAGAGAGGTGCTATCAAAAGAATGATGTTAGGAAAATTTAACAAAAAGTAAAAGATTATGCCAAAGCTGTAAAGCCCGAAGCTTTACATGAAGAAGCATGAAGAAGGAAATCATAATAGAACCACAGTCGGTGCTGAGAATCTGGAAAGATTATTTCTGTAGACTGTTAAACGGCGATGACGAACAACATCCCACAGACAGGAAGAATGAACTATTGAGCATGGACGATGAGAGGCAACATATCCGTCCACCCGAATAAGACAAAATGAGGACAGCTATCTTGTCCAACAAGTCAGCTGGACCCTATGGTTTAACTGCCAATCTATTTAAAGCAGCAGGCGATGACTGGATACGGAGCAAACATCAAATCAAAACTGCGGCAACACAGGGAATATGTTCAATCAACATCTCATATAAAGTCCTGTCTGTCGTAGTTTGTGAACGCTTAAGATGCTTCGTCAACTGCCGGCCCCTATCCGTGTGATTTTAACCCAGGAATGACCAGCGTAGTTCGAAATTTTCGCACTACTGCAGATTTTGGAAGAAACCCAAGAGTTGCAAATCGATACACACAAAACCTTCATTGTTTTCAAAGCCGAGTATGACAACGTCTTTAGAGACGAACTATACAGAACTATAAAAGTTTAGTTTTGGCAACATCCTTCCCAAGCTCATTCGTCTGTGCAGGATGACAATAGAGAATACACGCTGTTCCGTCAAGGTCTGTTATGAAAAACCGAGACCTCCAATGTCAGAAAAGAACTTAAATGAGGCGATGCGTTAACATGTGTTTTTTTTTCAACATCGGTGTTGAAAGGGTTGTGCGGAACTCACAAGTCAACTCCAGGGGCAACATCTTTCAAAAGCATGTTTAGTTACTCGCATATGCCGACGACATTGACATAATGTAAAGAACATGGTGATCTCTTCAGAAAACCTCGGATAACCCGGCTTAGATGACTTAGTAATCTTGAACGCTAGGTCTTCTCCCGACCCGGAAAGTTTTCAACTTAAATCTAAAGGGACAAACCGGTAGAGGACGATCTTATCTTAGGTGGCGCACACAAGTGGAAGGGTACCTCAGCCAACTTCGGGTGCGCAACAGGAGGCAAGTTTAGTTGGAGAGGCATGTTAGATGAGCCTCGTTTAGCCCAGACTGTAGAATCACCTAAGACGGGTCTTTGATAGAATGCTAGCCAAAGGCTTTTACGTTTGCTTTTTGTAGTTTGAAATAATTACATTACCAAGAAAGGGTCGACAAAATTACAGACTTCTATTTAAAGAGCCAGTAATTGCCTTTTCCAAAATAGTGAAACTCTTTTTTATCAATAGAATTAACTATAGATGGAGGTATGGTAGTTTTTAAAATTTCTATTTCTTAACTCAACCAAACAACGCACTAACTAGAATATTTTTTTTTTTAAATTATCAGACAAATAAAAAAGGTTAATCGTTTCTAATTTTTTGTGACAATAGGAATCCCAACATTTTTTTGTCAACAAGAGTCTTAAAATATCATTTATCATTTTAGAGGCAATCGGCATTCAGAAAATTGTTTGCCTCATAAATATTTTGTTGGTTATTTGGGTGAATTTGTATGAATACAAAGTTTTATGATTGGCATTTCTTTTAAGACCAAGCCAACACGGAAAACTCAAAATAAAACTAATGCTGGCAAAGTGCCCTTAGTTGTTTGATATTTTATAAAAAGCAATATGTTCTAATTTCGATTGTGGAAAAATGATTCATTTTGTTGCCCCAAAAATATAAGTAGCTTAGCTAGAGCAAAGCAAAACAACTTCACATGAAAATTAGAACACAAAAACAAAAAAAACATTCGGCAATCTTGCTGAAACGATCTTTGAAAAAATTAAAAAAAAGTTCATGATTTTCCACGCATTGGACGACTACACTGAGTCAATCAAACAAATGGCTTTGCAGTGAAATTAATAAAAAGTCATATCAACGGGAATATTCCACAGATAAGATTATCTACGAACAGCTGAAATACCCACGTGCCTTAAACAGGATGACTATAATAAAGCCTTTAATCTAAAAACAAAAAAAAGTTATAGCAAAGAATGTGCAGAGATTTGTGAATCTCCTTTTTCTATTATTAACCGTTAAAATATGTAACCCGTATAATTAAATCGAATGCTACTACATTTCTCTCACATATTTTCATTGCCATTGCGCCGCTTGTATGGTTGGCTAAATGTGCGGACTTTATAACCATTCCACAGGGCACTCTGTTTTGGAGCACCCCGTTAAAGTTTCCTGATGTTTTCGCATTTGCATGAGGTTCTACTGCTTTTTGGAGCGGATTTTACGACGGTTTTCGTTGAACATGAGATAATTTGCTCAGCCTGAAGTTTCTCTACTATCGGTTTCTTAATGTGGAGAATTCCGCGGATGCGCGAACTTTTTATAAGATTACATTTTGTTGTCCCGGCTGACATTCGTATCATATTCATTTATATATATTTTCGTACATAGTCCAACATTGCGATGCGTACTTTAAAGCTGGGCGAACGATTGTTGTATATAAGAAAGCATTAAGTATAAGCAATTGTACAGCAACATACAGCGGAATTTTCGCGCCATTTAAACCACCCCAGATTGACTCAATGTGCAACAGTGTCTCATCGCAATTTGCTTGGTGGTTAACGACAATTTCATACTTTGGCACGAAAATCTAGATGTCAGGAGTTAGATTTGCTGATTCGGAAAAACGGCAATGCAGATATTCGGTCTTAGTACAACTGATTCGTAACCCGTTTTCTTCTATCGTCTTTCTCCAACTTTTAAGAGTTACTTGAAGAGCTGTCACGTCATTGCCTATAATAGCTCTATCATCGGCGAAAAGAACAGAAGTTGTTCTAGACTCGTTAATACGCTGTTTCATTAGAAAATCTTATACGAAATTAAACAGCAACGGACCTTGAACACTGGCTTGGTGTGGTCCAACCTTAACTTCGAATTATCCACCTATTCTTGCTACGCATTCGACTTTCATATAGACGTTTCGGGTACACATGGAGCTTTTAGCGTCGTTTATATAGGATATCTACGAACTCAAGCGAACGCTTTTTTTAAATGTATGAAGACGATATGCAGATCTCTCAAAGCGTCGCGATATTTCACCGTCATTATACGCAAACTTTGAATCGCATCATGTGTCGACTTGTCCATTGTCTTCCCTGAAATATAACTATATTTGACTTTCGAATCTCTAAATCCCTCTCGTACTGATCGGTAACTGTTACAATTTCTCGCGTTGCTTTTGCCTTTATATACGCGTACTGGAACAAGAAAGCTGTCCCTCCACTGGCTAGGCATCCGATCGCCATTAAAGCTCAAGATTTCCAATTTCCGCCCTTACCACGAAGGGTATTCACTATCATTTTATTGCTTTGACTTCCGCTTTGCATTTCATCTTCGTGCGCAACTGCCGAGGATCGGGTAGGATCCGAGTAGTTCAGCTGTCAAGTTGATGTTCTGTAATTATACATTTTATCCGTTCCATTTTGACTAAGTAAAGGGCTTGACCCGCCGGGCTGGTGCTTTTGCGTAGAGTTAGACTGCTACAAAACAACCAGATGGAGACGGATTTACTTTTGAAGACGCTATGAAACGGAAAAAGGACAACAACGTTTGGATCCTCACACGGACCTCGAACGGGGAACGTGTATCCGAACAACTAACGGATGGCCTAGACTTCTTTCAAGCCACCCAGGAGGTGCAGTGAGATGGGTAGGACAAAAGAAGGAATGAAAATAGTTACACATAGTACGGTGAATGTTACAGAAAACAGAAACAGCGTATGTTTGGGCGGAACTTGACCTTTCGACAAGTGAATTTGGCATCGAAGTTAGATTTGCCAACAACAGCATGTTATGCCCCACAGAAGAAATATACGATGCTTCGAGCTAATAGTTCAAAACTACAAGCGTTAATGGCATTAAAATTCTTTTAGATCTGTAAACAAACTTTGGTTTATTGATTTTGTTGCGGAACAGATTATCACTGAAACTAGCACAGGGTTTTCTCACTCCATTACAGTCACCTGATCGTAAAATAGATCAAACCAAATTGATTAGACCAACCTTGATTATGTTGCGATCGAGGCAAAACACTCTTTCAGCATTATAGAACAATATATACTCGGTTTACTAAACGAAGCAAACGAAGTGAATAGTTAGTAACCCAGGACCAACGATCAGAAGTTTTACTAAAAATTAAAAAGAAAGTGTCAAGCCAACAAGCCAACAAGTAGAGTCAGAGTTATAATGTGTGTTTTTTGCTTGCAGTGTCAGACTTATGGCAGCATCGATGCTGGAGCCCGGAGTACAAGTTACCGTCAATAGACACCGGTGCAATGCGATAATCTACGATTATTTGTTCTCAAATTTGTGTGGCATCAAACCGTGGTTCCAACAGGATGGTGCTCCACCCCATACTCTTTTGAAAACACGATTTGGCAATTTCAAGAAATGTACCCATCAATTGACCACCAAGATCGTGCGATTTGACCCCATTTGATTATTTTCCGTGGGACTACGTCAAGTCATGAGTTTATGTCGATAAACTAGCAACGATTGACGCTTTAGAGCAAAACATTGTTCGAGTAATACGCAATACACGCCCTCAATTGATCGAAAATTGGACCTCTCGAATGTGGTTTGTACAAGGCAGCCGTGGTAGACATATGCCTGAAACTATTTTTAAATATTAAATGATGAAATAGTCTTTGGAATAAATTTAATAAATCGTCACCAAGTTCATTTCTTTGTGTTTTATTAACACAAAAAGTCTGAACCTCTTAAAAAAAAACACCACCGTAACCAGAGGGAACGCATTAAGCTTTGGCGATGAGTAATTACATACAGCAATATCTATACTAAAGCGTAACAATTCTACCGGAGTTATCGGGTTTCCTGCTCAGGAACAGCAGGAGATAACTTGGTAGAGAGCATGCATTAACTTACTTTCGATTCAATGAGAGGAAAGTGTACCCAATGAATGGAACCTCAGTAACATTTGTGTAATCCCCAACAAATGAGACCCTCTACACTGCGTCAACTACAGAGATATGTGTCTCTTTAACATTGCTTACAAGATACAGAACACCTGAAACAATTTTTCAACGAATTGATTTAAAAGATATTCGAATCACGACAAATCTTTCTCTAGGATCTAATACGAGTAAGTCCAGATCAATTCTCACCACCTCTTTATCGATTTTAACGATTCGTCTCTAGTTTTTCCATGCCTGCTAAACTCGTCAGATTGTGCAAAGTTATAATAGAGAACAGTCGCACCAAGATCGACATTATCAACAAAGGATTGAGACGAAGTGATACTTCACCATGTGACACCTTTAATATCACTTTTGAGGAAATTGTTTAAAACTCACAACCCAAGATCAGGGGCACATTTTTCCAAGAGTCTGCGCACAAGTACTTGCTCATGACATTGATACCATTGTCAGAACGCAGCGAGTTGCCTCTAGTGCGTTTGTAAGTTTCAAAATAGAAGCGACGAAAATGGGTTTAGCTGTGAATGAGGGCAATTGTGGTGATGGGTGGTTTTATCAAAATTGTCCTCATTCACAAGGAGTAGTGTTGATTTTCGAGGGCTAGTAAATGCCTGTCCATGTACTCATATATACAAAAACAATTCATTTGATGAGATCATTAAATTTTTCACAGCTTGTATGTATAGATTTCAAATCATTGTCAGATAACAATTCAAATCTGCTGTTATGAAAAATGCAGTACAAGTGACAACATCGGAGGCTAGTTTTTTGATTGAAAATCAATGTTCAGTAAAGAGTTGTCTTTAAATATAGGTTCAAAAAGCAAACAAAAGAGAACATAAATTGTTTTGTTTTTCACTTTTTACTTTGATCTTGAAATCTAGGAGTCCATAGACCACTCTCAGATTTATTATTCAATCAAAGTTGATTGTAATTAATCAAGTTACTTAGACAACTAACAGCACTCGTATAGTGGACTTTGTATCTCTCAAATCAAAACTCATTCACGAACACCTCTAATTGATATAGAAACTTGGCAAATATTGTTACTCTGAAAGAGTTGAATCAGGCTTATAAAATTAAGCCTGTCATTGTAATGCCTGCTGCCTGAATATCTGTCTGTGTACTTTATTATGCAGTTGTTTTGTTACTCTTCACAATAAACAAAATTCATATCGCGCTAGTCGATCAACATCAGAAAGGTCACATCGCAACCACTGACGCCAGCCGTAGCTTCCACCTCCCTCATTCTAATGCGACTATCTCTACTAAATTTAGATTCCTCACATTCGTTTAGAAGTACAGAACGTGTAAACATAAACATTAGCTTTTCGGTGATAAGAACGACAGATTATCTATCATACGACAATGGCTTTCTTTATGTAATGTCTCACTGAACCAAACTGAGAGCAAGACTTAAGAGGTGTACTATACATATCTCTGTATGTTGTAGTAAAGGCCTCTATATACTACCGGCTTTTGGATCCTTAAAAAAAAGAAGAAAATAAACAATTAGACTTTAGTAGAGTGAAATATTTAAAGTTCCCTGCGCAGTTTATTTGTTTTTTCCATTTTTTTTTTTAATTTTTGTTTTGTTTTATGAATCGCACAAAACGTGATATTATGTGATTTTGCTTATCTGAGTCAAAGGTTTCATATTAAAGTTTCGAAATGTCAAGGAATAATATACTCGTATATAATTCGTAACTCGGGGGCGGTACCCCTTTTTTTTGATGGGTTGGTTCGCTATTTTTCATATAAATTTCATTTGAATTTTATGAAACAACGATAGATACAAACCTTCTGTAGATAAGCCTTTGACTTACGTATGATTATGTTTTCGAAATACTCACCTAAAATAGGTTTCTTTTGCTCCAGTAATTCACAGTAACTATAAGCTAATAGATTAACTGGTCGTTGGGGATTAAAATTAACACAATGGACTAGACGTTCGCAGGTCTTCATTAGGAACGATGAAAATTCACCAGGATCAATACCATAACTTCGCCAACCGCCTACACCATCGGCAACGCCTGAAATAGAATAAAATAAAATTTAAAATTATTCAATTAATATTTATTTTCAAATAGAGAGTAAGAGTAATTTCCATAAATGTTTTTTTAATGATTTATTGGGAAGCACCAGTGCGGGAGGAGGTTATTTAATTTAATTGAATGACTATCTAATAAATGCCCTCACTACTGGTTACTAAGTAGTTTGTTGGTTGTTGATTTATTTGTTACAACAAAAAAAAAAGAAACCAGTCAGTTCTGCTTTCAATTAACTCACAGTCACACAGATGAGACGTCGTTTTCACTCACAACTTGTTAATGCTGATATGTTTATCCAGATCCAGACTTGACCGGTTGCAAGCGTGCTTATATGAATCATTTTGGCTTAGCTTTATGAGTGCGACTTAATGCAATGGTGTATGGGTATATTTAAATTTTTTGTTGTTTGTTTTTATTTCTCGGAATCAAGCGTGAAAAAAAAAATGAAAAAAAAAACTATCAAAATATTTACTGCAAACAGAGTCAAGGGATTTAAGCAAATTTTTATGCTAACGTTATACTGCAGTTTAGCGATAACGAAAAGAAAGGAAATCATAATAAAGTTTGCAATTTGAGAGGATTCAAGGAGAGGGAATGTTTTTAAGAGACTAAGGGTTCCTTTCATAAAAAAAGTGATAATTTTTCTTTCCCAGAAGGGCTTAGTGACGGACATATTGAATAGGAGCCTTGATCAACCATCCATCCCATCAATCGTTGCTCATTGATATTGGTTAAAAAAAATCGACAGTACTCGTACTACCCGAGAGTTTATGTGGCTTGCAGAAGACTGTCATCGAAACTACGTTAGATTGATCAGTGCTACGTTTTAAATAAAGACAGTGGAATTTTTCATTCAGAAAGATATTCTCTTACCACTATTGTAGCACACACAAGAACCTATCAAATGTTTTTATCCTGAAAATATGGCTGTCGATTGAATCTTACACACATTGCACGACATTGGTAGCCTTCCTCGACATTGTGAGTGTCAGTAATCATTTTGAAGTTGAAGCAGTAAGATAGTAGTGTTTTTTTTTTAGGAGTACTGGTGAATCAACTTCTTACAAGTAGAATTATGAATACGAGGATACTTAATTCTAAAATAAGTCAGTCGAGGCATATCACAAGGTGGGTTTCTTTCTCCCTTCCACGGAACTTTGTAGTCAACAAACTACTTAGACGTCTTACTTACTTTAGATGGTGCTACAGACCGCAGTAAATCTGGGCCTCAATCATTTAGCTCTCTGCAATTAGCGCAATCAGCAAGTTGTCTGACAAACCTTTGCACTAGAGAGCGCCATCTAAAGGAAGTACTTCCTTTACCGCAATGTTCCTCAAGAATGGGTTTGTAGACACTTTGGACCCGGTCGGTTGTTTTCATTTGCCTCAACAATTTCAGTTTATTTTCCATAGAGTTCGTTGTTATATTTTCTTCTCCAAATTCTGAAGAATTTTTCTTTCAAAGTAATTATGGCCTTATTTGCCCGCTTTGTTCTAAGTTCATGCTTCGGGGCAGGGCTGTGAAAATGAAGGTTTTATACGGTGCTTTCTTTGTTGCTCGTGAGAAGGACTTATTTCTCAATTGCTTTCTTACTGCAACGAAATAGTTTTCGGTAACAGTGAGTGATCTTTCGCATGGTCTCTCCTGTTGTGTTGTTGTTTGAACTTAGTGCGGAGTTATTTCTATAATGGCAATGTAATCAGCATATGCCAGCAGTTGTACTGAGATTTGAAATATCGTTAGGCAGCTTACAGAAATAATCATATACATAAAGGGTGTTTTTTCTTAGAGATATACAAATTTCATATGAAATAAAACACTTGAAGCTAATGTTAATGTCTATGATATTAGCTTAATTTAATAGAAATTTTGTGCCATTAGTGTTAAAATAGATTATCGGGCATATGCGCGTCACGGCTAGTTCGAATGAAGCGCAATCGTGAAGTCCAATTTTCGACAACTTTATCGACCAACTGGGGCCGTATATCAGCAATAACACGGCGAATGTTGACTTCCAAATCGTTCAACCTCTCTGGTTCATCGGCATAAACTAGTGACTTCACATACTCACAAAAAAAGTAATCTAAAGGTGTGAGATCACAGGATCGTGGAGGCCAGTTCACAGGTCCATTACGCGAAATTATGCGCTCAGCAAATGTTTCCCGCAATAAATTGATGATGTCGCGCGCCGTGTGGCATGTTGCGATCTCTTGTTGAAACCAAAGCTCTGTCACGCCATTCAACTGAGAAACGAAGAAGTCAGAAATAATGTTTCTAAAGCGCTCTCCATTGACGGTAACATTCTGACCGGCATCGTCCTTAAAGAAATATGGGCCGATGATTCCACCAGCCCATAAAGCACACCAAACAGTGAGTTTTAATGGTTAAGGTGGTTTAAGGGCGTCTCGACAAGGGCTTCTCTGTTTTCTCCACTACAAATTCGGTAATTTTGCTTGTTTACATATCCAAAATTGGGCCTCATCGGAGAACAAAATTTTGCGTTGAAAATGAGGATCAAGCTGAATCATGTTTTCGGCCCATTCACTCAACCTACGACGCGTATAATGGGCACGCGGTTTCAACTCTTGCACAAGCTGGATCTTATAAACTTTTCAGCCAAGATCTTTCCGTAAGATCTTCCACAAAGTGGATAGGCATAGCTCCAATTGCTGTGCACGATGGCCAACAGAATCATTCGGATTCTCCTCAACACTGCGCTCCACAACGGCAATAACTTCTTCTGTTCGCAATGTTTGTCGTCTTTTGGGTGCGTATTATCCACTAGAGTGTACGTGGTGCGAAAACGATTCACGTGTTTCGAATAACTTGCTCAGATGGACGATTATGTCGACCGTGAAATAGACGTAGCGCACGATAAGTTTGGCGAACCGAACCATGGTTTTAAAAATAAGTTTGCACAATTTGTCTGTACGCGTTGTTCTGGCGTTAGTCTATTCATCGTAAAATTGCAAAACGTACTAACCACAAATCAACTTTCAACTGCCAAATTGACAATCTGTAGAAATAGTGTTGCTAGTTAAAAAACCAAACCCCTAAAAAAAAAACACCCTTTACTTCCGCATTTTCAGCACCAATGGTGTCTCTACTATTCCCGTCTTAATCTGTGAGTGCTTCTATTCGATATCTGTCTCCTTGGCTAGCTCTTTACACATTTTCGTGAAACTTCCAAACTTCATTTCTGCAGAAGCATATCCCCATGGCTTCAACTGAGCACTTCTTTGCTTCTTCTCTTTTTTTTCTAACAAGCCCGTATACCTACCACTCATAATAATATGATCAACATGGTTAATGGTTTTTCGATCAGGTTGTTGCCAGGTGCCTTTGTGGATGTTCAGGTGTGGGTAACGTGTTTGTTTTGTGTTTTTTTTTAAGAACTTAACACTGAAGTGGGTATGACTACACTTATGATGCCAAAGCATGTGTTAAGTTTTTCGGAAAATGGGACAGTAAGAGAAAGAAAGATGTTTGGGCTCTGTGGTCATTTCGTTCCATGGGTGGAATCCAATATTTAATGGGGAAACTAGTTAATTTGTTAGTGTAATTTGACTTTTTATTGTAATCTCAACAACTAATTAGTTCACATGATTTAAATTGACTGAAAAAAATGAATGTCTTTCGGGCCCAATTGGGATTGGACCACCGAACTGTGCGATTGGGAAATCAATACACTACCATTTGAACCACGGGCCAGCCACAGACCTACGCAAACAGACCGATTGTGCTTAAATCTCAAGGGGCAAAGATCGCCCTGCATATACAAAAATAAAGGTGAAGTCTTTTACCCCTAGAAGTCTTATGGCAAATTATAGTGCCATTCGTTTGAAAGTGGCCGACTCTGCAAAGAGACTCTTTATCCATCCTTTAATCAAAAAAGAAAATCTGCCAAAATAATGACCGCATCATACGAGGGCGGGTCAATAAGTCCGTGACCCGTTTTTGAATTTCTGACCTTTTTACTGAAATAGCAACACTGCTCCTGTCAACAGGCATCTGTCAGTTGACTCCTGTCAAAATTTAAACTTGCTGCGTCAGTTAGTTTGTGTTTGACAGCTATTTTTATCAGACTACTCACTAATTTGAGGAGAAAATGGAAAAAAGTGAATTTCGTGTGCTTATTAAGCATTATTTCTTTCGAAAAAAAACCATTACCGAGACCAAGGCTAAGCTTGATAAATACTGCACCATCGATTTCAATGGTAAAAAAGTGGTTTACTGAATTTCGTTGTGGCCGTACAAGCACTGAAGATGCCGAACGTCCTGGACGCCCAGTTGAGGTCTCTACACCCGAAACAATCGAAAAAATTCACGATATGCTGTTGGCCGACCGAAGATTGAAAGTGCGAGAGATTGTGGAAGCCGTAGGGATCTCGCATGGCTCAGTGGTTTCAATTTTGAATGATCACTTGGGCATGAGAAAGCTTTCCGCAAGATGGGTGCCGCGTTTACTCACAGTCGACCACAAACGCAATCGTGTAACAACTTCACAGGAAGGTTTGGCGTTGTTTAATCGCAATATGGAGGAGTTTTTGCGCCGTTTTGTAACCGTGGACGAAACATGGATCCATCACAACACACCAGAGAACAAACAACAGTCAAAACAGTGGGTTTCTAAGGGTGAATCGGCGCCAAAGAAGGCCAAGGTGGGTTTGTCAGCCAATAAAGTTATGGCGACTGTTTTTTGGGATGCACGCGGGATAATCCACATTGACTACCTTCAAAAGGGAAGAACAATCAATGGGGAATATTATGCCAACTTATTGGACCGATTCAATGACGATTTGAAAAAAAAACGACCTCATTTGGCCAAGAAAAAAGTTCTTTTCCACCAAGACAATGCAAGGGTGCACACATGTGCAGTTGCCATGGCAAAAATCCATGAATTGGGCTATGAATTGCTCCCTCATCCACCCTATTCTCCAGATTTGGCTCCGAGCGACTACTTCTTGTTCCCAAACCTGAAGAAATGGCTTGGTGGAAAAAGATTTGACTCCAATGATGAAGTTATCTCGCAAACAAAGGCCTATTTTGAGGACCTCGACAAATCATTTTTTTTGGAAGGGATAAAAAAATTGGAGAAGCGTTGGACAAAGTGTATAGAGCTCAAGGGAGACTACGTTGAAAAATAAAATTATTTTTTTATCAAAAAATCTGTTTTAATCCAAAAGTCACGGACCCGCCCACGTACCTTTCCTCATTTTTGACGGCTTCAACTTCAGATTCCCCTTCAGCAGCGAGGACTGAGTGGGTATTTCTATGCTGAAGAAAGAACGTAAACTCATGCGATTCATACCCAATGCGATCGAAGGTGACCATGACAAATTATCAATTGGCACAACCTGCAACTCTCAAATCTATTTTTCTAGCTGCGAATACACATGTCATGCATCCGAAAATTAGTCGTCCTTATCGCGAATTCTAATGTAATTGGTAGACACGACAATAAGTGCGGCCTCCTTAACCTCTTGCGCTATCAATTAGTTAACTGAAATATGCATACATGTAGTTGCACTATATAAAAGATTAAAAAATTTTTAAAACTCTTTATTAATACTCGTAATTCAGTTGAGTGGGATAAACTTCAGAACAATGAGGAAGATGCAACGCAACAGGGCACTTCTTGCACTCCCATATGGTTTCACTGCGTTTATTGTGCTTTGCACAACCTTGCATCTTCGCTGGGGCTTGTCTCTATTTTTTGTAGGCGGAATTTTTCGTGGGAAAGGTGCCCACTTCTTCACCTGCAGACGTAGATGTGTATCACCCGCAGACGTACTTCTGGGTGTTCCATATTCAAGAATATTTACGTTTTGTAAGATTTCTTCTGCAACGTCAACCCGAAATATTGAAAATGAATATTTCCTGGTCTTCGAGATTGGTTTTAATTTTTGAAATAAGGCAAAAGCATAAGAAGAGTTATATCTATTAGATAAAAAAATATTTTCTTCTAGTTTTTATAAAATTTTCACCTTAGAGGGAAGGAAGATAAGTGATTATCCTGTAAGTCCACACCACCTATACCGTTGTAATCCAAAATTACATTCGGTTTCGTAAATGTTTATTTTTTTTCCGTATTCTTTTTCCTGTCTCCGGCTTGAGTTCATGTGGAACCCAATTTCCTTGCTTTTGAATATATCCAGCTGCTTTTAAACATTTTGAAATGGCTGCTTGAGTGACACCCAAAGATTCTGCGAGCTCTTCTTGTGTTTGGCAACAATTTTCATAGAGTAATGCTTCCAGTTCTTCATCTTCAAACTTTTTTGGCTGCCCAGGACGTTCATCGTCTTCGAAGCCAAAATCACCACTTTTAAATCGTACAAACCACTTTTGGCACGTTCGCTCAGCTAGCGCATGTTCACCATAAACTTCCACCAAAATACGATGACTTTCGGCAGCAGTTTTCTTCATATTAAAGTAATGAAGAAGAACTCCCCGCAAAAACACTTTTTCAGGCACAAAGTTCGACATATTTGAGTGAAAAAAAATTATTGTTGTTTACGCTTCAAATGAATGACATGTACTGAAATGACGTACAATGACAGTAGCTTTCCAACGCATGTTCCAATGGAATAATACAAGTTACCCCATCTAGTTATAGACCCAATATATCTGTCAAATTGGCTCTCATTTATACAGTTTGTTTTGAAAAATCACCATGAACGAACAGCGTTCAATAACACGAGCAAATGATAAAATTGTTTCATCAAAATGGGTGTTCTATTCGGGCACTTTACGGTCCCCATAATCATCCCACCGAGAGGACTATTCACAGTGTGGTGGATAAATTTGAGTCCACTGATTCAGTAAACGTAAACCAACACCCGTACGTCGACGAAACATCGTCGCTGTCCCTGAGAATGCGCAGGAGAATCCGAGGTAGTCGATTTCGCGTCGCTCACAAGAACTCGGCCTTTGACAGGCCATAATTTGGCGAATTTTGCGTCGTGACTTGGGCCTGCACCGGTACAAAATTCAACTGACAAAGGAGCTGAAGGTAAGCGGCGCCCGTAGACAACGACGTGTGTTCGCTGAATGGGATCTGGAGCAGTCTAAAACTGACCATAATTTTCATTGAAAAATCTTCGTTAGCGATGAAGCCCATTTCTGGATGAATGGGTACGTCAACAAACAAAATTGTCGAATTTGGGACGATACCAATCCACATGAGATTTTGTTGTGGATTTTGAGCTGGCGGCGTTATCGGTCCATATTTCCTTGAAAACGACATTGTCCAGGCCATCACCGTCAACGGCGGGCACTATAGGTCGATGATTACCAACTTCTTTTGGCTTGAATTGGATGATATGAACACCAACGACATGTGGTTTCAACATGACGGCGCTATGTGCCACATATCTCACGCCACATTGGAAATTCTGCACGAGCGGTTCGAGGACATGGTCATCTCACGCGGAGGTCATGTGAATTGGCCACCGAGATCGTGCGATTTGACCCGTTAGACTCTTTCTTCTGGGGTTTTCTGAAGTCGCAGGTCTATGTGAATAAGCCACAAGCCACAGTGGCCCTCAGAACCAACATAACCCATGTCATCGTTCAAATTCAGCCTGATTTAGGCGCCAAAGTCATGAAAAATTGGACATTTCGGATGTGTGCCACTCAAAGAAGCCGCGGCGGACATTTGAACGATGTTATATTCCATACATAATGGCATCGATAGGCCTTTCAAACGAATAAAAAATTTCGATGATATCTTCCACACACTTTGTTTTATTTAAATTTAAAGATAGGAAGCGCTTAATGAAAAACCCTTTATATGTATATCTGCTTCAGATTCATTTAGATTTTTGATGATATTCCTAATATTATTTAGGCGATCACTTGTATAGGCCTCTTAATTATTTGAAAAGTGTAAAAATCGAATTAAATGAGTAAATCTACAACGACATTGTTTCTCTATATATTGGTGTCTGAATTATGGATCGTTTTGACCAGCAGAACTGTGCAGACTTTTTGGCTTGAGCCATTTGATGGCTCATGTATAAAGCAAAATATGGTTTCAATTCATCTACATAAGTTTCTGCCCATTTATGTTCAAATGATTTTATTTTATGCGTTTCGTCACCCATAACCTGCTTTTGATATCGGTTGGTTTCTGTTACTATAATTTCCCAGAAATCTTCTGTCAATATAGCATTAACTGTTTGTAACTGTGTAATATTTTGTCCTATAAC
The DNA here is from genome assembly GCA_963966105.1 of Volucella zonaria. NCBI lineage: Eukaryota > Metazoa > Arthropoda > Insecta > Diptera > Syrphidae > Volucella > Volucella zonaria. The sequence continues at coordinate 181,145,360 of OZ014532.1, read as the reverse complement.
TTCAAGTGTTGATTTCTCTAGATGCCATACTTTACTATTGTTTGTTTTATTTTTCCACACCCAATCAATCCCATCTTCTTCGTCTTGCATTCTACATTTTTCCCGAAATGTAAAAACTATATCGTTAGACTCACTACCAGCCTCCTCATCCGCTTACAATTGCTCGCTTTCTTTTGAAAGTGGTCGAATGATATCACTACCTTCAGTTTCACTTTCCATTTTAAGGATCTGAATAAAGATAATGCTTACTAAAAATAACAATAAAACTACTATTATACTGACCCGGTTTTAATTTAATACATCGCTATAAAACTAATAAAATTTTATTAAAAAATTCAGTTCTGTGTAATTGCACTAATTTCACGTTTCTGCTCCTATCCCAATCTAACAGCAAAGAGCTATTACCAATGTGAAAAACAATAAAATGTGGCAAGTAGTACAGTAGTGCAAAAAATTCAATAAATGTACGCTGTATGTCATTCTCAGTATAGAAAAAAATTACCAGAGACGTACATTGGACGTCAAAATAGCGCAAGAGGTGACCCGAGTTTTAGGAGCTGGGGAAACCATTCTGCACTCGATATCTACGAGTAATTACCCGCCATTCTTCTCTTTACAAAAAATAAATTCTTCTCTAGACGAATTCATTTTAGAAAGTTTCTGAGGACTGTTCGAAATAGCCGTCAATAAGGTCGTCTGCTTTGCTATATAGTAAGCATCCTATAGCTCGGCCTGTCATTAAATCTACCGCGAAACAGATCCACGTCAACGAGTTGTTAGCTGCTAGAACATGGCGATTTTTTGTGGCCGCGCAAGGTGCTTTATCTACCCCCTAGCGAGCCTCTTCTATACAGCCTTTCTGGAATAAATCTATTCTTATTTTGTAAGGCCTTTAATTGTCACTCATTTCGCAGGTTGATGTATTGATTATGTCAAAATTTACGGAAACATAAGATTGACGTGCCTTGAAGAAATATACATGTATATGAACTACATATTAAGTCGTCAACCCAAGATGTCAAATAGATTTTATTACTACTGGTAACAAAATAACTTAGATTTTATGGAGTCCCTCTAGATGAGTTACACTCCTTATGACGGGTAACCAGATAGTGTGATAGTTTTTCCAATTCTTATGTTTCAGCAGCTGTCAAAGTTACCTATAAGATCCAGCTGTCAAAATATGCAATAGGATTTGCGGAAATTATTAAAAAATATTATCGAAATCCCGGCTAGTTGTAAATACGCAACGTGAATTTCGTCGTGGGGTCGGTCGTCATCATGGCTTTAGTGTGCAGGCAATTCGTGGAAAAGTTTGAGCATGAGTACACTCTTTTGAATCTTAAGCCACCAACCAGACAGAGATTGTTGCAAAATGAAGAAATCATAGCCGCCGTAGCGGCCAGTATTGAAGAAGACCCAGAAATGTTGATTCGGCGCCGATCAGCTGAATTGGGCATCGCCAGTCAATCCGGCTTATTTTGCGGTTGGGTTTGGGCTTACATCCGTATAAGATTGTGTTGACGGAAAAATTGACCATAGGCAATGGCGTGAGTTCGCTAATCGGGCGCTGGAAATGTTGGCCGGAGATCCAGATTTTGGTCAAAAATGGAAAAATTGGAGCGAACATAATCCACAAGTATTCGGCCAAGCATCAATGCATCTACAAAGATTGACTGTTTGATGCATGGCGGCATCATCGGGCCTTATTTCTTTCGAAATGACGAAGGAGGGACCGTTACCGTCAATGGTCTCGGGTATATGTAGAGCGATGTTAACCGACTTTCTGTGGTCAGAGCTCGACAACATCGATATATCCGAGCTGTGGTTCCAACAAGACAGCGCTACATGAAGTACGAGTATAAGCGACACAACGCTCGAGGTTGTGAAGGAGAAATTTGGCGCCGTGATTATGCCATTTGACACCACTCGGTTATTTTCTCTGGGGCTATGTCAAATCAATAGACTGAGCTAACAAGCCAACCACTTTGGGCGACCTTGCCGGAATAACACCGCACATATTGGGCCCAGTCATCAAAAATTGGACCGACCGCTTGAAGCACTGCCAGCGGCCATTTGAATGATGTGCTATTTCACACATAATGGCATGAACGCAGCTTCAAAATAAAGCCAAAATCAATTTTATATCTCACACCGTAGTTGTGAGATTGACTTTCCTTAGAAAATCTGAAGATGTCTATGCATTGGAGTATATTGAACATGTAGCCACCTTCCTGGATTCCTGGAACGTGGTCTTAGAATGATATATTTGTTTCAGCGAACTGAAGACATCATCACTACAACATCTAAATTGCAGACAAGAACGAAAAACTGTTTTTTTTTTGTTCGTGACCATCTAATTAAAAGTCTTAAAGACGACTGGGTCGACTTGGCTATATCGAGCACTGCAGCAGACCATTGTATCAGAGTCCATTTGCGACAATAAAAACGTAAAATATCGACCCCCCTTAAACCCCATGTGAATGAACCTCTGCTCCATTCTTCATATAACCCGAACAAATAATAGATTAGGTCACTTTCTAGTTGCGTACATACTGTACCCACGAGTATATGTAACTAGTGGATACTGACACAAACAACGTCATGCATTACGGATACAAACGCCTCCTTAGAAAAAAATTCAAAAATAGGTAGCGAACTCGTAGACAAATTGGACGTAATTGATTTTTCTGACAGATTATATGACAAAACCGTATTTTCTGCCAAAAAGGGTAAATGACGCACGGGTAACGACTGCTGTAGTACCTTTTCCGCATGAGACACCGGCTGGCACGGGTATCCATAAGAAGTATTTCTAGCCCAATATTGATTGTCATGCGGCGACAAAAATCTTGTGACATTATTCTTTTATTTACTCGTGAATTATACAATCCCTATAATTCGCTTCCATGCGATTGTTTGAGTACGAGGTGAGGGGAAACTTCGATGTGTGCATTGATGTAGAAAGCCGGCAATATATACTCGTACCATAAATATACATGAAACCAATAGACTAACAAACAGACACACCCTCTTTTTTTACAGAGAATTTGAACTTTCCCTAGTAGCACAAACATAACAATTAAATAAACTACAATATCTATTCTAATCAAATTGATTGATGAACGACAAATCATACCGAACGAATCGAAAACCAAACAAATTAACAATTTACGGTCTCCGAATTCAAATTTTCCGCTTCAAGATATTTAATTTTGTAAATTCATCGATAATTAGCTTTGTTTGCGTTGTAGGTTGCTAATAATAATAATAAAATAATTACTGATAGTAGAAATTCACAAGACTCTACTGAAGAAGTGAGGCGCACAATTGAAATAAATAATTTTCGATAGTGTGATGTTCTGTTTAATTGAATTAATTATAGAGATACTGTAAGTTGATACCATGGCAAAGAATTTTAGCATCATTCCGTGCAAATTACCTTCCACCACGAAGGCGAAAGCCAAAAACAAAAATTGATAAATGAAAACTGTTGGAATTTATTTCAGAGATTAGTGTAGAAAATATGTAGGTTTTTTATTAATTGACCTGATTTTCAGAAATGACGTGCGAAATAGCAATGAAATCGAAAGTGTGTGCTGATATTCAACGTGGACTTGTTTCAAAGATTTATGGACGTACTCGTCGTATATCGGCTGTGTATAGGAAGCCGTAGTTGCCTTCTTTCAATTTAATACATTGGGACATTACTGGGGGCAATGTTTTCCCAGTTTTTTTGTCAGATGTTTTCTTTTTAGCAAACAAACAGTGACCGTATGTATTACATTTGTAAACATTTATCAAGATTTTTGTTTTATTAAACGGGAAAACAAAAATCATTTTAAGCTAGACATTGTTTGATTAATGAAGAGGATCAGTCAATGTCAAGCTGTTTTGTTTGTATAATAAAAACAAGTCGGTGTTTATTAACAAAGTTCAGTAATGTCTTCCGCCCACCTTATCACATGTTTTTTACCTGAATTTCGTAAAAAGTATGCTAAGCGTTTACGATTTTAGTTGTCTTCACTTTTGCGTTTTTCATTAAATGAATCATTTAATGATAATGCGCTGTTGGTTAATTAGGTAGTAGGTGTAGAGCCAATTTTTTATGATTTTTGTTTATAGAATACAAAACTATATCCATATTAACAGTAGCATTATCGCATCCTTAACATTCTTCGCGGTGACTAGTTGAAGAGTGCAAAACGATAGTAGGTGGCAACATGTTACGTAATTTCATATACTCGTAACTCTGTCGAACGCAGTAGAACCCTGAAGTTGGAAGTTCCAAGGAATCACTAAATAGACAGTGCCACATAACTACAGTATTGTGCAAAACTTTCCGGATTTTCATTGTTTCCTAAAAGGTTAACAACATTAGGTTCACTTGGTTGTCAATTTAAGAAATCCCATTGCATGAATTTACGAATCAAAAAAAACTCAAGGTCCTGATGTCATAATTTTTAAAGTTTTATGAAAATATGTAACTAAACTCAATTCCATGCCTTTGCAAAACATGGCGGATTTTCAAACGTACCGTATTTTCTTGGGTTTCAACTTATTGATAGTCGTTTTTTTCGTTGTCATTTAAACCCAGTTATGGACTAAACAAAGTAAGAAAGATCAGGTGTTTGAAAATTTTTTTAATAATAAAATGTCAAAAAATATGTACATATAGTGGTGCAATTAAAAATCAATCAATTAAAGCAATTAAAAATCAGATATAAAATGTCATCATCGACAGTGTGCGACATCATTTAAAATTTTCGTCATGGAAAACTCGTCGAAACCATTCAATCTGGTTGACATCCGAAAAACAACAGCGCAATCGGAAAATTAGAAAAAAGGATACTTGATGATCATTGCTTGTCTTACAAAAAGATTGTTTGCGAACTCAATCTTTGAATTAATGCAAGCACCGTACGTAGACGTTTAAAAATATCTAATCTGTCTTATTTTCGACCAGCAAAAAAGTCGTTACTTACTGCTAAGCACAGACAAAAAGTGCACCATTTTATTCTCCTAGCAAGTCTTTAAAAATCATTAATCATTTCTTAGGCTGTAATTTCCAAGAAACCTGTGGAAAACTGTGGTTTTTTAATTTTTTTCGAGTAGGTTCAACTTTATTACTTTTGATGGAAATATTTATGCTACACAAAAGAAGGGATCACGTCTTCAGCCACGATATTGCCGCCCAACTGTGAAGCATGGTGGAGGCTCAGTTATGGTGTGGGATGTGTGGGCGAAGAATGTGATCCGTTATATGAAATAAGTGGTAATATGGACCGTTTTCATCAGCATAGGGATATACTGAAATCGGTAATGTTACCATATGCTGAGGAGGAGGTGCCTCTTCGTTGGGTCTACATGATAATGACCCCAAACATTCTTCAAAGGTGATTAAGGAGGGTTGTGCGAAAAAAGATATTGTTGTGTTAGAATGGCCAAAGCTATTGAAATCTTGTGGGCCATCTTAAAAAACGGGTAGGATCAACAACGCATACGTTCAAAAATGCTCTTATGACTTCACTGAGGAATGAATGGGAGAGCATTCCAAAAAATATTTTTGAAAATTTAGTCTCGTCCGTACCTAAAAGATGCGAGGATGTGATAAAAAAACAACTGTTACTTGACAAAATATAAAGTAACCCAAAAAATATGGTATGATTTGCACAGTTAAGTTTTTTTTAAATTTATTGCAAAACTAGTTTTTTTTTTTTCTGTTGATTTGTAAATTTATGAAACTCCAAAATTGACAACCATTTTGCATATGTTCTTCCTGTGCCCTAGAATTCATAAAAGTAAAATGTTCGAGAAAAATTCGGTGTGTTTTTCACAACAGTGTAAATGCCCGAGCATAGGCGCTAAAACATAGAAAGGCTCATTCATCAAAAACGTTCGCGAGTCGTGGAAATTTATTTCCGAAATTAACCAAACATATAGAGCGCTTCGTCTTTTTGAATGAAATGTATTATTTACTGGACAATAACCTCGTATGAACTCGAACAGTGTACACCGAAGGAAGCATAGCTGGTTTACATGGTGGTAGCGTCACGGGAATTTATTTTTGAGCGGAGCTCGAGCTGCCTTCAATGGAGATCGTTACCGGAACGTGCTCCACAAAAATTTACTTCAAAATATGTATGGAATGCTCTGGAGTAATTCAAACCTTCGATTTATTGAAATCATAGCCTGGTGAGAAGATGATTTCTTCAAATTAGTCTCTGAAGTCCGTTAAATCGCATGATCTGGGCGGCCAATTCTGATCATCAAAACGGTAAATTACACGAGACCAGCAAATGACTTATCTTGGGCTGTGTGGCATGTGGCAGCGGCTTGTTGAAACCACATTCCGTCTACATTCATATCTTGCAATTTATGAACAAAAACCTGGATTATCATGTCGCGATACCATTAACTGTTATTGCCTGACCAGCTGCGTTTTCAAAGAAGTCCGAAAATGCCGACAGACCAAAATCGGTACCAAACGCTGATACGTTGTGGATTTTGACTATTAACAAAGCTATCAAGTTGAAAATGAGCCTCTTCGCTGAGTATGAATCAACATCCACTTGTTGTTCCATGATCTATGTATTCAACGAACCCTCTTCTCTGTGCGTGGTCAGTGCGCTTCAATTCTTAAGTCAATTGCACTTTGTATGCATGACGATGCAAGTTCCTGGACTCTCAGCAACACTCTCACGAATGGTTTCGATGTTGTGTGTTGAACGACTTGTTGAAGGACGGCTAGGGTCTAAAATTTTTAAATTAATCTCTTTACATTTGATGGAGTTTATTTATTATTCCAATCATATTTTGTATGAAAATTGCGAACTGTAGCTATCAAACCTTCATTATTTTTAAAATATTGCTCAACAATGAAAACGCGTTGTTTTTTCGTGTAGCCCTCAATTTTTAATAACCCTAAACTGTCAGTTGATACGCTGTCAATCAATCGAAATCTTGCGTGAATTTTGGGACATCCTTTATAAGGCTCTTTTCAGTTTATGCTCTATGTTATGGAATGCCCAAGATAGATCAGAAATTTACGAGTATAATATTATAACATTTGGGAAAGACTAACGATTGCACCGACCATCGACACATTGATTTTCGTTATCTTTTAGAAGTCTATCTAGCTATTCGTAAAAATGAAAAGACATATTGCTGGACCATTCAGTCAATTGTAAATATTCAGACAGACATAGACAGTCAGTCTAACCTGTCTTTTATATGAAATAAAGCGAACCTAGGATTTATTAACTTTTTTTCTTTTTTTCTTAAAGGTGTCTTCTAACCCGCTAATTGTAAAGCGCCCTGATAAAATATCTTTTGCTCCACAATGTCGACTTTTAAGAGACCAGAAGTGGCCCAATTCTTTTTATGAAAGATGATATGGTGAAGTTATAATAAAGTATATGCCGTTCACATAGTATATTTTCTTGAGTTTCATCGTTTTCCAGAAAACATTCAGTCATCCAGTTTCTTGAATAATTTTGTATGACAAGTACAATATATTGGGGCTGCCAAAAATTTCGTGGCGTTTTTGACTATGAATGGCGTTAAAAATAATTTATTTAAAAACAACTGATGATATTGACAACTGTAGACACTCGTTTGGAAACTGAACTCGTGAATGCTACTTGAACTCGTGTGTATGCTACTTTGAAAGTTCCCGGAATGCATTCAGAAAATTGGAAATACAAGTTTATTCATCTAAATCTATATTGTCCCTTCCTTCGACTTCAACACACTATGCCAGCGATTGATCCAATCCTCGAAACATTTTTTATATTCGTTTATCGGTATGTCCATCAGTGCTTCCTGCGATTTTTCCATTACTTCCTCTCAGCTGCTGAAACGCGTTCCCCGTAGTGGTTTTTTAAGTCGATTGAACGGAAAGAAGTCACAGGGAGCCAAATCAGGTGAATTCGGTGGCTGTTGGATGGTATTTGTTGCATTTTTCGTCAAAAAATTACGAATAATGATGGCAATGTGCGACGGTGCGTTATCATGGTGCAAAATCCACGAGTTTTCTGCCCACAATTCTGGTCTCTTTCGGCGAATTGCTTCACGCAAACGTCTCATAACGCCCAAATAATATTCTTTGTTTACTGTCTTGCCTTCTGGCAAAAATTCCGTGATCATTGCCTTCCTTTTTGACGGAAAACGACGTGGATTTTTTGGTCTCGGCACATTTGGTGAAAGCCATTCACTTGCCTGATGTCTGGATTGCGTGTCGTACTCATAAACCCACGTCTCGTCTCCAGTAATGATCCTTTTGATGAATGTGGAATAGGATTCAGCCTCGCAAATCATCTCTTTTGTGACGTCAACACGGTCTCTTTTTTGCATGAAATTGAGGTCTTTTGGCACCAGCTTTGCTACCACACGACGGAAACCCAAATCATTAACCAAAATGTCTTGGACGGATTCATAGGCAATGTTCAAGTCCTCCGGTATCTCTCTGATGGTTAATTTGCGGTTATTGACCAACATTTCTTTTACTTCATCAATCTTCATCATCTTCGATTGACTCACGACCACTTTTGAACAGCGCGTGCCACTGGTAAAAGACCGTTTTCTTTAGAGAATCCTTGCCGAAACACTTTTCCAACGTTCGCGCACCATTAAATCCGTTTTTTACGCAAAATTTAATACAAGTTCGTTATTGCAAATTTAAATCCATTTGTAAAATTATAAAAAATCGCCAACACACACAAAGATAGATGTACTCTTGGCTATTTAACTTTTGCGAATGTCAAGCTATGATGCTAAGATTTAGAGGGAATATCAGCAACAGATTTACCAACTTAACAAAAAAAAAAACACAGAACTCAAATCGGAAGAATGGGAGCGCTACACGGTGGGTGTGGTCGGGAACTTTTTGATCAAGGTGGTATTCTTACACTGTTATAAGTAATAAGAGCACTTTCTTAACACTAGGATATATTTTGTGTTTGTGTGTTATTTTTTTTGTAACATGTATCGCTACCGAATTGTAAGAATTCTTGAGCAAACACACTAATTAACCAAAATAAATTTGAAAACAAAGTACACACAAAACACTTTCTTGACAAACTGCATGTATAAGAGTACGAGTGTGAAGTCATCGACAAAAGATACATATTACGTATGCATATCACTAAAAAAATTAGGTATTTTCAATTTAAAATTAAGGAGTTGCAGATTGAATAACATCCCAACCCCCAGATTAAGATGGCACCATAATAGGGTATGTATGCAATTAAAATGGCCATTATAAGTAATCATTAATAATTATGATTGTCTTTAATTTATTCAAAACTTGTTTACGAAATAATTATAAAGCCCAATGTTAAAAATTTGAGTTTCCAGTTCTGTTCTGTGCTCTGAGATTCATTACGTTAACGTTCATCTATATTTGTACATGAGTAAGAATAATTTCTTAATGAATGCAAGCAATATCGTGATGATCACGTGAAAAAAAAAACTCATAATGACTATACTTACACATATCATACATATGTTATGTATTTATGTATCTTTAATACGTTTGAAAAGGTATAATCGATCAGGTAATCTATATAAACTAAACGATGTTACCTCATAGAAACGGGTCGTGGCGAGCATGACAAAAACCGGTCAATTTGAAAATTGTTAGATCTGATCAGAGGCACTTTGTACTAAGTTGTGCCGAAATATCTTGATTACATTGGAAAAAGCTCGGTTGCATCATCCGTTTATGAAAAAAATATTAAATAAAAAAAAAATAAAAAATCACTGTATACATTTTGATTGGAAAGCTGGAGTGAAGATAAATGCATCAAGGCAATAAAATAAGTCACTGCATTCGAAGGCATCATATGTTTATTAGAAATTATGCACTATGTACCTATAATACTATACAATGGTGCCACATTAGATTACATTTACCGATGCACGACTAAGAGCTGATGATGAAAGCTGAAAAAGGTCAAAAAGCTGATTGAACATCAAGAGATTACCAAATGATATTGGGAGACCTACGAAACAAATTTCGCGGCAAGTCAGTGGATGTCAGCCGCTCACATCGTGAGTGGAATTTTTTGCTTTGGAACTTGGAATAATTTAGTTGAAACGAGTCTGTCTTTTTCTTTGTTTTAAAATTACATACGAATAGGAACTCCTTGAAAAGAGCTGTACTCAAAGATTTCGACAAGATGCTGTTCATTCACATATGTGTATAAGCTGCACAGCACCAGGTCCCTGTAACAATGAACATACTTTCCAGCCAGACGAGGGCTGTTTGATGAGTTCTTGGATCGGAAGATACGTGGCGCTACTGAGCCAAAATGAGTGTACCATCATTTAGTTTAAACTCTTTTAGCCCGCCTGTCAAAATTTGGTTTGGTGACAATCCGACGCTTAGTTTTGTTTTGACACCTTTCCGGCCGACGGCACGGTCTTCGACTTCTTCGGTTCACCGGGTAAAACCATTGTTTCGAATGTTCTTTAGTCTCTGGTGTATACCAATGAATCCATGTCACATCGACGGTCACGCAACTATGCAAAAACTCCTCCGAATTTCGGTTAAACTGGACCAAGCATGTCTTTGAAGTGGTCTCACGATTGCGCTCGTTCTCCGGTGTGAGCAAACGCGACATCCATCGCGCGGACAGCTTTCTCATGCCCAAAATCTCGTGCAGGATATGGCTAACGCATTCAGTTGCGATGCCTGCTATCTCAGCCAGCTCGCGAATTTTCACTCAGCGGTCCGCCAATATGCGATCATGGATTTTGTCGACGGTTTCCTCTGTGGTAACCGTTTTTGGGCCACCTGGGCGCGGTTCATCAAAAACCGACGTGCGACCACGGCGCAACTCTGCGAACCAATGATAAACAGTTGTACGGGAAGGTGAATGGGTCCCATACACACCATCGAGAATGAGCTTGATTTCCTCGCAGGTTTTGTCACTCAAAAACTAGAATCGGATCGCGGAACGTTAATGCTCTTTTTCCGTGGTCGCAAAAAACACTAACACGGATTGTCACCAAATTTTGATAGGCGGGCTAAAAGAGGTTATTCTAAATGATGGTACACTCAGTTTGGCTCAGTAGTGCCACCTATCTTCCAATTATTGTAGGATACTAATAAAACAGCCCCCAAAATATATTGTACTTACAACAATCTTTAGGGATGCAAACACGACGCAGATTTAGCAAAGTCGCTGAGGGTAGCTAAGGGTAGTCTTTCAGCAGGCTCATGCAATGTCAGTGGCTTTTAGAAAAGTCATAATCAACTCTATCTGTCAGTTTAGTAACCACATACACATAAGATACTTTTCTCAAGATCAATTGAATATCTTCAGAGAAGACCAACTAATTTAATTTTAAATTGTTGATAGGGAAATAATCTTCCACGAACCTGAAGATCTCACTCTACCGGAACTAAAGCCACACTAGACATTCCAACGACACTAGGGACCAGCTCATAAAGTGTGTGTAAATAGATCAAGAATGGCTGTAAACTTAATTTTCAAAATTTTCGGATTCAAACTCGCTGCACTTTTCTATCTTCGAAAAAACTCCCGAATATGAAATAAGTTGCATAGTACCGTTGATATGAATTTTCGATTCTACATATACAGTGTGTTCCAAAGAAACGTGTGTTAAATTACATCTTTTACTTTACTCACACACACATGTTTGTAGACAAATTTCAAATAAGGCTTTATCTTTTATAGTACGTAAATATGACATTAGTATACTATATAATATAACAAGATGCTAGTTAAGTAATAAATATTCTTTCCGTTTAAGTGCATATATGGATACAATGAGTATAAAGCAATAAAATAAAAAATGGTAACATGAGAGGAAGGTAGAGAAAGATGAGGAAAAGGGAGTGGAAATAGAATGAAAAGCAATAACGAGGAAAAGATAAATAGAAAGAAAATATATGTAAAAGTAGTTGCTGTAGTAGTCAGGAGAAGGTTCTATTAATACAGAAGCTTTAAATTGACCTGGCCCCAATTATTTGTTTTCTTGAGTAACATATGTAACATATTTATATCTCTATACTTCGGCGGTATAATATCATTACAAAATAATTGCGGCTTTTGAAAAACATTTCGAAAGTGTTTTCTTAGTAACGTACACGCATCGCCAGAGAGTCAAACCGGCTTATTTTGCGATTGGATTTAGGCCTACATAGATATAAGATTGTGGTGACGCACGAATTGAAGCCGGATGACCATAGACAACGCCGTGAGTTCGCTAATTGTTGGCCGGAGAACCGGATTTTGACCAAAAAATCATCTCAGACGAGGCCCATTTTTGGCTTAGCGGCTATGTCAGCAAGCAAAATTGCCGTTATTGGAGCGAACGCAATCCACAAGTGTTCGGTCAAGCATCAATACATCCACAAAAATTGACTGTTTGGTGCGGTTTATGGCATGGCGGCATCATCGGGCCTTAATTCTTTCGAAATATTGCGTGGAGCTATGAATTTTATGGACTCATGGATTTACCGCCTCCGCTTCAACAAACGACGTATGATATGATAATTAATAACATTCATTCTCCTGCTTCAAGTATTGTTCAATTGGTGTTAAAACAATCTGTAAAAGAAGAACAATAGGAAATAACAAAACAAAATTCGAGTGCTGATATAACAAAATTGACCGTTTCAGGAGATGGTACGTGACGAAAACGTGGTTTTACCTCATTGTATGGAGTTTCGGTTCTCATTGGTCAGTTTACAGGAAAAGTCGTTGATTTTCTTGTAAAATCTTCTTATTGGGCTGAATGTAACTATTGGAATAAACACAACAATACCGAGCAAAATACCACATGACGGATCGGCAGGCAAAATAGAAGTAGACGCCATGAAAGAACTATTTTCAAAATCCATCGAAAAGCATGGAGTTATGTATACTAATTCCTTCGGGGATGGCGACTCTAAGACGAACACGGGATTAGTGAATGCGAAACCGTATGGTCATGAGATTGAAATTGTGAAAAAAGAATGCTTGGGACACGTTCAAAAGCGAATGAGAACCCGTCTTCGCGAATGCAAGAAAAGAAATCCTGGAATCGGCGGCGGCACAAACAAATTGACGGCACAATTTATAGATAAACGATGACCAGCGGGGCCAAAATCGTTAACATTGCTGTATTTCTTGCAACATGCACGTTCAATAATGGTGTCACCTCATTGTTGGAAGTCATGAACGTCTTAGCGCACTTGTACGCTGCGTACGAAATTCACATAGCGAAAGTCGAGCTGCCAGCTCGAGCAAGAACATACGAAAGGAGGTCGAATACGGCGCCGACAACAAAATTTAGAAGCTATAAACATTCCATCGACCGTAGAAGACTTACACTATGGGCCTGTTATCGATAGTTCCATGTAAGTTGACAAATTTCATGATTTAAAGCCATTTTGTCATAAATCAATATTTTCAAAATCGGCTATGGAAAGTACTAGATTATACCTAGTCGTGTCATAAGTTCTGTTACACAATTTCTGCGCTTATCGTTCAAAACTTCTTGCGGGAATAGAACCGTAATCTTTTCTTTTTTTTCAGAACACCGGTCAGTTTGGTTTCAGTTTGCAAACTTTTAACATGGAGTGGGGAGTTAAATAGAATCTAGTCGCGGTAATAGCGTTGCATAAATGTGGAAAGAGTGCTGGCCAAATTTTCGAGTTGCTAAAACCACTCGGAATATCGAGAAAATTCGTTTATCGGGCTATTGCTCGCTTCGGCGAATTGTCTGGAGTAGAGGACAGTCCAAGAAGTGGCTACCCGCGAGTCGTCCGTACGAATGCGGTAGTAAAGGCAGTGCGTGAAAGAATTCGGAGAAATCCCCTTAGGAAGCAGAAGATTATGTCCAAGGAATTAGATATATCAACCAGATCCATGTCTAGGCTAATTCGGGATGATCTGCATATGGAAGTCTATCGTCGATCCACGCGTCATCTTCTAAATCCTCAACTAAAAACAAATTTGGCTGGAAAGACTTTTGCAGTGGCACGTGGACAATTGCCATGAAAACATTCTGTTTACGGATGAGGAAATTTTTACCGTGGAAGAAGTTTTCAACAAACAAAATGACAAAATTTATGCTACTTCATCTAAGAAAGTGAAAAAAGTTGTTCCGAGGGTTCAACGTGGACATCATCCCACTTCCGTAATGTTTTGGTGGGGGTCTCTCACCATGGTGAAGCATTCCCTCCATTTCTGTGGAAAAGGCGTAAAAATTGGTGCAAAGATTTACCAGGAAGATGTCCTAGAGGATGTTGTGAAGGGTTTGACCAAAATCAATGGATATAGATGGATCTTCCAACAGGACTCTGCTCCAGCGCACAAAACCAAAACCACGCAGAAGTGGCTCAGAGTCAATATTCCTGGCTTTATAGCAGCAGAAGATTGGCCGTCGGGGATCTGAATCCACTCGTTTATGGTTTGTGGTCGGAATTGGAAAGCCGATTTTTTTTAATAAACACTATTGTGGTCTAATAATTGAAACAATTTTGACTACAATATGCTTACTGTTTTTTTTTATAGCGTTTTATATTTGTAACAGAACTTATGGCAGGTTTTTTTGGTTTTTTTTCTTCAAATGAATTTTGAAGAAACGCCAGTGGGTACTGTGTACGACGCATACAATATCCTTGTTTATTTTTGATATTTTTAATTTTTTTAAAAAATTAAACATATTTCTGAATGTTACACTTTTAGATAGTTAAACTCCCTATCCGAAATTTCAAAAATTTCAAATATAAGGTAGCGCAAAATTAATCACCCTATCGGGAGATGGTATAATTTTTGCAAATGGCGTCGTACGTCAATCTTGTTTGACATTTGTGAACTAAACTAGCGTGGAATAATTGTGTCGATGTTTTTGACAAATAATTGGTCGGTGGTGTTAGCGCAGCCTGAATTTCGACGTCGATTTCCTAATCGTGTCGCGCCAACTTGAAAAACATTCCGGCGCTTAGCTACTCGATTCGAATAGTGGAACCACAGGAGACCATGCAGGCCGTGGCTGCCACTGGACTGGTCGTTCGGAAGAGAATATCACAGCTGTGGCTGCCGATGTCGCTGAGAACGATGAAACATCAACCAGACGACGGGCCACGCAATTGGACATCACCAGACGGACCCTACAGCGAATTTTAGTGAAAAACTTACACATTTTCCCATTCAAAGTGCAAACAGTGCATTACTAGATGGAGTGAAAAGTGACCTTCTTGGGAATTAAAAAAAAAATTTTTTTAAATGTTTTTTTATAATTTTCAATATAATCCACTTTTAGTTTGATACACTTATTCCAGCGATTTTCCAACTTCTTGATCCCGTCCGAAAAGTAATTTCCCGGAAGGTCTGCAAAATACTGCTCCGTGGCGTCGATGATTTCCTCGCATGAGCTGAATTTTTTATAGATGAGCCATCTTTTGAGGTTTGGGAAGAGATAATAGTCCGAGGGAGCCAAATCGGGTGAATACGGTGGATGCGACAGCAATTGGAGCCGTAAGTCATTGATTTTAGCCGTGGTTGCGATGCTCTTGTGCGCCGGTGCATTGTCTTGCAAAAACAAATTTTTTTTTCGCTTCATGTGAGGACGTTTTACAGCGATTTCGGCCTTTAATCGCTCCAATAATGCACAGTAATACTCGCCATGACAATCTCAGAAAACCGACGCCATAACCTTTCCGACCCATAGAGCCTCCCTCGGCCGCTTCGGAGCACTCGTGCCGGCTTCAGACCATTGCCGGGAACTCATTCTGTTCTCTGGTGTATAATAGTGGATCCAAGTTACCAATCGACGCCAAAAGTCCGCCCGATTCCGCATCAGCAGGTCCAAACACTCTTTCGAAGTGCTCTCGCTTTCGTGTTTTTGGTCAGGAGTGAGCATTCGCGGCATCCAGCGGCAGGATAACTTTTTCATAGCTCGCGCACTTTCACTTTTCGGTCAGCCAACACCATTTCATGTATTTTTTTGACATTGTCCTCTGTAACCGCATCGGAGGGCCTGCCGCTGCGGACTTGATCGGTAGTGGAGTTGCGGCCACCACGAAACTCTGGAAACCAATATTTGACGGTGTAATCTGACGGAGCGTTAGCCCCATAACATTTATTCAACTTTTCTTTTGTTTCCTTCGCCGTTTTGCCTCTCAAAAAATAATGTTTTTCGAGAGAAGGAAAATCGTTTTTGTCCATACTCAACATGATTCCAAACAAGTCAACAACAATCAGCTGTCAAAACAAAACTAAAGACAGTATCGCACTGATTTGGCATGTCTTCCTAAATATGACCGGACTTCAAGGCACCATAACCTTTTTTGCAGTAGTAGCCCATTCTGGCGGTCAAGGAGGTCACTTTTCACTCCATCTAGTATTAATGCCCCCTGACCATCAGTCGCGTGTGAATTACTGTAACGCCATCCTCAATCTCAACAACGAAGATGACGATTTTGTGTCGAAAATCATTATGAGTGACGAGGCGCATTTTCACTTAAGCGGTTACGCCAATAAGCAAAATCTTCACTTCTGGGGCACTGAAAATCCGCGTGTGATGCACGAAGAGCCATTACATCCACTCAAAGCCACTATGTAGTGCAGCATTCACGCGGGAGGCGTGATTTGGCCGTATTTTTTTGAGGACGCCATCGGCAAGACGGTCACTGTTAGCGGCGAACGCTACAGGGCCATGATAAACGAATTCTTATTGCCGGAATTGGATGGTGAACATGTGGTTTCAACAAGACGGTGCAACCGCACACACAGCGCAAGCCACAATGAATATTGTGAAGGAAGCGTTTCCTGGTCGCATAATCTCCCGTTTTGGCGATTTGGCATGGCCAGCAAGATCGCCCGATTTAACCATCCCAGACTTCTGTCTTTGCCTCAGACAATCGCAGCCCTTAAGGATAATATTCGACAGGAATGCGAACAGTTATCACTTGGCGGATATCATCTTTTTCACTTAACAGGAACAATTGTAAAGGTCCAAATAAAGATTTCCATCACTCAAAATCATTTCTTTTTATTCAGTAAAAAAGTAATTCAAAAATAAACTTGGATGATTAATTTTGCGCCACCTTGTAGTTTTCCTTAAAAAAATACACAAAAACAAGTTTTTTTTACAACTTCTTGGGGTATAACTCCCCTTAAACTTTGAAGATACATAAAATGCCACAATTAATTATTGTACAAAAAAGTTTACAAAACTGCGAACTAATAATATACTCCCACATGCAACAGACACACCGCACAACCTTGTTGGGAGTTTTTTTTTGTTTCTATCGTTTGTAGTTAAACTTGCGAATGCATTTGGAATACTTAACAATAAATTAATAGACACGATGACAACTGTAAACAATAACATACTCGTACCATGTGATGCAAAATGATTCGACGATATGACATAGAAAATGACATCAGTACAAATGATAATCCAGTGACAAATAGGGTGCCGCTCTCCTCTAGATACAATCAGCCTACCCACGGAAAATGACTTTAGTTCATGGTTAAGTACTAATTAAGAGTTCACGAACTAAGAGTATGCATAATTATTGTTCAATTAGTATGCTTTCAGGGTATAATTTATCGCGGCCGTAATCAAGTTTTGGAGCTCGATAAATCGTGTAAAACTTTTGCTCTTACGTGAGTGCTAACTCGTCAAGCAGGTTCTTGGAATATGGAACGGATGGTCAGTGAATAATTTTTGGAGGAGCTTAATTTTAAATTAAAAAGTGACAATTTAAAGTGTTTTCGTTGTTATTAACTTGTTTTAGAATAATCCTCCAAAAAATTGATAAATTAGCAAAGTTTTTTTTTGTTGCCTTCCTTAAAGTGTGTCACCGCATCTCGTTACGTTCTAAAGGTTGTGAAAGGATTCAACTGCGTAGTACAAACTATTGTTGTTCTTGGGTTCTTCCAGACATATGATTGATTACCTAGTGTGAACAAATTTGAGTGTTGTTTTCTTTGCCACTTGAACACTCATTTTGAAATAAGCGAAGGCAGCCTTCAAAATTTTGCATAAATTGTTTGGTCATCGTTTTCACGTTTTGCTTTAAGTTATTCACATGTTGACTATGTGTTGTTGGGAGCAAAAATCTGGCTTTTTTTCTTCATAAACGCACCGATGTACCGTTCATCTCATTATCATTTTGGACTGGCCTTTTAAAGATTTCTTCCAATATTTCCGCTTCGAATCTGTTTCAACACATTAACATTTGAATTAGTTGGTTTTTTTTAAGTCTGTTTTAATGTTTTATTTATTATATGTATATTGCTTGAGGCATTAAAAATATAAAAAAATTGTTGCCATGTACATTGAAGAAGTTTAGATAATTCGATTTCTTAAGTTATCTATGTTATCCCGGTGACGCGGGGCAGAGGATGAACAAGAGAAGGTCTTTCCAAGAAGGGTACAAGGCGAAAGATGTCATTTTCTTGACTCATGACCTGGAAACTCAAGTCTTTTAGACAATTTCCATGATCGAAATGAAATGTAGACCTGGCGATTCGAGAACTCAGGTTTCATTGTGCTTAAACGCGAAAATATGACGGCGCATGATACCTCACGTCTCATGTCTAAAATGGTATCTGATATCCAATGAAACGAAGGGAAGAAACCATGAACAGGCCTTCGGAAACGTATGGAAAGAGGCTAAACAGTTCATCTTAAAAATGGCAATATGACTTCTGTTGAAATATAACCTTCATCGAAAAGATCCCAGAATAGCCAGCGTGTGGCACTCTCGATTGATGGATTTGAATTCGTTTTGTGTTTTGCTATACTACGAGGGTAGTCCCAGAAATACCCGACCTGAGGTACAGATGGCGTTTGTGTTTAAAAAGAATGACTATTGTAGAAAGTACCAACCTTATAAAGTTTAAATTTGAAGTTTGACGACGCTATGTTGTTTAGTATTTGTTTGGCAGCCATCAATAGTGAACGCTCTCAATGAATTTTTAAATATGGAAAAAAATGGTCATCGCTATGTGATATAATACCTTCATTTGGAAGGTCTCAATCCAACCAACATCAAAACGGAACTGGATTCTTCTCTGAGGGAGTCTGCTCCTTCGTTTACAGCAATAAAATATTGGGTGGCTGAGTTTAAGCGAGGCCGTACGAGTTGCCACGATGAAAATCGCAGTGGTCGACCAAATGAGGTGAGCTCATTTTATTTTATTGGATAGCCGTCGATTGAAAATGCGTGAATTAGCAGATATGGTAGCCATTTCAAAAAGCAGTGTAGATCGCATGTTGACTGAAAAATTGGCCATGAGAAGGCTGTGCGCAAGATGGGTGCGATTGCGATTGCGATTACTCACAATGGAACCAAAACACCATCGTGAGAATGTTTCAATCGAGTGTTTGGCAAAGTTTCATAGCAATGAAACCGAGTTTTCGCGTCGATTCATAACCATGGATGAAACATGGGTCCACCACTTCACACCCAAGATGAAGGAACAGTCAAAACAATGGGCTCAAAGGGGAAAATCGGCTCCAAAGAAGGCGAAGATAGTTCCATCTGCAGGCAAGGCCATGGCGTTAGTTTTTTGGGATAATATTCATTTATTATCTACAGAAAGGAAAAACAATTTCCTTCGAACTTATTGCAGCGTTTGAAAGATAAAATCAGAAAAAAAAAAACAGCGGCATTAATTCACTCATCCGTCTTCGCGATGGACAAAATCAATGAGTTAAAGTTCAAATTGATTCCTCATGCACCCTATTAGCCAGATTTAGCCCCCTCGGATTATTTTCTATTCGAACTTGAAAGAATGGCTCGGTGCTAAAAGATTTGCCAACAGGAAAGCGGTGGAATCTGCGGTTGATAGCAATTTTAAGGAGCTCGACGATTCTCACTATAAACGGGGTATCGAAGCTATTGAAAATCGCTGTGAAAAGTGTATTGAACAAAAAAGACACTACGTAGAGGAATAAAGATATTTTTTCACAAATTTTTATTATTCTCTTGTCGGCGATTTTCGGAATGGATACATAAACTGGGCAACAAATTTGCATTAAATTATGTTGTTGAAAAAGTGTTTTGGCAAGGAAACAGTGGTTCCAAAAGTGGTCGTAAAGCCGTCGGCCAGGACGAGAATTCTGGCAGACCATCAACAACACCAACTGAAGAACACGTCGATGAAATTAAAGATTTACTGGTCGTAAATCGAAAATTGACAATCAGAGAGTTAGCAGGGATAACCATCATCTCGATTAAATCCGGTCACGGACAATCAATTACAAAGCTTGAGGCACTTAGCTAAAGACCGTGCTACTTGTAACTTGAGAGATTTGTTAGTCGGGGTCCAGGTTCACCTCGAACTGTAGCGGCGCCTAAGCATCTGAGTATTATGATTGCAAGGCTGGTGCCGAACAACTTAAATTTCTTGGAGAAAAGGAGCCAAAGACATTCTTTCCGAGGCTGATTTTGAGCAACCATTCATTAAACGCTTCTTTACTATCAAGCCAGTGAATGAGCCAATACCGAAGAAATAACCTCGTTTTCAGTCCAAAAAGAAGGCCATGTTCACAGTTCAATAGTGTCGTGCATCATAAATTTCTTCCTGATGGGTAGACTTTTAATAGGGAGGATTATTTGGGCGTTATGAGACGTTTGCGTGAAGCAATTTGCAAAAAAGCGCCACCTGTGGGAAGACAATTCATGAATTTTCGATCACCATAAAGCCCCATCATACACAATACAGTGCTTATGCGTGAATTTCTTGCAACAACACAAATACCATACAACAGCCAGTAAATTTACCCGATATGGAATCGTGTAACTTTTTCCTGCTCCGCCAACTCAAAACAGTTCTTCGAGAAATGCGTTTTAACAGCCGAAAGGAGTTAATGGGAAAATCTCTCAGCGCACAGATAGCCATACGGTATACCGAGTACCAGCGATGTTTCGAATGCAGGATCAATTGCTGGCAGTCAATTCGGACTACTTTGGTGGCGAAAATACAGGCTTAAATGAATAAACTTGTATACAACTATCCAGGTGATCTTGTGGGATCATTTCAGCATGCGATGACGAACGCCGCCAACTTGATAACATTCAGAGCAGATCGAAAATGTTCGCTATTATCCAGAAATACTACGAAGACTAGCATGTCATGGCAGTTAGAGTTCAACTTTCAGAAGTCGTAAACGAATTAGCGAACGTTTTCGACTGTGGGGGAATACGATGAACCACTTCTTTGTCGAAATGTACTCAGATCCCTTGTAGTCTGGATAGAACAATATCCGCATTTCAACAAACATATACAAACTTATGTAGATGTTATTCTGGTCAGGGCCCAAGTTGTTTTGCCCTAACTGTTTTATTGCACAAAAATAAATGAGAAGATGGAAGCAATATGCTACATGGCCTTCGTTTACGGACGCACGTATTAAGTGCGAAACTGGTTACAAATTAATCATTCAAAGTACGAGTATTGCCCATCGCTACCTACAACTTTTTCCCATCTTTCTGGCAGAGCTCGAATACCGTTACGGTAAAAGTATTCATCTTTTGAGGCTATCCGCGAATCAAGCCATTTCTTTATGTCTTCATATGAGGTGAACTCCTGATCAGCCAAACCATGTGCTATCGAACGGGACCAGTAATAATCGGACGGCGGAATGTCTGGAGAATATTGTGTGTGGGGTAGGACTTCCCATTTGAAAGTTTCCAGAGAGGTTTTAACGGGTTTGGCAACGTGAGGCCGAGTGTTGTTATGCTGTAGAATTACTTTTTCGTGCCTTTGCTCATATTATGGCCGTTTTTCGCATGCAATCGCTTGGAAATGGCTTGGCGCCTAACTCCTAATGCTGAAGCAAGTCTTCTTGTATTCGGCACGGATTCTCATCGAGTAATGGCTCCAATTCAGCGTCTTCCTTCACGCGGACGGTCATGAACATCGAAATCACCGTCTTTGAAGCGACGGCACGTTGTTTCACATCAGCTTCTCCATGAACTTTTTGGAGCTCTCGATGCGCTTCAGCCGCCGTTTTCTTCCAATGAAAGAAGAAAATCAACACTTCCCGCAAATGACGATTATTTGGCACAAAATCGGACATTTTCACACAATCAAAAATATATAACGCCAAAACAAAATCACCAACGTGTCAAAACGGTTTGTTTACCATATGTCTAAGCTTGGTTCATGACGTTCCGGATATGTCAAAATCGACCAGCACTTACTGCTCGAGCCATCTATTGAGAACTTAGTTGCACACCTAATTAAAATTCGCGGTAAAGTGCGATAAGCGAGGCCTAATTATTGACTTCGGCGGCGAATTGAGGTGCCTGTCTGATTTTGAACACTCTCGCTCACAGTGGTCATGTTTTGGCGTGTACGTGCCCGATACCGAACCAGTTTCTTCAAAACGCTCCACCAGTGCACGAATTCCGGATTCACTATGATCATTATGTTGACCGAAAAATTCACGAATTTTACGAAATGTTATTTTTATAGATCGCCCATTTTCGTAAGGAGATTGAATAACATTCAACCACATTGAATTCGGTAAATAACAGTAATTGGTTGTTGGCTCAAGCTCTAGTAAGAAGTTACAAGTTAGTTAAGCAAATTTTTGGGCGCTTTTTTGTTCAGCACTAAGTGTTATAAATGAATTACAATGAAAATGCAAAAGAATGGCGAGGTGGTTATGTTCGTCGACTACTAGGAAAAAAGGTCTTAGTTCAAATCAAGGCCAAAACTGAAAAACAAAAAAAAAAAATAAAAAATCTGAAAATGAAATTCGTTGCTCCCAAAAACAGCCGAATTGCGTTGGTCCTAGAGTAAATGAGGGCAAAACCAAATACAAACAAAGAAACATCATTCCACTGTCTAGGTCAAAATATCACTGTTGATAGTAGTAACTTTCAGGTAGTTAGGGAGTATACCTACCTCGGAGTAAACGAACGACACCTTAAAGGAGAACTGATAAGGACTTTCCCAAGCAAACCATTGGTAACTCAGTTTGTTTAGTTTTATAGTGTTCGGTTTAGATCCGGCCGTTCTGTTCCATTTCTGGCCTCATCTGAAGTTCCACAACGTAGTCATTTTGGCCCTCTTCTCTTCATTCTTACTATTAACGATCTTGAGAGGGTCATTAAACACTCCTCCCTCTCCCTTTACCCTAACGACATAACATTTTTTAAAACTCTTTCTTCTCCCCATGACTCTACCCTTCTTCAAGAAGAGCTTGATCGGTATTCAATCTGGTGCCTCAAAAACTGCCTAGAAGTTAATATAGCCAAATGTCAATCTATAACCTTCTCACGTAAATGCAACCCGTCTCCTCTCCGACTTTATTTCCTGTATGGTCAACCTGGTTCAGTCTTTTCAAGGCCTTGGCATATTATTCGACTATCGCATATCGATAAGATGATCTCAAAGCCAACTCATCACTTGAATTTACTAAACGGTGGTCCAAGGAATTTTCCAACCCGTATGTAACCCGATCTCTCTATGTTGCCTTTGTTCGCCCCCTGCTTGAGTATGCCAGTCAAGCTTGGTTCCCCTTTCACCGTGTTCACGTTTCCCGAATCTACGGTATTCAACGTCGATTCCTCCGATTTGCGACCCGTGATCTGCCCTGAAACGACCCTTTAATCTTACCTCCCTATCAAGACCGCCTCAAACTTCTCAATATGAATTTTTTTAGAAGAACGTAGGAATATTGCTGACATTCTCTTCATTAATCGACTGCTCTCAGGTTCCATCGACTGCGAATCCATTTTCAACTCTATTTCCTTCAACGCCTCGTAATCTACGTTGTCTTCGTCTCTTCTATCTACCGGTCCACCGCACCTCTTATGGTTCCAACGAACCAATCTCCCGTATGCTCTGAAAGGTCAACTTAAACCTCCACCTTTTTGATTTCAACCTGAGCACTTCTCGTCTTAAACAAGATCTCCTCCATCATTCCCTCGATTCCTAGCTTCCTGTTAGTAGTCCAAGTTTTTAAGTTAGATTTTTTTTTTTATAATGAGCGCGCGCTCATGGGGTTTGTGTACCCTTAAAATGTTTGTACACAGCGCGAACGAAGCAAATTTAGATAGGAAGAAACGCTAGGTACCGATGAACATTGTTTTTAAATGTTTGTAAATTATAACAAACAGGAAATACAGAAATCGGCAGGGCATCCATAAGCGAGTTGTACGGCGTAAGAACAAATCACGATATTTTAGAGTGCGTCCGAAAGTGGGGTTGAGGGTATCCTGATGAGCATTCATAGCGAGACGGGTGTTACGGTTGAAAGTTTGAATGGGCGGAATGCTACTGGCGATTTAAATGGAGCACTGGTGGTGGAAATAGCGGTAAAACAGAGTGAGACAGTCAGGTTTTGAATCCTATCTAGCAGGTGCAGAGATGTTTTAGGCGCATCCGACCAGATGTGGGCATTGTACTTCAATTTTGGGTGGATGAATGCCTTATATATTGTGGCCATATCAGAGGGGGTAAAATATTTCTTACATCGCTTGAGGAAACCTAGACATTTAGCAGCATTTTTAACGAACCGAATATGTGGTCATTCCAACGTAAGTTTTCATTGACACACATACCGAGAATGGAAAGTTTATCGGTTTCGACGATGCAAGTGCCATTCATGGATAATGGCTGGGTGTTCAAATTTCGCTTTAACGACAGCAGACATCATTGTGTTTTGGAAGCATTAAATTCCACTCTGTTGATAGTTCCCCAATTGGTTATGCTGTTGATATTGGAATTTAATGAGCTTAACATACGCTGTCGTTCCCGTTCTACAGCCGAAGAGCAGGAACGTGAGTCCGGGAACCAATATGAAAAGCATAGAGTACTGTCGTCAACAAAGGAATATATTGGATTAGAAGTAGCAGACAAGAGATCATTAATGAGAATTAAAAAGAGTGTCGGAGACAGAACGGAGCCTTAGGGCACACCAGAATTTATTTTGTGGATATCAGACTTGAAACCATCCAAGACAACTTGAATTGAGCGTTCCGAAAGGTAGTTTCTAATCCATCGAAAAAGAGAGTTGTCGATTCCAAATGCACGCAATTTCGACAAAAGAGGCTGATGCCAAACTCTGGCAAGTGCCTTAGAAATATCAAGTGCAACTATCTTGTTTTCGCCAGATTGATGTACGCTTTGGTTCCAATTTTCGGTGAGACATGCCATCAAATCACCAGTGGACCTGTTGCTACGAAAACCATATTGCCGGTCATTAAGAAGTTTTCGTGTTTTGAGATATTTCATTAGCTGAGCGGACGGTTTATCAGCGTTTCCATGATATTGGAAAGAAGGGATGTAAGTAGGGTCTGTAGGAGGAGAGGGAAGAAGATTCGCCTTTTTTTTAAGGACGGGCTTAACAAATGCTATTTTCCATCTGCTCGGAAAGAGTCCTAAAGAGTAGGATTGATGAAAAAGCTTATGCAGTTGTTTTGCCAACGTGGAAGAACAGCTCTTCGGAAGAAGGGGAGATATACCATCTGGACCAGCGGATTTATGTACGTTGAGATTTTTAAGTATTCTTGCTACTACACGAGTGCGAAATTGGATTCGTCCCATTGAAGATTCGACGCATTCAAGTGTAGGCGGAGACAGAGCACAATCTGGGAGTGTTGAGCTAGCCGCAAAGTCTGGCTCATTCCAAAGAGAATGGAGGTCTCAGCCTCCACCAAAATTAAAATTGGCAAAGAAAATAAAATACACGTTCTACAAAACACTGATCCTGCCAGTTCTTCTATTAGCAAAAGATCAGAGCAAATTGAACACTTTCGAGGGAAAAATTCCTTGTAGTATATCGGTACAAAACACTGAGGCGAAGACCTAGTCGTTGTAGCGAATGGAGACGGTCCAAAGAGACAAAAACCTCGACTGCCCAAGTGGATCTTCGAATCGAAGTTCTCAGGTTGGAGAAGACAAGATCGAACTTTTTTCTTAAAGACCAAGTGATCATGGGTGCCAGAGCGCTTCTGCATGCGTCGAGAAAATAAGTCGTCTTCATTTCGAAACCAAACATCTAATTCTTTTGTGTAAAATTCTTGTGTTTTCTATTTTTAAATATTTTAGACGAATTGGGTGTAAGAGGGTCACTAAAAGGTACGTAAAAGATATTTCTCCGGGGGGATAATATGTAATAAGAAAGAAGATGAAGCCCGAACGTGTGTATTATGTCAAAGTTTCAGTATGCCTATAAATAGCGTCACACCAACAGTGTCATTTATGTGATTTTCCAGGAACCCAAAAACTATACGTGGCCTTGCCCGGAGTAAAATGTGTTTCGGGTACAGAGTCCTCTTCACTGAGCACTCAAATTTAACACAACGAATTTACATGTCTCACTCTGAAAATCCCCAAAATGAAACAATTCCTGTGATTTTTATCTATTACCTAATTCGTGGGTTACCTCTGGTAATGGGCACTTATGTATAAATACGAGCGGTGTGTTGCTCTCTAAAAAAGGCACTCAATCAATCAGTCATCGAAAATGCCGCACTTGATCACGGGATTACATTTCGTTATTTTCTAATCACCACTTGGATGTTTGTCAACAAATATCGCGTACAAAGTTGTGATATTTTTTTTTTCTATTCCTCTGCCTCATTTAATAATAAAATAATAACCTCGAGATGTTTTTTTTTTTGTTTTTTTCAAAAATAACTTCGCACACGGTGCATTTTGTGGCTATACTTGTAGATATCCACACAAACACGATCCTACATTTATCCAAAGCTGACGAATATAAAAATAAAAACTGGTGAGATCACGAGTTTGATTGCTTGCCAAGAAAAATTTCACTCTCAGGCAGCGTTTCCGAAAAAGCAAATTACAGATTTGCAAATGAGTGAAAAAAAAAAATCCTTTTATTAAAATTTAATCTTCAAACAAGCTTAGATCGGATGGAGGGGGTAGCTGTTAAGCTGAATCGTTAGAGCAGAAAATAACCAACCAAAAGTGCTCTTAGCCGATCTTTTGACTTCAAGGAGAGACATTACCCTAATTGGAATTAAAATGATATTAACGACTTTTGTTGCTTAATTGTACGACGTATGTAGTTAGTTACCACATGTGTGTATCGGCAGGGGTATTTTCATTTTTTTTGATTTTATTTTTGTCATTATTACCCAGTGCGCGTGCATGATGAAAATCAGAAAAACAAACGTAAAACCACAATTTCACGTGACTTGAGGAATCGACGAACAAATTTCTCTTGCGCCAACTGAATTTTGTAGAAATTTTTGTCAGCTGATGACATGGTTTTTTTAATTAATTTTCGGTAATAAATAATTCAGAGTGGCTTGTGGAGCGACTTTGGTATGTTTGCTGGTCGCCTCATTTGATTGGTTAAATGTGCGCCGGAACCATGGCGAACTAGTTTTATACAACAAACAGTAGTCGAAGTGAACGAAATAGTTGTATGTTAGTATCAGGTTGTAAGCTGGTACCATTGATTGAGGTAGGGTCTATGATTGGAATATTATATTTCCTGGAAAAGAGGACAAGATCATTTTTATGGGGATTTACTCCCAATCCATAGCGACCCGCTAACGGGTTAATCTGTTAATTTTGCTGTAAGAGTTCTTCTGCGTAGGCAACCACCTTGATACTACCCGCTTCCAGGAATATCAGCAATTCGTTGACCACTAAGTTCCAGAGAAGGGGTGAAAAGACACCGCCTTGCGGCGTACCTCTGCTCTGACACATCTTTTAGCAGAAGCCGCACCCAGTTTGGAGTTGATAATCCTCCTAATTAGCATAAGACTAATCCACTCACCAAGTGAGTCTTCTATCTTCAGAGTTGGCAACGCAGTTGTGATTCCGGATGTGTTGACGTTGTTAAAGATACCTTCTATGTCCAGGAGAGCAAATGAATGTAGAGCCGTTTCCACCGACTTTCCTTTACAGTGGGCATGTTGAGTCGTATTCTGGATATCAATTAGTCGTTCTAGAGTTTTCACAAGGCAATATGATAGACTTATAGGTCTGAGGACCTTCGGGATAACATGGGAACATATTTGTTTGGGAATGAAAACTACATTACACAGCTTGTCTCCTTTAATCAGACGGTGAATTTTAGTTTCAGCAACAGTAGCCATACTAAGCTTGTTACCGGCTGCGAATAGGGAGCTACTTGGAACGTAGGTGTTCATTAGCAGGTTGAGAGATTCATCACTTGAGGTCGTCCAAGAGTCATTGGCTTTTTTTCAAACAGCTAGGTAGGACGGGTACAGATGTTTCTTCTTAGCCGTGATGCCTCAGAGATTTCTGTTATTTTTCCACAGAATGACCTCCAGGATTGCCGATTTGCATTCCTCAGTCCTTTTTTTATATATTTTGAGGGATTCCCTTATTGAAATTAGTATTTGGCATATATCGCTCATTCAGTCTGCAAATTTCCTTGTGTTAACGTCATTGTAAACATTTTTACCTGAATTTTGAAATGGATGCATCGGAAGGGCATATTCGGCGTATTTTATCGTTTTTGTTCCGGAAAAATCAGAATGGAAGTGAAGCCACTAGAGAAATCTAAAATGTGCATGAAGAGGGTGTTTTCGAGTTCAAGTGTCGGCGTTGGTGTCCAAAGTTTAGAAATGGCAAATTTTACCTAAAGGACGGCCCTTGTTCGGGTAGGACAGAGGAGCTAGACGATGAGCTCCTAAGTCCACCATCGAAAGAAATCCCATCGCTATGGTATGGGAACTCAACGTATCCCATATAACCATCTGCCACACCTCACAAACATGAGAAAAGTGATAAAGTTGAGAAAATGGGTACCACCTATCGGAAAATATCCTTCAGAAAAGAATCGAAGCTTGGACTGCGCTTCTGTCTCGTTACAATCAAGAGCCGTTTTTGAGCCGGATCGTCACCAGAGATGAAAATGGGTTCTTTACAATAACATTAAACCTTGCCACCAGTGGCGCAGTCCAGAAGAGACCAGCACACTTCACCAACGTGTTACTGTCTGTATGGTGGGAGGCTGAGCTGTTGCATTGTAACCGCATCACCGCAACCACTGTGCAGTTTAAAGTCGGCAGAGGTGTTCTGCTCCATTAGGATAACGCTTGCCCTCATACAGCTAAGCTAAGACTACCTACACAATTCTCCAGATTTAGCATGTTTGCAAAACTTCCTTGATGGGAAATATTTTAGGTCTCGGGATGATTTCCAAGGGGCTCTAGGGATCTTTTTTTCGTCGAAGCCAAACAATTTTTTCAGACGACATTAAGAAGTTGCCTAAGAGGCAGACATTACATTGACGCCTAAATTTTAGCATTTGGTGCAAATTAATTAGCATTAAGCAGACATTCAAAGATTGCGCAATACTCGTATTTTAAGCGACATTATAGAGGTTGCCCTGAAGACGATCAGCACTTGGGCAAACGGAACTGGTTCTTCTTACTAGAAAGTACAAGATACTCGTACCGCAATTCAAACTCCCAAGACTCAACGGAGTCTAATTGTTCCTCTCAGATAGCGCGCAGTATCTAATTGTGATTCTGGACAAAAAACTGAATTGGAATCTTAACGTGGCGGAAAGGCATATAATACTCTCTTTATGTGCAAAAGAACGGTAGGAAAACTTTGGGGCTTAAAACATGTTATGGTGTACTGGCTGTATACTGTGGTGGTAAGACCCATACTTAGATATGGTGGAAAGCAACAAACAAGAAAACGCGAAACGGAAAATTAGCGGCGGTTCAAAGAACGGCTTCCATAGCCATTAGAGATGGGCTCCGTACCACCTCTTCGGCAGCATTGGACACCTTTCTGCACCCAACACCAACACGACTCACTAATCTGAGTTACTTCAAGAGCAGTAGTTTCAAACATGGCACGGTCCTAGCGGAGCTACCGCCAGGCAATCCAATTCTAACGGATGAAATTCTTTCCCTGGTCGACTTCGTCATCCCGTACGATATAATATATCCGGAGAGGGAGGACTGGCAAAAAAATGGTCGAATGAAATTGCAATTTTCACAGATGGCTCGAAAACAGAGGAAGGAACAGGTTCTGGTATTTTCTCGGAAGAGTGTCTATAATACTACCAGACGCAAGCAGTGTCTTCCAATCAGAGGTTCTGGCTGTCCTCAGGGCGGCAGAGCTAATGCAGATGAGATTGGTATCCGAAAGAGATATCGCTCCCTACATCGATACCCAGGCCGCACTCAAGGCAATTGAATCGACCAACATCAATTCTGATACAGTCAGGGACTGTCGTACAGTGCTCAAGGCACTATGCAGTCAGATGTACCCCTATCAATGCTGCCAAGTTAGTCATATTGTGATTTGCCTTACCAGGTACATACCCAAACTTCACTGTCTCTGTCACATCTGCAAAGGTCGTCAATCTTCTTCGAGTCTGTTTTCTCATTCATCCAATTTTGTTACTCATTCGCATAGGGTTGTGAGGCATAAGGCAGTGTTTTGTATTTGGATTTGTACCGAAGTTTATTGCTTTCTATACGCCTTGCTGCTCTGTTGGCTCCTAAGAAGCATATTACAGCTGGCCAGGTTATGTATCCATGCCTTGACGCATGTTCTCATTTAAAGTTGCAGTTAGAGACACATTTTGGAACTTTGATGGCTTAAAACTAATACCTCACCCGGTTTTTCACCCCAAAGTTGAAGTTCACCCAGGTGAAGGTCCCAGCATTTAACTTGCAGGGGATTTAGCCAAGCTTTATACGCGTTCATCTTTAATTCTTGACGATAGTTATAGGCACAGCGAAGAGCTCGTCATGTGATTTTGCACAATCAGATTTGAATCTACAGCTTAATGATAGTTATTTTTTCGTAACACGACGACATTACTATCATCCTCTCCTCTCAAGCCAAAGCTTCACAAATGCAGCGTTTAATAAGAAAGTGCATCAGAACTTAAGTACATCCGAGCATACGTGCCAAGTTTTATTTTCTATTGCTTTGCATAAAAAATTAATTGATTACATAACCGGCTTCTAAAATTAAAATTCTATTTTTTACAACTGTTCATCCATCCCCTGCTGTTCTAAAATGTTGGCTTCTGCTTTGAGAATATTTATTGCTACACACCTCCCATCCATTGTAAGTTTTCCGTTTCTATTTTTACTCATGGCAAAAAATAAATTGCGTTAGCAAATGGATTATGTAATTAAGCCATGCACGCATCAAAACATAGTAAAATGCGGTATTCACATGCGAATCAGCGAATCAGGAAGCATTTACCTGAAATTGCTTAGATACGAGTACATCCGAACGATAGGCAAGCACTTGATATCAAAGTCGTAAATGACTTCCAAGGCTTTCTGCCGCTTAAAGGGCAAAACAATTTTTCTTTTTTCACGAAACGTAGAAAAAAACACTCATATTTGCTTGTGAGCTGAAGGGGTGAGCCGGGCGGGAATAACACTGTAATGATAACGAAGTGAGTAAACAAAAAACATATCCGCCGCCGATCGGTTGAACACTTACGGCGGGTTAAAATTGGGATAAGTAGAACAGATTGGTAAAAAATAAGGCCAAACTAATAAAGATATTTTTTCTTTATCTTTTAAACTGATTATACGTTGCATAACAGGTGGTTCGTAAAGTCACGAAACTGACACATAGATGGGGACTCTAATAACATACCCATACAATTTTTAGTTAGCATAGAGTTTGTTGGTTAGATACAGTCACACCTCGAGTTACGACGCTTCGACTTACGACATCGGCAAAATTTAGGAAGCTTTCGGTGACATACGTCATTTATGCTTCGAGGTACGACAGTAAATGCGTTAGTATAGTAGGCTGTGCAAATTTGAAATTTGACAATCGAAAAAACTGATCTTTTTTTAGTTTGCTAAGCAATTTTTCTATTGATATTTTTTACAACAGAACAAAGTAAGAAGTGTACTATTGTAAGATTGTGTCGTGTTTTCTTTTGAATTGTTTTTTTTTTTTTATTTGATAAGCAATTCTTTTTTTTATATAATGAGCGCGCGCTCAAGGGGTTTGTGTACCCTTAAAGTGTTTGAACACAGCGCGGGCGAAGGAAATTTAGGGAGGAAGAAAGGACAGGTACCGATGTACGAGTACATTGGTTTTAAATGTTTGTAAGTTATAACGACCAAGAAACAGAGAGATCGGCAGGGCATTCCATAAGCGAGTTGTACGGCTTAGAAAAGACTCACGATATTTTAGAGTACGTCCGAAAATGGGCTTGAGAGTATACTGATGAGCATTCATAGCGAGACGGGTGTTACGGTTGAAAGTTTAAATGGGTGGAATGCTACTGGCGATTTCAATGGAGCACTGGTGGTGGAAATAGCGATAAAACAAAGTGAGACAGGAGACATTACTTCGGTGTTCGAGGGTGTCAATTGATTGATTGTTATTAGTATTACCAATGAGTTTTATCGCACGGTTTTGAATCCTATCTAGCAGGTGCAGAGATGTTTTAGGCGCACCCGACCAGATGTGGGCATTGTACTTCAATTTTGGGCGGATGAATGCCTTATATGGTATATTGTGGCCAGATCAGAGGGGGTAAAATATTTCTTACATCGCTTGAGGAATCCTAGACATTTCGCAGCATTTTTGACGACATCGAATATGTGGTCCATCCGAAGTAAGGTGTCACTGACACACATACCGAGAATGGAAAGTTTATCGGTTTCGACGATGCAAGTGCCATTCATGGACAATGGCTGGGTATTTAAATTTCGCTTTAACAACAGCAGACAGCATTGTGTTTTGGAAGCATTAAATTCCACTCTGTTGATAGTTCCGAAATTGGTTATGCTGTTGATATCGGAATTTAATGAGCTTAACATACGCTGTCGTTCCTGTTCTACAGCCGAAGAGCAGTGACGTGAGTCCGGAAACGAATATGAAAAGCAGAGAGTACTGTCATCAACAAGGGAATATATATTGTATTAGAAGTAGCAGACAAGAGATCATTAATGAAAATTAAAAAGAGTGACGAACGACCAACAATTTTTACTACCTTTGGGACATTGTAGTATTTTTTGCCTCAGTTTTTATTCCTATTGGAATTTTGCACGCTTAAGAAAGACTTTGCAGTCATTTCTGGCTCGTTTGAACTTTTTTCGGATTTCCTCTATCGGGTTGGTCTTGTAGGACCGAAAAAACCATTCTCTAACCCTGACAGCCTCTTTACAGCTCGAGTCGTACCATGCCTTTTCTTTTGGTTTGATACTCTTTTGTGATCATGTCAGCAGCGGCATCCACGTCGTTATCGAGGAAACATAACTACCAGTTAAAATTTCTAAAGAAGTTGTTAAGTCCATTCAAATTGGCTTTCTCATATTGCCATACAGTTCATTTAGGAATCTTTTCTCTAACTGCGTGGTCGGTGTACGAGAAATTAGCTGATACGACACAGTGGTCCGACGAGCCTTGAGGGGAGAGCACATCAACGGAGTACTTATCAGGGCGAGAAGTTTAAAAACAAGTCCAGGTGGTTGGCGGTATGACTATCAACATCTGGTATTCATGTGGGCTCATTTACAAGCTGGGTTAAATTATTTTCCGCAGCGAAGATCTCAACACACCGTCCCTCGAATGTCGAAGCCAACCAGAATTGTGTATATTGACATCGCCCGTAATCACGATTTCAGTATGAGGATACAGGGATACAATTCTTTGTATGGAGTCAGACAGCGCATCAAACTCGTGAAAGGTCGAGTTGCTGTCCAGTTTCGGGCTTCTGTAAATAAAGAAGTAGTGGATAATTTGCTTACGGAGATGGAATTTTAACCACATGAAATTGAATTCCGGATTGGAACAGGGACTATATTGTAGTAGAGTTTGGTAAGCTACATACATCAATACGCACGTAAATGACGAGACCGCGGTGAGAGAAGAATAATAACTAGTTTGTAGCCAGGTAGCTTCAGATCAGTTTGATCTGAGAGGTGTGGGCAGGGATCTACCTGTTTTTAACTAATTGCCAAAACAGCTGCTCTGTACTTACAGACGTGGACGTACGCAGAAAAGTGATTACTTTTTAGCCCGCGTATATTGGCTACGTCCACCCTGAATTCCCTAGTCATAATTCCAAACAAACACAGTAAACACAAACACCGACGATACTAAGCAAGGCTGCGAAGTGAAAATTCTGACGTTGGTTTACCGAAACAAATTGCTGTACGTGTTATGCCCTTACAACAATATGAAACAGTGCATCAACAAAATTTTCACTCACAACCCGCTATCTATCAGTTGTTACATACACTCAGTCACTGCCCGTACCGTATAATAAATACAGTAACGGCAGTGACCGAGTGCAAGCAACAGTACTACGACCAGGAGCGAGAGAGGTGGAATACCCGCACTGCGTGATAGTTTTGTTTTTTTTTTTGCACACGCGCGTGGTAGTTTGGTTGTTTGGTTTTTTTTTTTTTTTTTAACTTATTGTACAATTCTGGTTTAATTTATTTTAATTAGTACAAAAGCAGGTATTGATTGCTTGGTTACTTTAGGTTGAAGTGAAACTTTAATACCATATCATAGATCGAAAAAAATCATCTTCCTCTGCTTCGGGAAATTTACGCAAAAAGCAGCGGAAGGCAGTTCCAATCAAAACTAAAATCGAGATTTTGGACCGCTTGGATAAAGGCGAAAAGGCCGTCGACATCGCACGTTCCCTAGAACTTCTCCACTCAACTGTGCGTCATATGAGAGTAAATGCCAGTAAATTGTTGTGGACTTTTTTGATGTTTTCATCTGGGACAGCCTCTTTTGGACGTCCACTGCGTGCATCATCTTCGGTGCTTGTATGACCACTTTTAAATTTTTCAATCCACTTGCGAATGGTTCGTTCGGCTGGTGCAGAGTCTGGGTAACACTTATCAAGCCATTTCTTTGCATCGGCTGCATTTTTTCCCATCAAAAAGCAATGATAAATCAACACACGAAATTGCTTTGAATCCATTTTTTTCCCAATAACAAAAGTTGCTTTACTCACAACGGTATATCTCGAGAACTAATAGCCCGACAGCTGTCAAATTTATACACGTATCTTTTGAAGGTTGGTACTAACTGAAAATGGTATGGATTTAATCCAAGTGGTGCCCTCTCTTAGAAACGGACTTTTCAGCCCATGTGTTATATTGGCAGTAGTCGATCGCTAATTTTAAATAAACTTACGATCTTATCTAGGAGAACCCACTCTTCTCATTTTGCCCCGTTTCGTAATAACAATTTTGTACCCCTTTCTTTTATCAGTTCAAGTAGCGCGGCCTGTTTCCGGCATTTTGTCACTTGGTATCGTGAATGCATATGGTATTATATCGATTTTAAGTTGCCTTAAAACGTTTCCTAGTTTAAAACTTTTTCCCTTCATTGTGCCAACGCTCCAGCTGGCGATACGTAATTTATTTCTTGATAGCCTCATATTGCCTCGTATTGCGGAAAAACGTCAACCTCTGACACGACTAATCTATTCTAAGGACTGAAACGAATAAAATCTGTAAATTTTAATACAGGCTATACTTCCAATGCGTAAAAATTGCAATCCCATTTTGTACCCAAATTAGCCTGTACATTCTCTAGTTTCAGTTTGTTATTGATTTTAGTTCGGTGCGATTTAAAATATTTATAAAATAAGAGTCAAGAAGAACGCCGTAAAAAGATCATCGACAAATGAATCGAAAATACTTCGTGTCCAAATCATTTCATCGCAAAAAATTTAAACATAGCACACAGTACAGTGGATTCTGTTATTAAACGATATTTGGAGACGTTGGCAGTTAAGCGAAAACAGAAAAGTGGAGCACATGATACAAATTTGGACAGGAAAATAGTGGGTACCGTCGTAAAAAAACGGACTATGTCATCCAGAGATGTTGCTCAGAAATGTAATACCAACCAAACAATGGTACAAAGATCTAAAAAACGTAATGGTCTAAAAACACGAAAAAAACAAAAAATACGAAAATTTACTGAAAAGCAGAAAAAAAGTCATAAAAACACGAGCCCGAAAGCTATACGAGTTGATCGGCAACAAGAAAGCGTGCTTGGTTTTGGATGACGAAACTTATGTCAAAGCCGACTTTACTACTCTTCCAGGTGCGCAGTTTTACAACTCGTTTGAAGTTGAGTTTCTTCCGCAATCAACAACATCGATGGGATGTTGGGATGGAAAAATTCGGGTCAAAATATCTCGTTTGGCAGGCCATTTGCCAATGTGGACACAGAAGCTCATCGTTTATTACAACGAGAACAATTAACGGAGAAGTGTACATTAACGAGTGCCTAAAAAAACGGTTGATTCATTTCTTAAATAAACACGAGGGTTCAACATTATTTTGGCCAGGTTTAGCTTCAGCTCACTATGCTCATGCGACGTTGAGCTTTCTTGTTGCTAAAAATGTCGACTTTGTCCCAAACGACATGAATCCACCCAATGTTACACAGTGCCGTCCCATTGACAGGTATTGGGCTTTGGTCAAAGCTAAATTGAGGAAAAGTGAGCAATGTGCAAAGGACGTA
This sequence comes from Volucella zonaria, assembly GCA_963966105.1. NCBI lineage: Eukaryota > Metazoa > Arthropoda > Insecta > Diptera > Syrphidae > Volucella > Volucella zonaria. The sequence goes on along the minus strand of OZ014532.1, from coordinate 181,108,908 downwards.
AAAGATTTTAGTGCTAAATGGAAAAGAGCGTCCAAAAAGATCACGGATGTAACTGTCAACAACCTTATGAAGGACATCCGAAAGAAGTTGAGAAAAGAATGGGAATCCAAATAATTTTTTTTATTTTTTATAATTGTGAATGAATTTAATAAAAACTGAGTTTTAAAGCAAATAAAAAAAATTTACATGAATTATGAAAATATTTTTTTTTTTGCAATACTTTGAAGTTTCCAAATTTTATTCGTTTCAGTCCTTATTCGCACCAGGACCACCTTTTCGATGTGCAGAAGCGACCGGTGTGTTAGCGTATTTATATACCCTCCCTTCCATGATGCATTGACTACCATTAAACTGGAATCAGTATACCGGCACAACAGCCAAAATGGACAAATTTTTATTAATCCCTTAAACTTCGCTTACAATAGTAATATACCTCAAGAATTTTATTATACATACAATAATATTTAAACTGCATGTTTCAGAAGAATTAATTTCCAGCTGTCTGCCCGATTGCCAAATTAGAAACCAAATCAGTTTAAGAGTGCTTGTCAGATTTTTAGGCTTTACGCGTACTTAAGCTTGTTTCTGAGCCCAATTGCAAGACTCAAGACTTTGATAACCACATGTTAGATATGATATCACCTCCAGGTCAGCTTTCATAAGTCTCACAATATACAGGAAAATATCGAGTTCTATTCTATAAATGGCTTTCTAGGGATTACTTTTCGTAATCAACCAAAGCAACAAAGTAAGCAAATGACTAACAACTGCTATCAAACTGCTATGTCTCCCTTGGCAGCTTGTTTTACTAGTTGTAAACTAGTGCTCCCTCAGGTAACTTTTCACTTGCACGCAATTCTCTTTGGACAATTCTCAAGTATGCTAAATTGAAATTCCATTGTTGTCCGCAAATGGAGTAAAATCCAGACCCACTCAATCCACAATACACTTCTTATGACATACGACAACTGACAAGATAATGATGTTAACGATTTTCAAATATTTATTTGATAAATAAAATAACCTAGTTGCTAGGCTAGGCTTTAAAATAACACCTATAATTTGGAATTGACCTATTTGAAGACACAGTCGGAATCACCACTGACCTACTCATGTATAGCAAGACTTCCACACGAAAAACTTTAGATTCTTCAATTATTGGAATCTTAGTCCATGAATATTGTACAGAAACGCGTTCTTCTTTTTAGCACATGAAAATGTACAGAAAAACCAAACGAATATCGTTGAAATATTTCACCTAAGTTAATTTGAGGTGGGAAAACATCCCAGTGCTTCGCCAGGTTAAACAGCTATCAAACCCTTTCATAAAAAATCAAAAGAACCCCTACAACTTAAAAGGGGTGACATCAGAAGACTGGATTTGGATTTCTAACCGGACACTACCATTTTCGATATCACTTAGACAAAATAGGTCTTATTCAGGAAACTGAATGTCGTCTTCGCATGGAAGACGACGAAACTGCGCAACACATTTTATGTGAATGCAATATTTCTTGTCTGCAAACTACCCGTCTCCACTGGACATTTTTTTTTTATTATAAACTAGCGCGCGCTCAAGGGGTTAAGGTACCCTTAAAATGTATGCACACAGCGCGGGTGAAGGAAATTTAGTGAGGAAAGAAGGATAGGTACCGATGTACGTTGGTTTTATATGTCTGAATGTTATAATGACTAGGAAACAGAGAGTTCGGCAGAGCATTACACAAGCGAGTTGTTCATCTTAGGAGCAAATCATGATATTCCAGAGTACGTCCGAAAGTGGGCTTGAGGGTATACTGATGAGCATTCATAGCGAGACGTGTGTTACGGTTAAAAGTTTAATGGGGCGGAACGCTACTGGCGATTTCTATGGAGCACTGGTGGTGGAAATAGCGATAAAACAAAGTGAGACACGAGACATTTCGTCGGTGTTCGAGGGTGTCCATTGCCTGAGTGATATTGGTATCAGCTATAAGTGTTATCGCACGGTTTTGAATCCGGTCTAGCAGATGCATAGATGTTTTAGGCGCACCTGACCAGATGTGAGCATTGTACTCCAATTTTTATCGGATGCCTTATATATTGAGGCCAGATCAGAAGGGGAAAGGTATTTCTTACATCGTTTGAGAAAGCCTAGTCATTTCGCAGCATTTTTGGCGACATCGAATATGTGGTCATTCCAACGTAAGTTGTCATTGACACACATACCGAGAATGGAAAGTTTTTCGGTCTCGACGATGTAAGTGCCATTCATGGATAATGGCTGGATGTTTAAATTTCGCTTTAACAACAGCAGACAGCATTGTGTTTTGGAAGCATTAAATTCCACTGGGTTGATAGTTCCCCATATGGTTATCGGAATGTAATGAGCTTAATATACGCTGCCGTTCCCGTTCTACAGCCGAAGAGCAGGGACGTGAGTCCGGAAACGGATATGAAAAGCAGAGAATATTGTCGTTAGTAATGAAAATTAAAGAGTATCGGAGACAGAACGCAGTCCTATGGCACACCAGCATTTATTTTGTGAATATCAGCTTTTCCAGATGGTTCCAACTTGAATTGAATGTTCCGAAAGGTAGTTTCTAATCCATCGAAGAAGAGAGTTGTCGATTCCAAATGCACGCATTTTCGACAAAAGAGGCTGATGCCTTAGATATATCAAGTGCAACTATCTTGCTTTCGCCAGATTGATGTACGCTTTGGTTCCACTTTTCGGTAAGACATGCCATCAAATTACCAGTGGACCTGTTGCTACGAAAACCATATTGCCGGTCATTAAGAAGTTTTCGTGTTTCGAGATATTTCATGAGTTGACGGCTTATCAGCGTTTCCATGTCCTTGGAGAGAAGGGACGTAACTGCAATGGGTCTGAAGGAGGAGAGAGAAGAAGATTCGCCTTTTTTAGGGACGGGCTGGACAAATGCTGTTTTCGATCTGCTCGAAGAGAGTCCTAAAGAGTAGGAAGAGTAGGAAAGATAACCTCTTCAGAAGAAGGGGAGATATACCATCTGGACCAGCGGATTTGTGAATGTTAAGATCTTTAAGTACTCTTGCTACTACACGAGTGCGAAAGTGGATTTGTTCCATTGAAGATTCGACGCACTGAAGTGTAGGCGGAGACAGAGCACAATCTGGGATTGTTGAGCTGGCCGCAAAGTGTGCAGCAAGCAGATTAGCCTTGTCCAAAGAGCTGATAGCTGGAATATCATTATAAATGAGCGTTGAGATGAAGGATGAAGCAGAATTTCTGATGTTTTTCACAAATGACCAAAAGCTGTTACTATCTTTGGGACATTGTAGTATTTTGTGCCTCAACTTTTTGTCGGAGAAAGACTTTGCAGTCATTCCTGGCTCGTTTAAACTTTTTTCGGTTTTCCTCTGTCGGATTGGTCTTGAAGGACCAAAAAAAACACTTCTCCAACCCTGACAGCTTCTTTAGAGCTCGAGTCGTACCATGCCTTTTCTTTTGGTTTGATACTCTTCATCCGATTAGATATAAAGGATTTCATACCGAACAGAATAGTGTCAGTGACCATATTAGCAGCGGCATCCACGTTGTTAACGGGGAAACATAACGACTAGTTAAATTTCCTAAAGAAGGTGTTAAGTCCGTTCCAATTGGCTTTCTCGTATTGCCAAACGGTTCTTTTAGCAATCTTTTCTCTAAATGTGTATTGGCGGTATGGCTATCAACGTCTGGTATTCGCGTGGGCTCATTTACAAGCTGCGTTAAGTTATTTTCCGTAGCGAAGATCTCAAAAACCGTCCTTCGGGTGTTGTCTGTCCAGAATGTCGAAGCCAACCAGAATTGTGATGAGGAAAGAATGGCACTAGTTCGTAGACAGGTAGCTTCAAACCAGAGTGATCTGAAAGGTGTGGGCGGGGATCTACCTGTGTTTCAGTAAGTGCCAAAACAGCTGGACTGAATTTACAGACGTGGAGGTAAGCAGAAAAGTGATTACTTTTTAACCCGCGTATGTTCGCAATGTCCACCCTAAATTCCCGAGTTATTATAAGAAAATAAAAACAAACACAAAAAACACAAACACCGACGATGCTAAGCAAGACTGCGAAATGAAAATTCTGACGTTGGTTTACCGAATCCAATTGTTGTAGGTGTTATGGCCTTACAACAATAGAAAACAGTGCAACAACAAAATTCTCACTCACACAACCCGCTATCCATCAGTTATTGTCTACACTCAGCCACTGCCCGTGCCGTATGACAAATACGAGTACAGCAATGGCAGTGACTGAGTGCAAACAACAGTACTTACGACCAGGAGCGGAAGTAGTGGGATACCCGCGCTGTGCAATATTTTAGTCCGTTCTTCTTTTTTTTTATGTAATTTTTTTTGTTCACGCTCGCGAGCGGCTGTTTTTTTTTTTAATACTGCGACTTCGGAAAGATTCACGAGTGCACTGGTGGGTATGTGCACTCGGCGGTGGTCGACACCGCACATTTTGATTTCATGAAAATTTTCTTAATACCAGCAATGTCTCGTGGAGACGCGGTGTAAGGAGATGACACTTCCTCAGAGAAATTTTGATTCCTGGGGAAATTCTCAAAATCAGAGAGATTCCCAATTTCATCAAAAGAGTTGAGCCTCTCTTGGCTTCGTAATACTGATTTTGTGGTAAGGTGCTATTCAACACAGTTGTTTAAATTCAGATTTAAAAAAAGGGAACTTTACAACAATATATATACGAAAATGATCGCTGAAAGAGCAAACAAAATGGAAGAGGATGTGCACACCCATGCATTTTCATTCCTTTACTCCCTCTGCGCATGTGCACGATAGCCAGCTGTTTTGAATAGCACTATACAAAAGATCTTTTAGGTTGCAGTGCCCCCGTAATTGGCGGATCAGATCCTTAAAAAAAAGATCCACATACGGCTGTATATATTTATGCCTGCCGAATCTTTTTACAATGTCAAATACAATAGATGGATCTACATATTATAATTCTGTCCACACCATACCATCCTTTTGAAAAATATGAAATTGTATCTCCAATCCGAGAGAAAATTCACCTGGTTATACCACTCGCTCTCGATATCATACACAAAATCTTTTGTATGATTAGTACGCAGGAACATTGGAGTAGAAGGTAAGGTTCATGATCAGTCAAATATTACAGAACACAAGAGAGCACTCGGAAATTCGATACCCAAACGGACCATATGCTCACAAGTCATCAATATCATTCAATTACAATACATTGGATGCTATTTCACTGTGGAAATACTCCATGAAAATCACTCATCAATTTCAAACGAAAGTAGGCATCGTTATGTGCTAAGAAACTTTTAAAGCATGGGTTATGGCATGCATACCTGTAAGTGTGATCGTTCTAGATCTCTTGTCTAGATAATGTTCTTTAACGTCTTGCACAAATGACATGTGATAGTATTTTGATTTTGTGTCGGGACCAAGGGAGGTATCTTGGAAAAGCTCCTCAATTCGGGAAACACGTGAATCTACTTATGTAGATGAGAAGTGCTTTTTTTATTCGTTGATTAGTTGAACCAGTTTTAGCTCCGGATGAAGCATACTAACAAAGTTGACGTGTACAGACAAAGTAAAAGATAGTCTCCTCTTTCCCTTAGCTCATGCATCTTCTACAGCAATTCTTTGAATATACACTTAGTCTTGCAGAGTGCGTATCTGTGTCCGGAATAACACCTATTGTGTGGCTAATATTCTGTCTGAGATAACTATCGTTTGAGGTCTTGCTATGGCCAGCTCCTTTTTGTCGATAATATCTTCGATATCGTTTGGACGTACAAGTTCCAAGCAGTATATGGCACATATAAGTAGTTTACTCTCATGTTTGGTGAGCTCTTTGGTCTTACAATTCTCGGTAACCAACAAAAGGTGAAGAGCATGCTAAAGTTTGTTATAAGGTTATAAGTTGACTGTCCGAAAATGTACGGAAATCCAGAGGGTATATTATGTTTTTCGGGAGGCAAGTGAAGACCCCTTTTATCGCCATAATTTCAGTCTGGAACACGCTATAATTATCAGCGATAGAGAACGACGAAAGCAGAGACTAAAATTTAGCTTGCCAAAGGAAACGCTTGCCAAACACTCGCTATTAATAGCGAATCGAGTATTATCGGGCGGCAAAATGTGTTAGTGGTGTTCAAAATATCAATAGAACAAGCTGAGGAAGGAAAGATTACCTCGGTGTTGGAATATTTCAGTTGACTGGCCAAACGCCCGTCATCTATAAGACTTTTATCGCACGGTTTTCGAGACTATGCATCAGGTGTAAGGAGGTCTTGCATTCAGCCGATAAAATGTTGGCTTTGTACTCCAGTTCCGGTAGAGACCACATAGCTACATATAGAATCCACATCTTGCAGCATTTTTGGCCGATTTTTAAGATTTTTCTTTAACGACAAAATACAGCATCCAGATGGCTTGTGAAACTCGAAAAGTAAATATTACGAAACAGTTCATCTTTGCATTGAAATTTTATGATATTGGCATCATCGATAAAGAAAAACAAAGAATCACAATTAACTTCGCAAACATGGAAGTGAAAGCTGTTCCAATGATCTGCCTAATTTTAACATAAACAAAGATCCTTCAAGTTGGAAATAAGCGACGAAACGTTACACAAGCGTCTTGATCAAAATCAAGGGGAATAAAGGCTCCATCAAGAACCCAAAAGTCGTTCCAAAATAAACCTTACGAAAATTCCCTCAAAGTGTTCGAGGAAAAAATTATTAGACCCAGTCAAAAATATTCGCAGCCAGTGGTTTAAGTTGCTCGGCTACAATCAGTTAAAAATCGAGTGATTCAGCTAAAAAATTGTTCGAATAACAATCGGAGCGATGACACAGGGAAAGTGACATCATGTCAGTCAGTGAACCACCGTAACCGAGTGGATGTGCGCAATTTATAGACGATTGTATAGAGATCCAATTGATTAGTTGAGGCCCGGCCCAGCTTCCAAACAGTGGAATCAACAAAGGCAGCAAATACAACAAGACTTTATGAATAAAGTGCGAAGCATCGCAGCCGAGCAAACATACTATAGTTGGCATACCACTGTTAAATTAATTAATTATTTTATTCTTCCTACACCCATGTCCCTCCATGTCATGATGATACTTCTCGCATCAACTCGAATAATATTATTTATATAGATGATAGGCAATGCTATGTATGTACAAAACTAGATTCCTTGGCTACGCGGATAACTTTTATTTGCCTAACCAAATTATAACATTCGTTGAGGGAAGCAACTGTCCTTAGTCTAAAAGCAAAATCAGCTGACTTCCCACTTCAACTTCATTGTAAAGTGCTCCTAACATAAGATGCCCAATATATATGATGAAGCTGGAACAGAACTAGATGTACCCAACCAAATAAAAACAAAATTCTAAATCTGCCTTTGGCATATTTTCAAAAATATGTCAGACTTTCCTAGACAGAACGCGTCCACTTATTGCCAGAATCACGGCGATAATCACGGGGCATTTGCCATGAGATGGAAACTCTTTCTCATTTCCTTTGCAAATGCACGACGCTAGCAAAAGCTATACTGAGTGCACTAATCCAACCATTCTTCGACGACCTTAACGACATCTCGGGTAAAGGAATGCGAGATCTAATTCATTTTTTTTAGCTCCACAGGCTGGATCTAGGCACCGACTATCTCACATCCATCTACAACACATATCATCAACAAAGTCACACGAGTCGTGGTAACAAAAAGGCATATTCTAGTGCTTCTTGGGTTCATGTTGAACCATCACCTCTACCTACCTGACTTTAGACGTTATAATGCAAAGAAGAAGATAGAAATAGATTGGACATACCTTTTGCAACAGCTGCACCTCAATTGCTTATCATACTCTGGAATAAAAACTGCTATACAGGACGGAAGAAAAGCAGGTCGATCGAGATACACATGGCGCAGAACATTAGAATAAAAGTACTAAGATGGAAGTTATAGGATCCACGAGCATATACATAACATAAATAAACTAAAAGTAATTACAGAATGGTACTCTTTCGGATGATCACACCACTTCATAACCAGCGATTGGAAAAACAACTTTTTGCCCCGAGTTCAACTCCCATCGCGTCTTGCAATTCTGCAACAAGGATTTAGTTACTGCAGACATAAGTTGCGAAACGAACGGAGAATATTTTTCCTATGGTTCGATACTACTGCAACAACTAAAGACAGTAGGTGAACTCATTGAATATTGTGATTTCATGAAAATGAAATCTATCATATGCTGCGACGCTTATGCTCAGATTAGATTTTTCGTCAGAAGCAAATGCAACGTGATAGGCGATCCTGGGCTTCATGCTATTGTCTATCCTGGTTACCAAAAACAGCCAAGATTTATTACGAAAGTAATACAGCATGTAATCGACTCAATGATATCCAATAGGCACGATAGGGGGGCTGACGAGATTCAGATACGACATGGTGGCCTTGTTGAAGAACTAATTTGGTCAGCCATAATAAAACTCAGATTCTCAGTACCTTTATAAGAACACCCAAAACCTCCAAACAGGCCACTTAAAATCAATTTGGAATCATTACAGATTGAAGCACAAAGAATATAAGAAATTAGGTTGGATTTCGAAGATTGTCTCTTTTGAAGATTTCAATTAAAAATCGAAGCACTCGGTGAATACCAGCCTGCTGCATTCCTCAAAAGGGAAACATCAGTCAGACTGGAAATATTCAGACGATTTGATGGCACCTATATATGACGCTCACTGTCAGCGCCTATCACTGAAGCTGCAAGAGAGCTGAATCTGCCTTATCTGATATCTGTTAGAGGCTGTGGTGACGGATTAAGCCACATTTTTTTTCTTTTTATGTATAATTACCGCGCGCTGAAGGGGTTTCTGGTACCCTTAAAATGTTTGCACACAGCACGGGCGAAGGAAAATCAGGGAGGATCGAAAGGGAGGTACTGGTGGACGTTGGTTTTAAATGTTTGAAGGTTATAATGACTAGGAAATAGAGAGCTTGGCAGGGCATTCCATAAGCGAGTTGTACGGCTTAGGAAGGAATCACGTTATTCTAGTGTACGCCCGAAATTGGGCTTGAGAGTATACTGGTTAGCATTCATAGCGGTTGAAGATTTGAAGAGTCGGAGTAGCGATTTCTATGGAACACTATGTTGGAAATAGCGGTAGAACAAAGTGAGACAGGAGACATAACGTCGGTATTGTAGGGTGTCAATTGACTGAGTGATATTAGCATCAGCTATGAGTTTTATCATACTCTTGAATCCTATCTAGCAAATGCCGAGAAGTTTTAAGAGCACCTGACTCCAATTTTGGCCTTATATACTGAGGCCAGATCAGAGGGGGAAAAATATTTCTTATATCGTTTGAGGAAACCTAGACATTTTGCAACATTTTCGCCGACATAAAATATGTGGTCATTCCTACGTAGATTGTCATTGACACGCGTACCGAGAACGGAAAGTTTTTCCATACGACGATGAAAGAACTATTCATGGATAATTTTTAGGTGTTTAAATTTCGCTTTAACGACAGAAGACAGCATTGTGTTTTTGAAGCACTAAATTCCACGCCGTTGGTGATTCCCCATTTGGTAATGCTGTTTACGAGTTTATCGGAATTAAATGAGCTTAGCATACGCTGACACGAGCATACATTCTGAGCCTTTATACCGAAAATCGGAAAAGATAACTTCCTTCTGGGTAAGAGCTTTCGGCCAATTAGTCTGACTTCCTTCAAACTGAAGAGCACGAAGAACGCATCGTCTATCAAGAATGCAACCTGACTACAAATGCGGAACATCTTGCAAGTCTGCGCTTTAAAATCTGGTTTGCAGAATTGGTGCACTCGACAAGGAATACGCAGTCGACGTTTTCATCGGCATTTAGGGTACGTTGGCAGTCCTAGAAGTACCCGACCTGAGGTATAGATGGCGTTTATTGTTTAAAAAGAATGACTATTGTAGAAAATACCAACCTATGTTGTTTAGTATTTGTTCGGCAGCCTTCAATAGTGAACGCTCTCAATGAATTTTTAAATATGAAAAAAATTGGTCTTCGTTATGTGATGCAATACCTTCATTTGGAAGGCCTCAATCCAACCAACATCAAAGCGGAACTGGGTTCTACTCTGGGGGAGTCTGCTCCTTCGTTTGCAACAATAAAATATTGGATGGCAGAGTTTAAGTGAGGCTGTACGAGTTGCCAAGACGACCAAATGACGTGAGTTCAAAGGAAATGTTGAAAAAAAAACCCACAAAATGCTATTGAATGACCGTCGATTGAAAGTGCGTGAACTAGGAGATATCGTAGGCATTTTAAGAAGCGCTGCATACGGCATGAGAAAGTTGTGCGCATGATGGGTGACGCGATTACTCACAATGGAAGAAAAACAGCGTCGTGAGGATGTTTCAATCGAGTGTTTGGCGAAGTTTCACAGCAATAAAGCCGAGTTTTTGCGCCGATTCATAAGCATGGGGAGAATCGGCTCCAATGAAGGCGAAGACAGTTTCATCTGCAGGCAAAGGTCATGGTTTTTTGTGATAATTTTCATTGATTATCTTCATAAAGGAAAAACAATCAACGGCGTGTATTATGCGAACTTATTGCAGCGTTTGAAAGATAAAATCAGGAAAAAACGCCCGCATTTGGCGAGAAAAAAAATGTTTTGTTTCATCAAAACAATACACCAGTTCACTCATCCGTCATCGCGATAGTCAAAACCAATGAGTTAAAGTTCGAATTGCTTCCTCATACACCCTATTCGCCAGATTTAGCCCCCTCGGATTACTTACTATTTTCAAACTTTGAAAAATGGCTCGGTGGTAAAAGAATTTCCAACAGCAAAGAGATGGAGTCTGCGGTTGATTGCTATTTTAAGGAGCTCGGCGATTCTCACTATAAAGGAGACTACGTAGAGAAAGAAACATATTTTTTCCCAAATTGTTTGTGTTTTCTTTGTCAGGTCCGGTACTTCTGGAACTACCTTCGTATTTACGCAGCTTTTGATGATGTAATGTGGCCAGACAGCACAGCGTTGATGAGTTACTAGTTTTGTGTATAAGAGCAATCCTGGTGAATAAGACCAGATGCTCTAAAGCACTCCAAATCCTAAACGTGATCAACGATTGGTGCACTAGAAATCCCCTCAAAACTGTTAATGTTCTGTTTACGTAAAGGAGGAAGCTGACTGGCCTGACTCATCTAGTGCTTAATGACATTACCATCCAATTCTCCAATGAAGCTAAGTATTTGGGTGTCATCCTGGCGTTTTTTTGGCTAAGTTATAGATGCACTGGTGAATCTCTCTTCTCTTAATATTTATATCACGGGTTGCACTTTCAAAGCCATCTTCCGTGTAAAAAGTTGTGGTCTTTGGTACAACACACGCTAGCATTTTGATGATATAGCGCGATAATTGTTCTTTGACTCTGGTATTATGGACATGCCGTCTGATGCAGTAACACCAGAAATCCTGTCGCTGCGCAAATACGGAATCGACTTTCTCTGTGCCCAGAAAGTGTTTTCGGCCAGAATCTGAACCAGGAATGGATTGTATTCACGTTTTTATGGTTGACTCTACGACAGAACTTGGACGCCACCCTGGTGTCTTTTTCGAACACGGCAACTTTCAAGTTTACTCTTCGTTATGAAAGCTTGCATCTGTCTTCAAAGTGAAGATATACGCAACCCTTTGTGAAAAGTTAGCTCGCGTCTAAAGCGACGGGCAAGCTGCACGTCAGACTTCTTTAAACTGTCTAACCAAACCTAAACTACTTGGGGAATGCAAGCATTCTTTAAACGAAGTGCGGAAGCTGAAATCCATGAGTCTTGTCTGAATCCCAGGTCACAATAAGATCGCCGACAAACTTGCTAGGCAAGGCTAAGAGAAGTTTTTCGGGACCCGAACATGCGGTACCACTGCTTACATTTTCGGGTGACAGTTGGATTCCTAGTGAATATAATTGCAGATGGTATGACTCTCCAGAATGCCGGCAGGCCATAGGAATTGTTCCCGACGTCTCTTTTATGGTCATACTACTTACTGGCACAACAACGACATTTGCTGTGAGAGTGATGACAAGAACGCGGAGCGCTATCTTTGAGAGTCGGATGCCGGATGCCTACGCTCACATCAGACTGCATGTACTTATAGCGGAACCTGGTATTTGTCGCTTACTCATCTTTCTACGAAAGACTGAGAAATTCCATTAAAAAGGACCTACAGGCTGTACAATGGATTAAGTCTTTCTCTGAGTGCTATGTTCCAACAGAAGAAAAAAAAAATATACAATAGACCTTTCGGCCTCGAAATCTGAATAAATCGTTGGTCAAAGATCTTTGACAAAGTTTGATAGTTTGATCATCAAATCAATCAAAACATCCAAATCACCGACTTGCGGAACTGTACAAAAACCAAAGTACTCTAGCACTTAGAAAGCATCGGGAGGCAATTTAGCTCATAACACTCTCCTTCTAAGGCAAACAATTTCGCACACCGACCCACACATATATTCGAAGTTATCTGCGAATACTTAAGCGCTGGCGAATTGTACACTTATCTACAGTCCATACGTCATGGCCTTAATCAAGATCTTACAAAAAAATAAAAACCAAAACCAAACGAACTAGAATCGAAATAAAACTTTTAAATTGAGCGCACACTTTCAATGCTAAACAGAATATGCCAGCACTGCTATTGCTATTTGCAATAGAACTTGAATATTCACAAGCGATTTGGTAGTGGATTTGCAAGTTCTGCGTCAGATGTTTGCTAGTTGCCAAATAGTGTTATCTACAACTGCATTTCATATTCTCCTACTACTGTGCCAAATGATGGCTACATTTCGAAGGTCAAAGTACTCGTTGTCTAGTCTCTTTGTCTGCTTCTAATAAATTTGTTAGTCACAAACTCATTTGCCCAAAATCAATATCAGATAGTGACGCAAATTCAAATGAAACCCAAGTGGAATGCAACGCTATCTTCCACCATCAAAAATCTGTCTGTCGTTGCGAAAAACCCACCCTCCCATTTCAACTCTATCGACAAATGAAAAGAAAATACGATTTCATCCACACACTACCGCGTCAACCACAATGAAATGCAAACAGAGTGTACTTTGCACCTTCCATGATTGGCGATGTCGCGATGATTTGATTCCACGGAACTCTATTGCTATTAATCAACGGGTATCACAGCAGCTCTGGAATATTTACAAAGCCGGGTTAAAATTTGCGTGAAATGTGTTAACAGCAGTCGCCAGGCAACCGCGAGTAGGCAAATGGCAACTAAATAATTCGATTCGCGTGCCAAACTGGTTTTCAGTGCAGCGACATTACACGACTATTTGCTGCATATTCTCCTCAAATTACGCTCTAGCTCCAATAAATACATATTCAAGCCTCCAATCGAAAACTACATAAGACAATTTCCAAAATTAACTAGAATCTGTGTGCCTCTGGCTAGTACGCAGCTCACATCTAATGCGCAGAACTCTATATTGAAAATGAAAAGAAATAGAAAAAAAAACACACTCCCCGGGCGATTACGAAATGGATTTTTTTCCCTCACTACGTTGGTGATGGAAAAAGTTTCTAGCTCTAGTCGTACTTACCCAAAACGTCTGCATTCGTTGTGGATGTCTTGAACCAGGAATCTTCGCCATACTTGCCCGGCTTGTATTTGGATGTTAGGAAATCCTTTGGGAATCCACAGACAACGGAAATAAAGTGTGGTCGAGGTTTAGTGGCCGCGGTAGGTTCTAATAATGTTGAAAAGCCACTACGTAACGCCCGAGATATCAACCTTGTTGTCCAACTAAGCGAATGCATTTTATTTATTTAAAACTTTTATTTAATTGAAAACTGCCCGCCACTTGTTTGTTCTGGCACGAGCTTTAATAGATTTTAGAGAAAAACACAAAAAACCAACGAAAAATTAATGTGAACAGCACAAAATCAATCGGTCGTCGTCGTTGTCGATGCGAAGAGTAACAAAATCCGTGTCAAAGTCGCTGAGAGGAAATTTTTTTGACATTTTTACTGCGGACTGCGAGAGAGCAAATTCTTCATTGTGTCATTTGGAATCACATTTCTTTTTGATTTTGCGTAAATTTACACGAGAAAAACTAATTGCTTTGATAATTCTATTGAGAGTGGAATTTGTGTTTTTGGGGGAAATTGGCCCCGAATTAAATGACCGACTGACTATCTGAAGGAACGACAAGTGTAAATTGATGTTCTAGTCTCTAGACTCTAACAAGAAATCGTTGCTGTGAGTGGATGATTTTTTTGTCATGAGTTCATATGGCTGAATGAGTTCTCTTCAGCGGTTTTCAGCAAGCAGCCATGTGACTTTCCGTGAGGGTTGTCAAACAGAACTGTGTTATCGGCGTGGGCAAGGTGGTGTCGGCAGGACTTTGATCGGTGGAAAAAGTAGATATGTTCGGAATATTGGTGTGGAAGAAGATGTGACTTTCTTAATCATGTAGCAATATGTAGAACACGTTCAATTGTAATCCTGCAACAACGTTCTGAAGACAAATGATTCATGTATGAATAAGTAGTAGACCTTCATAGGCTGGCTGTAACATATAATGACATTTTTGGCGAGCTCAGGTTATACGAGGCTTTTTCGATGTCTAACTAGGTTGTCGAAATAGCGATAATGAAGGGAGAGTTTCAAGCAAACCAACTGATCTCTCAAAGATCTGGGCCGCCACGTACATGCTGTGAAGGAACAGACAGCCTTGGAAAGGAATGATAACCCCAGCAACTGGATAGCGGACAGCGACTTTAGACTATTCACTTGGAATGTCCATATGCAGCCAAACAATTAGCAGATGCCCTAGACCGCTGCAAAGTGAATATTACAGTCATCCAAGAAGTGCTATGGCATGGACCGGGCAAAGAATGATAAAAAATTGTGACATCTGCTATGGTGATTACTATAGAGAGTAAACACAGTGCTTATTCGGATGTGGATTCGTCATCAGCCAAAGACTAAGTCTGAAGCTTCAGGCGTCTGAGCGAACACCTGACTAAAATCTATAACAAGTTCGTCAAATAAACTTGATATGCGCCAACGACCGCGCAGAGGAAAAGACAACTATGTCGCATATTGCTCCTGCGAGCTCCTCGACCACACGTATGAGTAATGTTTTCAAACACCGCTTTTAGATCTTCTTTGGTGATTTGAATGCCAAGTTCTTAGAACATCAGTTCTAATGATGGACTTCGCGGAGAAGCGAAATGTTATCATAGCTGGTGTGCGTTTGTACACCTCAGCATTCACAAAGAGATCTGTCAGTCATCTAATTAAATAACCTGAAACAAATTGAGCACATTGTGATTGAAGTAAGACACGGGTCTAGTTTCCTGGATGGCCCAACCAGTGGCGATATTACCGAACTTACCAATGAGATGCATACCGAACAGAGAGAGCGTATAGAACACTCTCAAGCTGAGTGATTCAACGTGGATAAGCATTAAAGAAGAGGCCTGGGTAGCGATATTTATGCCATCGAGAATTGGTTTGATTGTAGAGAGCATACACCAACTGATCTGTAAAATATGGTATGATAGGATGAAAATCTTCCCCTTTCATTTGATTCCTTTCATCGTTTGCTCGACCCTTAAGAAGAGAGACCCACCACATGATCATTGATTTTAAGACCGCGTGTGACTGCATTTATTGAGAAGAGATAGATATAGCTATGTCAAGTTTGGGCACCTCTGCTAAACTCGCTTGCCTGTGAAGGCTGACAATGTAGATCGGTCCTGTGCGGCCACCAAAGCAGAGACGTAGAAGTAGTGGTAAATTAGAGTAAAACAACAGTACATTCTGCTAATGATAATAAAAGACTTTGCCTATCTGGCCTCCGCTGTAAATTTAAACAATGATTATACGTCAGAGATTAAGCGAAAAATCACTCTTGACAATTGCTGTTTCTTAGGATTAAAAAGGCAACTAAGGAATAAATCTGGCTCATGAACAATGAGTACACCCTTACTCATGCAGACTAAAATGGCAAGGTCATGCCCGACCAGTAGCATTATACTGGCTTACACCGTCATATTGCGTACAATCCTATACGGAAGAGATTAAAAATATGTGTCCAACCAATGGCCTCGGATAAAAATGGGCTCATTGTTGACGACCATAATAAATGTTGGAATATTTATGAAATATTTTTTTTTGACATAAATTGAGCCTGCAGTATATGTGGTCCCTACAGAACGGTGGCACAGCACACACGGCTCTTTCTTCTTTTGCTTTAGTACAGTGTGAGCGTCGGCTTTAACTAACATCTCCCTCAATTTAGCTCACATCAAGTTGGCTGAGGTCCCTTCCCACTTGAGTGGGCCACCTAAAGCAATCTCTCAACTTATCGTTGAAAAGATCTTTTCACTTTTTGGTGGAACTTCCGAAGAGCATTTCTCCAGAATCATCTCTCCTTAGTTTCGATCGAGTTATTATCTGCTTCTTTCATTTTCTTTTTGCACATAGCGTTTGTGAACAGTTCTTCTTTCTATTTATTTCCGCTTTGTCGAATCAGATCTTTTGTTATGGTGGGTGAAGTCCTACACGTCCAATCTAGCGTCTTTTAAGGGTTTCTACAATGTCACGAGTTGGGAGCATATGACTTCTTGAAACATTTTCACTCAACGCAAAATTTCCTCACAATATTTCTTTCGCTCTTTGGTTCTCAGGCGACAATTGTTATGAAAGTAAGACCTCAGGAAATCGTCTTAACGCTGTCCAATAGGTACCAATAGGCTGGAAAGAATCAGATCTTGCTCTTGCTGAAAAGGAGGAATCAGCAAAAAATCAACAGAACGTGCTAAGAGGCGGAGATCGGCTTCCATTAAACTTAGATAAAAATAAAAGGTGGAGTGGAGTGAGTGGAGGTGCACTCACCAAATGTTTTAAGCTGATGTGTCTAGCTAGGAAAACAACCCTGCAGATCACCCATTCCTTACTGGAACGCAGATTTGCAGGCGTAAGAAAACCAGAAAACTTCTAAACAATTTACTTAAGACTAATTTGGAGGAAGACTGCAATCTTTTTAAATCGAAGCAACACGAACATAAGAAGCTTATTTATAATTCGGAGATTGCCTCTTAAAAAGACTTTTTTGAAACACTTGGTGAAACCAGTAGGATAGTCAAAGTGGAAATCAGCTCCAAAACCAGATAGCACCTACACTGAATCGAAAGTGGAGACTCTCTGCATCATGCAGCGGTAGCGTCTTCGTCCTGTCTTCACTTCTATGCTACATGTTGTTGGATTCATTACTTAACGTTTTCAAAGGTTCTAATCTCTATGCTCAGGCGTATATAGATGATGTAGCGACTGTCTGCTCTAAAGCGCAGGCAGACCTTGATGTGATCGAAGATTGTTCTCTGTAGCAGAAGACGGAAGATGATAGGTCTGACTTGCCTAGTGTCATCCTGGATAGCAAATTTCTTTGGGCTGAATATGCTACGTTAAAAAACGTTCTCCTGTGCCCGGAAATGATTTCTCCATAATCTGAGGCAGAAAAAGAATGTAGTCGATTTTGCAAGGATGCCTTCAAAATCATTTAACGTGCGGAGGCGGTATCTTTCTGGAGGGCGAGATTTCAGTTCTTATAGCGTCTGTCTTCCAAAAGAAGGATTACTAATCTTTCCCTTTCTACGAAAACTGGGAAATTCCAATAAAAGTAATATACAAGAAGTGCAATGTGCACAAAAAAAAAGAAACTACACCTATTGAAGGTGTAAGACGAACATCGATTGCCCTTCGCACCTGAAGTTACACTTTCGGGAGGAAGGAAGGAACTAAGCCCAATCGATTAACTGAATCTAATGTGCTCACTTCCCTCTTTAATCCAGAGTAAGGCCCTTTAAGCCGAAATATTGGCGGTAACAGAGGCAGCCAAACTAGCGACATTAAGCACAACATCCAACCAAGAATTGTGCCGTATTTATTGACAGTTGGCTGCTATCGTTGCCGTCAAGGTTAAACCGAAGCTTGGTTAGCGCTATTATGGCGAACTTAACCTGCATAATCTCTAGCTCTGCTGGGTGCTTGGAACGTAACGAACGTGGAGACGAATTAGCTCGTAATACATCTGCCACAAACTGGCATACCCATTCCGATGACTGAGATCGGAAGGACCAATTATCACAAGATTTCACACCCAGCGTAGTTGACAGATGTATGTTCCAAACCGTTTTCGAGAGTACTCAGATATCGATTGAAATCAAATGTGGTTATCTCTAATCCCGAAGAAGTGTATTGTGTTGGAGACCTAGACTTACACAACAGTTTAGTTTTTAATTTTTCATACCGTTCAAAACAATCAAGTATGTCTCCATTCGCCTTCGATAATGTCTATGTTTCTGCGCCATAGAGCAGAATAGGATGATGAGTGTCATAAGTAGAGCCACCTTAGTGTTCCTTGACTCATTTGCTTTCTTAAGCCATAGCAAATCAGCGGTTAGCAAGTGGAAATCACACAATATGGCAGATAAGATCTAGTACGCGGTGTTAAACGGTCTGAGTGCTTCTATAGTTGGCGCATTTTAGGCAGTCTAATTTTCTGTAGATCGGGTAAACGCAGCTGCGATTCCATTCATTAGGCATAATTTCCGTCGACTAAAACTTAGGCTTGGTGTATGGTCTCTTGTAAGTCATCTCTTAGTCCCCTAAATAGTACGGCATGATCAGCATTCTTATTATACTTAAGTTCAGATATTGCTATCTTTACTTTATTTTGGTCGGGTGGACGAACCTCTTCATTTTGCAAATCGCTTGATTATTATGCTCTTGCTTTTGAGTCCAGGTAAGCCAATATTCTTTCGTCCCTCTTTGCTCGTTTTATTGCATGTGCTCGCTTGCACTCTTCAAACCAAGGGCTTTATTGGCACGGTTGGGTAAAACCTAGTATATCAGTTGTTGCATTTGGTTTGACTTTTTGACATCGGTGCGTCAATGCCTCATGACTTAATTCAGGTTTGTAAGGGCATTGATGAAAGGTTGAGATAAGATCTGATTGTTTGACGGTATTGCATGCCTTAAATCTCTTCACAATTAAATCTCTCCATTCTTGTGTGGTCTGACATATCCGAAAATATATCGTGAGCGCAACTACAATAGGTCCAAGTGTACCGAAAGTTCTATGATCAGGTAACCGGTATATCTCTTGCAAATATTGAGGTCAGAAAACCGTGTGTAAGCTGTAGCGTAATTCCGTTCAGATACAAAGTCAATTAGCCTGTCTGTTGCCAGACGTGGTTGCGTGCAGACTGTACTTTCCGGTTGTACTACTAACTATGCCGTCATTTCCTTTTTTTAGCTTTAAAATCACTTAAACCGAATGCGTTTACTCTTGTGTCGAAAGTTGAGCATTCTCTTGACTTAGTTTTACGCTTATAAAAAGAAGCAGACCCTTCTGTTGTTCACTGTAGCATTATCTTAGCATATGTCAGAGTTTCGTATTCTTATTTTGTGAGGGCTAAGTTATTAGTTTCAAAGCCGATTTTTCTTATGAATCCGTTCAAAAGAGACGTTTTAGCTCTATGGCTGGTTTAAGTATAACTTATTGTACTACAAATATTAAGGCAAATCTCTCGAAATAAGTTCGCAGATTGACTGCCCATTCCGCTGGAAGACCTCAGGACGGACCAACATACACTCGCTTATCCAAGAGCGATATTTCACGTAAAACTAAAAGTATAATTTTAGATGTTTTCACGTCGGAAAACTTGTCCAATTTGATATACAGGGCGTCCCAGTTTAGCAGTTTTCCCTACAACTCACGTTTTCAAAGTCGGCGCCCGACTTCAAAACTACGGCACTATTTCTGTACATAATTTACGAGGTAAATTTTTTAATAATTTTTATTTTACAACAACAAATTAGCCGATTTTTTTCGCAAAAAATCCCTTTATAAGGGGCACCGCAATTCTACTTTTTTCCGAGACACCTCCGAATAATTGCTGCCATTGCCGTATTTTTTAATATTTCTTCGTTAAAATTTAATACAATATTCTTCGTTAAAATTTAATACAATAACTTCGGGAATTTGCCATTAAAGGATTATACTGCTAAACTGGGACACCCTGTATACTGTAATAAAAGAATACCAAACACCAAACTCACTTACCTCCCGTCAAACAAACAACATAAGTTATGTGTCGGCAGTGTAGTTTTCATTCCCTGTTATGTCAGTTGTCATCTCATATACAAGTGTTTGGTTTTCTCTTGTCCAATGTTTACGGCGTAGGAAACATTTGTTTCTATTGAAAAATTCGACCTGCCGAAGCCAAATATGTTAGACGGTTGGTATTGTCGTAGTATGGCAAATGAACAAGCTGCTTCCTCACAAAATCAAGACGACGACAATGATGCCAATGACGGAGAATCAGTTTCTGAAGATTCCCAAGACGGAGGACCGGACAATTTTAACACTATTGTCGACTACAAAACCCAATATCGCTACTTGAAACGCAAGCTAAAGTTTTTAATATATGTACGCTATCAAATTGAATATTAAGAACTGTTTAATATTAATTCTATTTTTAGGAAAATGAATTCTTTCAAGACGCACTGCGCTCAAGTCAACGGCGTTTGCTTAAAGTCTCTCGAGATCGGTCGTTCCTCCTAGATCGTTTACTTCAATATGAAAAATCAGAAATCACTTCATCGGAAAGCGAGGAAACTGAATCTTCAGACGAGGAAGCAAAAGAAGCTAAAAAGTAGACGAACGCAAATGTTTTTTGTTGGAATGTGGAACTATTGATATTTGCTTTCTTTGTTTTTAGAAGAAAACTGGAGGCAGCTGCCACGGGGACCGGTTCAGGACGTGGTCGAAAGAAGAAAGTTGTACCAAAAGCTAAAGCCGAAACGCCGAAAAATAGTTCTAGTACACAACCAGAAGGTCATATGACAGCTGAGGAGGTCGAACGGCATTTGCAATCGAGACAATCAATCATGGAATTAGTGCCGGAAAGAGCTCCGCCCACAGTTCCAACTGAGATGTTTAGTAATGAACCATCCTTGGATAGGTGAGAAGATCAAATATTTAAAGCAAAGTAAGATTTTTTGATGAAAATGCGTTTTCGCTTTGCAGTGAATCAAATGACCAAATGATTGAGACTTCTCCCAGTAACATTGGCGAGGAATGTGTAAGTGTTGAGTACAACAATTAGCTAGGAAAACATTTTATTATAAGTGTGATTGGAATTAGATATAAATATATAAATATATTTGGCCGAATCGGCTTGAATGATTTGAAAAACCGTAAAAAAGTGTTGTCTTTGGGTTTGGTTATTAGATTTGGAATCTCATTGTCTTCTATGCGGGACTAATGTGTTTTAGCAAGGAGGAGAAGGAGGTGTACCCCAAAAATTTGTATCTTCGTTTTGAGAAAAAAATAGAAAACAATTTCATTTCGCATGATCGAATTGTAACTGAGGACAGCCTTCCGGCTGTGTTCAGAGTAGTCTTTTCAAAACTGGCTTGGCAGACGTGAGAGGTTTCAGCAAGGTTTAAAGCGTTGCCAACAGTTACTCAAACCAGTTAGACGTGTTTTTCTTCTCGCTATTCGCCTGTTTAATTTTCAGTTCTAAATTTCGTCAAATTGCATTTTCCGGTTAATAACCTCCAGTGCTCGAATTCATTATTTTTTTTTTCTACTGGCAGATTTCAGTGCAAATAAAAGCTCCTATCTATTGTACAATAAAAAAAAAGAAAATAAATAACTCGACCTATATTTATACCCTCACTGACCTACAACAACCAATTTAAATATTGTAGGTCTTGTGGAATTGCCAATTGTTTAATCGATGACAACAATGCTGACTGGGTAGCTTGCAAGGGCATTTGTGGGAACGCCTTTCATGCCGTTTGTGTCGGGTTAAACAAAAGAAATACGGTGTTTATTAAAGAATTCTCCGATAACCTACTTTTCTTCTGTGATGAGTATAAAAGTACTTTCGCACGTGCTTTTGGCAATAAAATGCCTAAGCGATTCAAATAACTCCTACCAAGACGCACTCGCCAAAAAGATTGCGGATAAAATTTCGGCCATTGAAAGCAGTGTTGAAGAGATACGTAACTCAGTGCAGAACTCAGCCGATCTAATAAAATCAAAAGTAAGGCACATGGATAAACAAATTCATTTCCAGTCCTCGTCACACAAACAACTCTCTCCTAAACAATGTGATCCCATGCCCAAGTTATCTTCAATAAAGTGAACGATGTCGGTAATGTCGTATGCGATATTGAACATTGCATCGCAACAATAAACAGCAAAATCGTTGATCCACCAAACTTCCCGCAGCCTTACCAGAATGTTCCCTATAATACATCGCTCATGGCTGAATTAATGGAACCTGAAGTGGATTCACGCTCACCCCCACATATAAGTCATCTGCGGCGGGTCAACCTACTGATTCCTGCGAAGTTTCGTCCAACTTTACAACAGAGAACACATCTATGTCAGCTACTCCAATCGCTGCCCCACAGAGGCTTATCAATCATTTTAAATCAACTTGGACACCTTCCGAATGGCAACGTAGACTTGATAAGCTGGCTTCGAAGAATCAATTGGTCACTACGCTTTTTATTAAAGGCGCCCCCACCCAAACACTGGATCACGAATTTCTTCGAAAAGAAATATGGTATTACCGTTAGCCACTGCAATTTGCTTCTAACATCTCACCACAGAAGCAAGCGCAGCTTCAAGCTCAATCTTCCACCCAAATACGAATGGTTACAACAATTTCAATCTTGGAAAGATGCGTGTTTGCAAATGGTTGGAAAATACGACCAAGAAGCAGGATAAAGTCAAGCAGTCCGTCATACCTAAACCAACAAATAAGTTAGCAAGTAAATCCAATTTGCCAAGACCCACCTCCTCTTCCCACAACTAACCCAGCTCCAATTGGAGTTTTAAAACTAAAATATTTCCTAATTTTAAACCTCCCACCCATACTCCAACTCTCCCTATTCCATCCCAAATCAAGCCTTAACGTCAACGTATCTCTTTCGACTTAACCCCTACGACTCAAACTCCCACCACTCAACCCCTAACACACACGCCTTTCCATAATTTCGACCTCAGAACTGGAGCTAAGTATCCTAATCTCATCAGTTCTCACATTCTAAACCCTACTTCTGAAATCCCATCGGTTGCGACACCAAACTCATTAACCACTCCCTCTTCCATTGACCCCCTTTCGCCACCCACTGTTAAATGAACGCATCAAACTAGTGATATCACCGAATGTGGCTATGCGCTCCTTAGGCTTAGAGCGCTAATATGCACGATAAATCCAACTCGGTGTGCTACGAGGGTAAAACAAAAACAAGCGTCATGGTTTCTATCCAGCAGAAAGGCCACCCTACCGGCGTTACCAGTCTCAGGAAACTTTATATAAAGTATCACGAGATTTTCAATGCGCCCCCCCAAAAAGTTGCAGACGATCTTGCCGTTCTTCGCCACTATGTACACTCTGAAAGAGTCTCACAACTCCAACGCAGCCGGCTTGACCACGATAAATTTTATCGACCCTAAAAAGTCATACAAAAACCTCCCTCTCACCTTCTACTACCAGAACGTAAGAGGACTGCGTTCTAAAGCCCACGCCGTTTTGCGCCAATCTCATGCTCTCCCATTTGATATCTACGCTTTGACCAAAACTAATCTTATCCGCAACATAAAAAACCAGGAGTTATATCCTTTTTCTTTTAATGTTTTTTGGGATGATGATCGCACACCCCCCATGATTGAATTACCTTGCCGAGGTTTCCTGCTGACTATTCACAACAGCTTGGACTCCTCTCTCGTTGCAACTTCATCTTCTCTGAAGCTCGACTTTGCGTCAGTTAAAATAACACTTACTCGTAGATGCTTGTATGTTATGTGTTATCATTCCGGCGCAACCTATCGACAATTTGATCGACTTATCAGGCTCGCTGATGATATCATTATCTTCGGCGATTTTAATCTGCCTCAGCTGAAATGGACTCCATCTGGAGACCTATCCTTTTTCATCGCTTCCAATCCCATTTCTACTGAGGAATGCCTCTTCTTAGATCGGTTAACAGATTCTAGTCTATACCAAGTCAGTGGCGTTTCCAACTATATATAAAGACAATTCAGCCTTATCTTCACAACTACCTCTTTCAACTATTGTTAACTTTCATCCAACTCTCCCCTCCAGTCGCCTCCTCCCGCAGTTATATTTTTTTTACAATTTTCACAAAGCTAATTTTTGTAAAATCTACCTATACAGGGCTTCTTTCGAGTTTAATAATCTATCTCTTGTCGACACCTTCTCCATATTTCACAGAGAATTATTCAAGTCCATCTCCCTTTATGTGTCATATTAACACCATAAAACTTCTTCTACATCTCCTCCTTGATATAATCGTAAACTCCGCTCTCTACGAAACAAGTTATGCTCGCTATTCCTTCGAACCCACTCTTCTCACGACTATTCAAATTATTTAGGTATACCATATATCTTCATTTCAATGAACTCTATAACTCTCTCTATCAATGCTACCTGAATAGTGCGCAAACCAATCTCAGAAATAGCCCCAAGTCCTTTTTTCAGTTTATTAATTGCAAAAGTAAGACTGATGGTTGTCCTTCCTCCCTCGCTTTCGAAACCAAATCTTCAAGTGATCCTCCTACCATCGCCAACTTTTTTGCTACATTTTTCAGACAATCATTTGCCAACAACTCCTTCGTACCAGATCCGTCTTACTTCAATGATCTCCTAATTTCTCCATTGGTCCCTTTCTCACTCAAAATTTCGATCCTGCAGTTATAGAAGAAAAGTTACCAAACCTTAGATGAAATTGTACCTGGCCCAGATGGACTCCCCGCCGTGTTTCTTAAAAAATGCTCTTCCAAAACGTCTCTACCCCTTTCCTACCTTTTTCGCCTATCCCTTACACAGGGAGAATTTCCTCAGATTTGAAAGACCTCTTTTATAATCCCGATACACAAAAAGGGATCTAAGCATGACGTTACCAATTATCGTCCCATTGCTAAACTCTCTCGTATACCCAAACTCTTTGAAAGCATTTTATATGAAGCTGTAAGCTTCAAATGCAAGCCTTTTATTTCGCATCGACAACATGGTTTTCTAAAAGGTAGGTCAACTACCACAAATCTAGTTGAATTCGTGTCTTTTGCTCTCTCAGCCTTAGAAAATGGCAAAGAAATCGATGTTATCGCAACTGATTTCACTAAAGCGTTTGATAAGATATCTCATCAATTGATCCTCTTCAAATTGCCTGCTGTCGACTTTGAGCCTCTCTTATTAAAATGTATTTCTTCTTACCTCGTAAACCGATATTATAGTGTTCGGTTTAGATCCGCCCTTTCTGTTCCATTCCTGGCCTTATCTGGAGTTCCACAACGTAGTCATCGCCTCCCTCTCCCTTTACGCTGACGACACAAAATTTTTTAAAACTATTTCCTCTCCCCATGACTCTGTCCTTCTTCAAGAAGACCTTGATGGGTTTACAATCTGGTGCCTTAAAAACTGCCAATCTATATCCTTCTCATGTAAATGCAACCCGTCTCCTAGACGACTTTATTTTCTCTATGGTCAACCAATTCCCCTGATTCAGTCTTTTCAAGACCTTGGCATATTATTCGACAGTGAGCTTAATTTTCGTTCGCATGTCGATAAGATGATCCTCAAAGCCAACTTATCACTTGGCTTTATTAAACGGTGGTCCATAAAATGGTTCAACCCGTATTTAACCAGATCTCTCTATATTACCTTTGTTCACCCCCTGCCTGAGTATGCCAGTCAAGCTTGGTCCCCCTTTCACCGAGTTCATGTTTTCCGAATCGAGCTTATTCAACGTCGATTCCTCCGATTTGCTCTCCGTGGAACGACCCTTTAATCTTACCTCCCTATCAGGACCGCCTCAAACTTCTAAATATAAATTCGTTAGAAGAACGTAGGAATACTGCTGACATTCTTTTCATTCATCGACTTCTCTTAGCATCGACTGTGCATCCATTTTGAACTCCATTTCCTTCAATACCAACCCCCGCAATCTACGTTGTTCTCGTCTCTTCTATCTACCGGTCCACCGCACCTCTTATGGCTCCAACGAACCAATTTCCCGAAAGGTAAACTCAAACGTCTCCCTCTTTGATTTCCACCTGAGCACTCCTCGTCTCAAACCAGATCTCCTCCATCACTTCCTTGGTCCCTAGCTCTTAAGCCTTCTGTCATTTTTTAGTCCTAGTTTTTAAGTTAGATTACGCTTGCATTAGGCCAATAAATGGGGGCCTCAGATTCTAGTCAAAACCATTCCTGGGGCAGCAAAAGTCAATTTCGTATTCTCAGGAGTTCTGGTTCAAATAACAGTCGGCGCATAAGGTCATTAAAACTCCAATGCGTGTTTTTCCAAAGACCACAGAAGAGGGCTCATGATATGCATATCAGGTGGAGGCAGTCTTCTTTTATTAACTGAAGAAATGTGTAACGCGTATAATTACTTCTACTTACTTAGGTGAAGCTACAGTCCGGAGAGAGGTCGGGCGTTAGTAAGTGGTGGTCAAGCGTTTTATGATGAAGACACAATAGTTGGCACTTAAGCCCTTTGTTCATCAACTCCTATTTCGACTTATTCAAAGCTCAGGTCTAAACGGTCTCCGTGGTCTCTGCTGAAGTAGAGATGGCGGTGCAAGGCATCTGACTAGGGCGCTTCTGTAACCTCAGCGACGCTACTAACACTGGACTGTTTAACTGAACTCTCTCTCTAGGAGCTTTATTAAGAACTATCTTTCCAGGTTGGGGGTTGCACAAAGTGGTAGCTACCTCACCGTGTCAAAAAAAAAGAAGCATTCATAATTACAAGTACATCTAATCTAATGCTACGTATTTCTCTCACGTTTTTGCATTGTTATTGCACCGCTGGTGGGTTTGGCTAAATTTGGGGACCTTGGAACAATTTTACATGCAGTTCTATTTCGGATCACTTCATTAGCGAGGCCAAGAGTTTGCTGATGTTATTAAATATGACCCAATTATTTGGCTTTCGAATCTCAGTTCGGATTTAGGCGCTTATTGCTTTTTGGACCGGATTCTCCAACGGAATTCGTTGAACATGGCAAAACCAGCTCATTTGTTCACTTTTTTTTAAAAAAAGAACTTAATACTCAAGTGGGTATGACTACGCTTAAAGTGCCGGAGCACGTGTTAAGTTTTTAAAAAAATGGGGCAGAGAGAGAAGAAAAGTTTTTTGGGTTCAATGGTTATTTCGCTCCATGGGTGGCATCCAACACTTGTTGTATTCTAGGCAACCACTCCTCTTACGTGAATTTAGTTGTCTGAAAAACAATATCTTTCGCGCGTGCCTGGTATTGAATCCCGAATCGTCCGATGCACTACCATTTGAGTCACGGCCACCCGTTTCTTAATGTAAAGACTTCCATGGTTGCGCGTACTTCTTACTAGACCACGTTTTGTTTCAGCAGCTGGCATTCGTAACATTTTCATTTCCCCCTTAAACTTCTTGTACATCGTCCAACATTGCGATGCGCATCTTAAACGCGATGGCAAAGGGCTTTCGTTTATAACAAACCTTTAACTTTAGGCGCCATTTTTCTGTCAATAAATATTGTGGAGTTTTTGGGCCATTTAAGAAACTCAATGCCAACTCTATGTGCAACACCGTCATCACAATTTCTTTAGACTTCTACAAGATGATCCCTTCTAACTAGTTGTCAGGTGTTTGGTTTCCGGACTCAGAAAAACGACAATGCAGATATTTCGTCTCATTACGACTGATTCGTGGCTTGCTGTCTTCTAGCGCCTTTATCTAATTATTAAGAATTGCCTAAAGGGCTGTCATATCGTTGCTTATAGCCGTAATACCGCTATAATCGCCGAAAGGAAGAAAAGGCGTTCCATACTCGTTATTGTGCTGCTTCAATAGAAAATCTCGCACGACATTGAAAAGCAACAGACTTTGTACACTGTCATGGTGTAGCCCAACTTTAGCTTCGAATTATAGGGCTATCTGCTATGCGTTTAACTTTCGTTTTAATGTCACTGTCCATATCGCATATCATTCTAATATAAGTTTCAGGCACTTTTTGGGATATAAGTGCCATCTATGTACTGTACATAAATAACACACCTGAGTTTCAAACCACTACATCACAAACTTTCCTTTCTCCTCCTTCTATCTTTCCGCCCGCGCCCTGGCAACAGTGTAAGGGTTTATAACCCCTTTGGGCGCGTAAATTATAAAAAAAAAAAAAAAAAAGATATCTGAGACCTCTATCGAACGCTTTTCTCATATCGGTGATGACGATATGCAGATCTTTCGAAGCGTCTAGATATTCCATCATCCATTATTGAAACGTGTCAACCGCATGCAGTTTAATATTATTGCGTTATCGATTGTTTAGAACTCTCTCGTAAATTTTTATATTATTATAATTAGCCCGGGTTTACCTAGGACATTATTGAGCTTACCAATGTGTCCATTTAAGGCTCTACCGAAGAAAACCACTTCCTCCCCCGATGTTATGTTGAACAGATCATATAAATTGTGATAAATTATTTATTTTCCTGAATCCCCAACAATTTTTTAGGGGACATCAGCCTTATTAGACTTTAGCTTCGATGTTGCTACCTTAAATTCGTCTAGCTCAGAAGGACGGAGTTCTCTGCCTCTTTGTCCGGGGCGAATGGGTCATTCTGCCTGATAGCGAGATCTTTATAATCTGCACCGTTACAAAGACTGCAGAAATAGACTTTCCATATCCTCATTTCTGACTTGCTAGGATTAGCACGTTCGTTTTATTCTCCGATAAAACTTCCGAATACCTCTCCATATTCTCGATCGTGGACTTCTCGTGGTCTTTTTTTTTTCTTCCGAGAAGCCTGTGAAGTTCTCGACCTTCGATACAGCGCAGCTTTATATGCATCTCGCTTGTCTGCATGTATCTGCCTACATTCGCTGCCTGACAAAACAGGTTTGTTTCTGTCAGCGATTTGAAACCAATCACATCAGAAGCAGAATCTCTGATGGCTAGCTAACAATGTTACCATTTTTGTTCTACGGTTTGTGTATGGGAGGGAATGGCGCTTTGATAGTCTTATTCGACTCTCCTGTGCCTGTGATATTCGCATTCGTCCCCTGGCTGCAATAAGGTAATGATCTGAGTCGATGCCGGCTCCTTGGAAATTTCGGACATCCGAAATGGTGGAAGAGTGTCTAACCTCGCTTGCAGTGTGATCAATCTGGTTGATAGGTAGCCAAGTCTCTTTATGAATGCTTAGATGTGGAATACACATGCTGGCCCGTTCCAAATTATAAAAACCTGAATCTATTGTCGCAAGTGGTGTTATGCAGGCTGTGTTTATGATGTACCGCTCAAAGAAGGCTTACTTATCAATCTCGTAGTGTAATTTTGGTGTCACAGTAGATCATTGAATTCGTCTTTGATGCTGTCATCCTTCTCCTCTATAGGAACGCGAAACAGACTTATATTTCCGAATTTGTCTTCGATGCTGATTGCTATGAGGCGTGATGCCTAATTCTCTCTCGAATAGCAAAGCCATCTCCAAATTAGCGTTGTCTTCCTTCTTTGTAGTAGTCGCCGTAGTAGAAGTCTTAGTTTTCCATTCGCTTTTTGCCCATCCCTCCCCATCGCACTTTTTGGATTGTGGTAATATCTGGGGTTCCTTGTGTAAAACCAAAATTCGTTGTCCTTAAAACGTTTGCTTGAGTTATCAACATTACATGAACTGACATTTTTTTCTTCGGTGGGGAAGTTACCCTCACTCGCCAGCACCAAACTGGAGGCCAAATCCTTAACAAAAACCCATGGAAAAAGCTTCTGCCTAAGCGGACGTTTCCAGTACTCCTGCTGAGATTATGAGAGCCGCTATCTCTACTCCAGAGTCCCGACAAAGGCGTGGAGATTCTTTAGAGGGTTCCGAATACCTCGAAGTAGTTTTAAAGGAAAGTGCGCACCAAGTAGCTCAAACTGACTATATCTGCGGAGCCACCGTATATTCCGTATATGAGACATCTCCATTGCCGTCCTGATGAATGAGAAGTGCCCTAGCACGAACACCCCGTCTTTCTTCTGCAGCCACCAATAGCGTCCCACATCGGTGCATCTTCAGTCAAAAGCACTAGGCTCCCAGGCTTCACCACGTGTAGTTGAGAGTAGGAGTTGGTGGACAGAGGCTGAAGTGTCGACATCTCAAAGTAGTTATGGAGAAACTTAAGCCACAGTAAAACGCGGAATGATGTTGCCTAAAAGCCAAGTATATGGTAAATAATCGTTAGCTCATCACATTTGAGCTCCATTAAAGTATTAAGTAATGGCAAGCGATTGCCGTTCACCAGTCAGTCATGTGCCTCGGTGTCGCACGCCACAACCTAAGCATTTTTCATTTCCTTGACTTCATCTCGACCTCCGGATAGGTCGTATGGCTCACTATCGGTTGTGCTCCCTTCAGGGTAATTTTACTGGACTTCTGTAGGAAATGTTAAAGTTCCATACACAACAGCACCACTGGTTGCGTTCTGGAGCCAGTTATGGTCTTGATGCCATGCTTGAAAGATTGTAGTCATCCTTCCGTCTGATAGTCCTCTTCCTACCCTCTATCCTGTGTAAGGAACCCCTGGCAAATTCTATAATAAAACAAAAAAAATCTCGTTGAAATGGAATTTAATTACAATACTATTGCTTCTTCGTGATTACAATGGATGCGGGTTTAGAAAACAACTAAAATTACTGTTACGATGACTTGAACACACCGACAGCCAGCAATAGGTTCCGTCTGGTAAAGTGCAACGTTAAGAACGGCGACGATTTTGTTGGAAAGGCTCTTAGCAAATACTCCGTTCCGTCGTTTATTTCGGGATTGTGTGACGCATTGTGTCCGCTTTGACTGGTCAAGTAGTCCTCGGTGAGCTTGGAAAAGTCCCACAGAGTGAGGTAGCAATCCAAACCGCCAACACCAAGTATGTTCCCATCTCGACTGAATGACATGGTGTGAATGGATCCAGTGTGTTTGGATAATGAAGCAATCAACTGTCCGTGGGAGAGATCCCAAATGAGCACCTGATGATCGGCAGAACCAGAAGCCAAATATCGACCACAAATCGAAAAGGCCAGACTGTAGATGGGACCTTTGTGACCAGTCATCAACCGCACCAACTGGCCATTGAGGACATCCCACAAGCGAACTGTCCTATCACTGGATCCAGTTGCTATGTAATTAGAGTTTGGATGAAACTGTACTGAGTCCACGTCAGCCAAATGGCCGCAGAAAATACGCAGAGGCTGGTTGGAATCTGTGGCCCAGAGTCGAGCAGTTTTGTCGTACGAGCATGTTGCAAAGTAGTAGCCATGTGGAGAAAAGCGTACATCCCACACAGGAAACAGATGACCCTTGTAGACAACGACACAAGTCCAAGTGTGCAGCGACCAAAGACGGATGGTGGTGTCTTCTGAACAGGAGAGTAGTAGATTTTTCTCTGGCGCAAAAGCACATCGATATACGGGCCCGCTGTGACCAAAGAAAGTCCGAGATGTTTCAGCTGTACGATCGTCCATCATACGCACCAGGACGTCTTCGGCGTCCTTATCGATATCTTTAAGCTGTTCGGCAGTTTTCATTTCGCGTAGCTTTTGCGGGGTCAGGGACCACACCCTGATGCTGGAGTCTGTGAACCCCACTGCCAGCATTGAGGAGTCTTCAGAGATCTCAGCGCATGTCACCGTGTTGGCGCTGTTAAGAATCGTATAGAAGCACACCGACGGTAAGGAATCTTTGCTTAGATGGACCCGTTTCGATGACTCGCGAAGGGCTTTTAGTTTCTCCAATTTATCAGCGTCTTTCAGCTCGGGCAATGGAATACGTTCGTGAGCCGGAGCATTCGGATCTGATTTGGATTTCTTCGAAAAGAGGGGATCCTTTTTGGGTTTCTTCTTCTTCGGCCTGTCAGGGGCATCCGGATCGTTTTCATCCTCCTCTTCGGCCGGGGGATTCGTTGTAGTCGTGTTGAGACTTTGAAAGTCTACTTCTTTCAGAAGGCCGTAATATACTCGAACTTTATTATCTTGCCGGCGAGCTTCACCTGTGAGGGCTCCTGCAGTTGCGTCACACTGTGCCTTGCTACGTGCTGTCCCCTCATACGTGTCGAAATGAAGAAACTTACCCACAATCTGCGAGAGAACTTCCATTTTCCTGTCCTGAATCTGCCTTTTGAAGAGCGAATGGGAGTCTCTTGACATTCGTATGACAAACTTATCATTCTCCATGGATGTGACCAAGTCGTTGTTCTCCATTTGAGATCGCTTCGTTAGGAGCAAGATATTTTGTAAGTCTTCATGGTAGTACTCGTCCAACCCGGGGCCAAACTTCTCGACAAACTTCCGAGCTCGCACTTCGTAGCCACTGTAGACGAGTTTAAAGTAGACTTGCACTAGTATCGGATAGAGCACCAGCGATAGTTCATGTTTGTATATGTCAAGGGATTCATCGACAAAGGTTCGTAGCTCGTTAAATGCGGCCTCATATAGTTCTGGGTCACCACCGCTTGCACCGACAGGGGTTTGTTCGCCATCGAAGGTGGACGTCAGCAAGTGGTTTAACTCGGTTTCATTCACTTCGGCTTCGATTTCATCCTTTAGATTGGCTTCCTGCCGTAACAGTTCCTCGGTTTGCTTGAGATTATACTTCTTGATGAGCTTGAGGACGGCGATTAGTTCGCGCTTGTCCTGTGGGAGACTCATGGTGTCGGTCTGGAATTGCCCACTGCACACTAGTTATGTTTGGGTTTTAAAGGAGAAACAGTTTGTCTTGAATTATTTGGAATTTTTTAAATAGAAAGTAATACAAATCTACAATAAGCTGACACGGCGGGATTGCGACTGTTTTTACTGTGCTTGATGAAAACAAATTTTTCTTCTCTACCACCATTTGGATGACATTTTCCTAATTGACTTACAAGGCATTGCCAGTCATAAAATTCAATTGTACAGTTACAATGAAAAGTTATTAAGTACATATTTTATATTATCTAAAGATTTCTTTTTAATTGACTTGTTATTCAGATAAATACTACTACAATAGAATTGAATAAACTTCAATTGGCAAAAATTTTGAGACTCCAACATAGGTGTGTGTACGGAGTTTTGACAGATTCCCTTTTCGAGGTAAGGTATTTGAATTGTCCTGACGTCTAAAGTGCGAAATTTCTCCAACATTATTTTACAAAAGTTTTTGCGTAAATTAAAATCATTTTCATTAAATTAATGCATAAACTGCATCAATGCCCTCATTAGCAAATAAATCCATCTTTGTCGCTGTTTTAATAACAGCAAACACACCATTGACAGCCCGATAATTTATTCCCATGATGCCGTTGTCATTGATGCGAGCAACTGTATAGACTTTAGAAATACTGTGCCTCTGACGAGTAATAAGTTCCCACAATCTTACTAAGTATGAATTGTGTTTAATGCAGTTCAGAGCGCCTTCCACTTAATAATTGCAAACGATGCAGATATTTTTACTCATGGAAGATACTTTCATCTACGCATATTATACGGATGAGTGCGGGTTCTTTTCAAATCAACATAAGCCTGACTGGTATTTCATTAGAATTTCGCTTTCTTGGTTAGGCCGGCGGAATTCTTTTCGTCCTTCATCCACGTTGAATGTTTCATCGGCGTTTAAAAGTACATTGAGTAATGCTGCTAGATTACCACCATCGATTTTGAGTCTTCTGCAGCGTTTCCATTCCTATCCCTGATCCTTCTGAGGGAGATTAATATCCTTGGCACGCTCTTTTTAACTTCTGTCGTTATTGTAGCACTTTCTTTTTCAAGGGAAGAAACCTATATACATTCATGTTGTTCCATTGCGAGCAGCTCTTAATTTTCCCTACAACGCAGTTTTGTGTGCCTCGAGTTTTTCCTCAAATCGGGTATTTCGTTATGGATCCATGTGGCGTCTCTAATGGCTTTCTACCAAGGTAAATCTATTGCAATTTATACTGCCGGCGTATGATTTCTCCGGATGTTACGCCCCTCGTAGTCTCTTACGATTTAATTCGTTTCACTATTGGCGTCTGTGACATTTGGTGCAACGAGGTAATGATTCGAGTCACTTTAACCTCATGAGACCATTCAAACACAATCAATCTTTTCCCCGGCTTGTGAACCAGGTTACTGCCAGGTCCTTTTGAGGATTTTGAGGTGTATAAAACGCTTGCTGAATACAGCGATATTTCTTCCTATCCTATAACTTGCATTGTTATTCGTTCGCTGAGGTCGTGGTTGTTCCGCTCCAAAGAAAAATGTGTCATATCAACATCTACATGTCATCATCTATCAGCAATTTTAGTCATAGATAGATAAGTTTTTCTGTCAGACACTCATGGCACTCAGACAAAGAACTAGTCCATTGTAAAGATGAGTAAGGTCTTCAGAGATAAAGTGCCTGTAATACCAGGGCCCATCACGTCAACGCCGAGTATCTGCAGCCTGATGCGGATGTTGTATCACTTATGCCCAGCACATTTAAGTGTTCAGCAAACAGACACGACGTCAGTAATCAGCCTGCAATCTTTCCTACTGAGGGACAACAGGAAGGCCATAGACCTCTTAAAGACATTGTGAAGCATTCTTCTAGTCTGCCTGCAACCAGACAGTCATGTCTTCTGCAGTTGTGCTCATATGAAACCCAACTGTCAATGGAAGTCCTAACCGAGGACGTAGGGAGACCTAACGTACGTTCGGGTACTGAAAAACTCTCATCTGTGCCTTGGCTGGCATTTCCCGTGATCCCATATCGACCTGGGACCCAGATAAGACGCAGTGCATTTAGCCTTCTCACTGCATTCAGTGAAGGCTTGCATTCTCGAACCAGCTTGGAAGTCGTAAAAGGGTCCACCAAGGCTCTAAATGCAAGTAGGCTGTCGCTGTAGATGCAATACTTCGTCCGCTCCGCCTATTCTTCACAATCTAGTTCGTCGCCAAAAGGATTGCGTATATCTCTGCTTGGAAGCCAGACGCAAATTTTCCTAACGAGGAGTGAAATCTAACCTTGTTGTCCTCGAGAGTACTAGCTCCGCATCCGAGATAGGTTTTGGAGCCATCCGTGAAGACCCGACTACATTCATTTCCTATGCCGTTCGAAAAAAGTGAGTTTCGCATATTACGTGTTTTTTATTTTTGGTTTTAATAGTAGACCAACTGAGCGT
Organism: Volucella zonaria; assembly: GCA_963966105.1. Classification (NCBI taxonomy): domain Eukaryota; kingdom Metazoa; phylum Arthropoda; class Insecta; order Diptera; family Syrphidae; genus Volucella; species Volucella zonaria. Next base: position 181,073,629 of record OZ014532.1, on the reverse strand, counting down.
ACAATTCTGAATCTGGTGCACAATATCCGAAAAACGGGGTCGGTAGCAGATTTGAAATTATCAATGCGTGTTCATACAGGTTGTCCAGCCGAAAGCGTTACTTCCGTTCATAAAAGTGTAGCCGAGAGCACTAGCACATCGTAAGCAGGATTTAACGTCTCAAGAACCACATTACGCCGAATTTCAGCAAAAGATTTAAATGAGTACGCTTAAAAATTCAGTTTACGCAGACCATATCGAGCGCCCTACGGTGATTGGAGGCACGACCAAACATAATATGATGAAGATTTTTCAAAGAAAATCATTTTCAGTGATGAAGCCAATTTTCAACTCAACGGGTACGGCCGATGAAAACCCAAGTGCTGTTGTCGAGATACCAATGCATCTTCAAAGAGTCAGTATTTTATTGGACCGCATTTTATTTAATTTTTTTTTTGAAAATTTCGCAGGTAATGCTTTTACGGCGAATGGTGAACGCTTTCGAATCATGATGACTAGCTTTGTATGGCCCAAATTGTATGATATGGATATGGACGATATGTTGTTCCGACAAAACGACGCCACAAAGTCAATGGAACAATGACTTTATTGTACGAAATTGCTACACAATTGACCACCGAGATCGTGCGATTTGACACACTTGACTTCCCTCTTTGGGGTTATCCCAGTAAGGTATATGCCAATAAGCCAGCAACAATTCAAGAGCTAAAGGACGAGGTATAATAAGGCTTATGGGCGGAATAAAGCGAATGTCGGATAGGGGTACGAATTCTGCGGTCAAAATATAAAGAATAAGAAAGTTTTAGATAAAACAAGACAAATAACTCTTTAACGGTCAATCTAAAAATTTCCAACATAACTGTACCATTGCTATTGCAATTTTCGATGCAAACGATAAACAAGTCGTTGACAGAAAACATAAAAGTGAACTCAACTGTCGTTATCGCTGTCGTCTTCGATGTTGACATATTCGTCTTCTCCTGCGTGGAAAGAGTAAAACGAAAATTTATTTATCAAATTACTTAGTCACTTTTTGTACTTTGTTTAAACTGCGTTTTCTGTGTTGCACGTTTTCAAATAAAAAAAATATGTAAAAATTTAAATTTCCATAACATTGCGAATCCTATCAAACCAGACCTCTCTGTCTGTGAATTGACCCCAAAAAGTGCAAGTTTCAGATCAAAAAAAAAAAAAATCCAAACAAAGACTACAATTGAAAAGTCGACAGTTCTTCTACTTTTCGATGCTTTTATTTTGTCTATTCGGTGAGTAATGCCCACAAACGATCGACAGTCGTTAATCAGTGCAAACAAGTTCACGATAACAACGCAATGGAAATGAAATTCTTCTTTTTCTCCGATTTCTTCCATCTCCAGTAGACTGGTGGCTGCAGTAACATTTTGATTTAAGAATGCCGATACTCTACAGTGTTGTCTCACGGGGAACTACCGTTCTGGCGAAATTCGCCGAATGTGTAGGAAACTTTGCTGAGGTCACGGAACAAATAATGTCGAAAATATCTCTGGAAAATCATAAGCTAACGTACTCTCATGGAAATTACTTGATCCACTATATTTGTGAGAATAAAATCATCTACATGTGTATCACGGACGATGTAAGTACAGTCGAGAGAGATGTTCACGTCCTCTTGCCGAGTAAATGTTTTGTTTTGCTTTTGTAGGAATTCGAAAGGACGAGAGCATTCCTGTTTCTGGCGGACATCAAACAAAAATTCATTCAGACCTATGGCTTGACAGTGGCCACAGCTATTGCTTATGCCATGAATACGGAATTCTCGAAAATCTTATCACAGCAAATGGTCTTCTTTAGTCAGTCGCGCGAGGTAGATGCCATTTCAAGAGTGCACGGACAAATTGATGAACTCAAACATATTATGGTGAAAAATATTGGTGAGTGGTAGTTTTATTGAGCACACTCTGTGCGCGGTGCAGATTGCAGACTTCTTTTGTTCCATGTTTGGTGTTCGCATATGTGTCTGCATATTTTCGCTCTAGTAATTAACTTCATTGGGGTATTGGGTTTCTAGGAAGCGCTTTTGTGGTTGACATTCGTTGCTTTTAGCCGTATCAAGAAGTATGTTAATCGTATTAGAAGATCAATTATCGATATTGTGGTTCACATAAAGAAATTTTCTACAATTTTCCCTCAATCGACATCATTTGAGTGAGGCCCTATTGAAATAGACACCTTATTGAGGGTTCCATTGTTATTGTGGTATAAGTAATGTTCTGCTTCACAGAGTGTATAGAATTAGGTTTGGATTAAATTGTAATTTTATTAGTGTGATGCTTTGTTGTGTGATTGTTTGTTGGTTGATTGTTTGCTACATGCTATCTTTTTTGAGTTTTTCTTTTCGTTTATCCCATCATACAGTGAGGCTTTTTGTGTTTCAAACTTTGAAGATGATGAGAGATGAATTTGATTTGAGATATTTGCCATTGGTCACTGTATTGATGTTCACACCAAGCACAATAATGAGTCATATGGCGATAAGTGATATCTAGATCTGATATTAGTGCAAATGTAATCGTCTGTTTGTTTATTTTTCTTTCTTGGAAGAACGCCTTCATAAAATTATAAAAACGTAAACACCGCTGAAAGAAGTAGGCCGACTGAAAATTTTCAGAAATTAACGTGAAGTCTTGCATTAGACTGAGTCAGCCAGTGTGCCAATATATATACGATTGTGTGTGGAATTACAGGAAATGTGTTTCTACTCCAATCAAGTTTTATTCTAGGCTGTATGCTTTGATCAAAGTCAATTAAAAGGGCTCTTAAATGCAGCAGCAGTTGCTTCGCCCTACTTGCATTCCTCCAGTCGTTTAGAAACACTTCTGGCAAATAGAACTATATTACTTAGACAGTCCATGATGCGAAATGTAAGGATCCTTTCAAACTTTCCTGTACCTAGGCAAACAAAAAAGTAATCTACATAGCTTCATCCTCAGCCAGCTGACTTATTTACTTAAGTGGGCTACAGTTCAGGATGAACCTATGCCTCAACTAACGAGCCTCTTCAGTTAGCTCAGCCTTAGTTAACTGCCCCTCCTACTTACGCGCGCCACATAAGGCGAGGTCTTCATCTACTACGTTGTCCTTCCGGGTAAGATTTGAAGACCATGCGCGTCGGAACATTGGTGTTCATTCACTCTACATGAACTTACCATCTCAGATGAGCGTGATATTCAACGAAGAGTTTTTCTCTCGAAACGACCGAAGATATCGTCACCCGCTTTCTATAGAATCCATGCTTCAGCGCGATAAAGTAGGATTCAGATGATCAAGGTCTTATATAGAGTCTTCATAGTTTTTTTTGCGATAGGGCCTTACTACTCAATTGCCGTTTCAGTAAAAAGAAACAGTGATTGACAAGAGTGATACTTCATTTTATTTCTGCTGAGGTGTTGTTGGTAGAATTGATAGCAGAGCCAGCAGACTGTGACTGTGACTCTGTTCAATTTGTAGATGATGTATGGTTTTGTCCTTATTTATCGCTAAACCCATTTCGGAAGCTTCCATTTCAACGCTAATGAACCCATCGGTATCGGTCCGCTAGTAATTGCGCAGACTTTTGAAAGATTGTGCCTCCAGTGTTCGATGTTCACGAAGTCACATGATAGCGCTTCACCTTGACTAAAACCGGTCCGGTTAAGTCGCTACTGAGCTTTCTCCATCGGCATTCTGCACAGATGGACGAGTTTCGCAGGGATGTCAAAACTAGACATAGCTCTATACAGCTCGTCTCTATAAATGCTGTTATATGTAGTCTTAAGATCGATGAAAAGTTGGTGAGTATCGATTTTGACTTTTTGGGTTTTTTCAAGGATCTGCCGGAGTGTGAAGATCTGATCGAATGCGGGCTTTCTTCACCTGAAACCACACTGATAGGGGCCAAAGGGTTGAGACTTCACACAAGTGGCAAATAAGATCGTGTATGCGATGTTGAGAAGATCGGACAAACAACCCATTCACCAGACATACGAGTACTTTCGTTTGAAAATATTTTACAAATGTGTTGGTGTATGCTCCTTACTAAGTTTTCGCCCTGCCACTTTTAGGAGCTCGACAGTTAGGCCATCCGCTCCAGCAGTTTTATGGGACCTAAGATTAGATATGGCTATTTTCATTTCTTCCAGGCCGGTTAGGCCGAATTGTTGGGCTACATCGTCCAGGTTGAAAGGTTCATTCTGCCTGACAGCAGTATTTCGTTCGTCATCGCCGTTATCCAGTCTACAGCAATGCTCTTTCCAAATTCTCAGCATTAGCTGCGACTCTACTACGATGTTTCTTTGTTCATCTCGCTTCGGTTCGGGGTTTGTATCCGTATCATGTTTTTTTTTTATCTATTGGTAAAACTTCCGAATCTCATTCCTGGAGTAGCATCTCTCTTCCTCGACCGCGCGCTTCTCATGCTCCTTCTTTTTCCTCGTGAGAGGCTCTAGTCCTTCTATGCAGCGCCACTTTGTATGCCTCGTCGTTAAAACAAGGGGTTTCCTTGTGGTGGCCGAGTGAAACCCATCACATCAGAGGTGGCATCTTTGATGGGTTTTTGGCAATGTTGCGACTGGTCTCCCATACTTCATGCTAGCGGCGTAGGACCTCCTGACAGATTAAGGGAAACTCGGTCCGAACTGGATTTGGCGATCTATTGCGACTGTAGCCGTGCGAAATTGACTTCCTCACCTCCGAGCCGATGTTGGCCCCATGGAACGTTCAGACATCCATAATAGTCTAGAAGTGCCTTGCGTCGATCGTAATGTGGTTAATCTGGTTGACGGTTGATTGATCAGGAGATCTACAAGTCCCTTTCTGAATATCGTGACGCTTGCTAGCTACGACAGAACTTCGCCGCATCGGATGTGGTATCGTGCAGGCTATACTTTCCGATAGTCTTACCAAAGATGCCCTCTCTTCCTAGCTGTGCAAAATAGTAGATTCGTTCGTATCTGAGACTTGCTGTTGCTTCGTAAGTTAAGTTTTTTTTTTTTTTGATGGCCGGCAGGAGGGCCAGTTCCATTATAGAGACCCCTAATACGAGGGGTCGGTAAGACCGAAGCCAGTAACCCGTTCGGAGATGTGAGCGCTGCCGTTGGTCCATTAAGAACTCATCCGCCACCATTTCTTTTCCAAGTCCCTGACTTAGACTCGGAAAGCCTCACCTACCTGAGCTGCAAATATGTCGCAGCAGCCCAGATGAGGTCTTACTTGTTTTTTTTCGGAATTTTACTTCATCGTTGACGGCATCTGGACAATTCATCCGCTGTCCCGTTTATAGTGCTGCTATTTTTGTCTGCTGGTCAGCACTTGTGCTTATAAGCTGGGCAAGTCAAGTCCGGATGGACATCGACAAGTACCCAGTGGTAACGACTTGGATGTAAAATACGCACAACTGATGTGTATAAACAGTTACAAGACGGGGCATCAACAAGTTGAAACCCCTCAGTGTCTACACTATTTCTAGAGCACCCAACCAGCGTCACAACCCAACATATGAAAAAACAAACTTCCAAGGGATGGATAACTGAGTCGTGCAAACATGACCCTTTTAACAAATTTTAAAGATTTGGCATAATCTATATTTGCATAAAGCACCCACGTAAGTCTAAAAGAGCCCTCTCGTCAGCTTTACAAGAGTAACATCATCGGAATACTTTGTTTTTTGATCGTCATACTTAATTTCTTCATAATGATAGAATTGATTAATCTTGGTGATGCTCAGAGTCTGAATGTTTTTTTCCATTCCAAATTAGTTTAGAGATTATTGTTCACTTTGGGCAATAGATGGATTTGGCCGCGTTTAATTGTATCTGAGCGTGAAAAATAAAAAGAAAGTTGGTGGGATTTGGTCGCACTTCAAGCAACTGAGGCAAAAGAAAAGTTACGTAAAGTTTACTGCAGAAATGTCATCGAAAAACGCCAGTGCCAAAACTAGTTCCCTCGATTCCGTGATGGTAATTTTCCACTTTCGCTCCAGTGGATATTCCGAGATTGACGAAGATAAGATCAAAGCATTGGTGCAAGAAGATAAGCATTCAACGCTTCGGGAGCTTTCCACCACTCTAACGGTGTGCATTGGAAGCGGTCATGGAAATTTAAAATTACTGGGCTTCGTAAAATAGCTCGGCAGCGCATGAGTTGAAAAAAGTTAGAATAGGCGAGATGAAGTATCGGAAAGGCAAGCAAAGGCGGACATCAATCATAAGAAGGTGATGCTGTGAATCTGGTGGGATTGGAAGGTAGCAGTCTTCTATGAACTGCTTTCAAAGAACTAAACGATTAGTTTGGATGTCTACTGTGAGCAGCTACAGAAATTAAGTGATGCAATCGCACAGAAACGTTCCGAGCTGAATTAATCTTAAAGGTGTGGTATTTCACTACGACAAATTTGGTCACTAAGCAAAAATTATACCAGCTTGCTTGGGATGTGTTGCCACGTCCACCGTATTGCCCATATCTTGTGCCATCAGACTTCCACTTATTTCGTTCCGTGCAAAACTCCTTGAATGGTAGAACGTTTCCATCTGAATATCTCATCAAGCAGCACCTTGTCAGGTTTCTTGCAAAGAAAGATAACAAGTTTTATGAACGCTGTATTATGACGTTACCCGAGAGATGGTAGAAGGTTATCGAACAAAACGGCAAATACATCATTGATTAATGTTCATTACGTATATTATAGAAACGCACTTGAAAATCAAGTGAAAAAACGCTTTGACTTTTAGAACAACGACAACCACAACGAATAGGAGTATTCCCAGATGGGTCTTTACTATTCTTTATTTGTGACTGTTGATATTTACTAATTAGTGGCGAGTTAAATGTTCAAATATGCTATCATCAAAATGTCGCTCGATATTGTAGAAATCTTCAAATCTCAAACTGTTACTAATGCGGTTATCTAGAGTTTGTTTTGTGATAACTAACTCTGAACCCATTATCACTAGGCAAGTGTTTATTGTCTGCCTAGTTGGTTGTAAAATACAATTCTTTTGTTGTCAAAATCTTATCATCATTCAGTTAACATTTAAATCTTCGGATATTTTTAGTATTTACAGCAAACAAACTCAGCATACAAGATGCTATATGTAATATTGTATGAACGAATGAATTATTTCATCAATAATCTTTAAAAATCTTACAAATCCTTAATAGAGAGTAGTTTTGAAAGCCGGATGTGGCCCACAGGAGTGAGATGTCGCAGTGAGTTTAAAAGCCTCGGAGCAGAAGCGGCCAAAATGCCCTTCGTAGTGAACGAAATTCATACTGTCGGCGAGAAAAGAGCCACCGCCTAATTATCAAGGCTTCGCCCATCATTGACGTTGTCTAATAAAAAGCGGGTGCAGAGCAAAGTACTGGTCTTGGTAACAGTTTTAAGATGACGCCACCAAAGGTTGCTATGGTTTGACCAGTTACAATTAAGTCTTCTAGACAGCTTTTCACGTTAAACCTAAGAGACGTTCTGTCGACGAGAAAGTTCACTGAACATTGATGGAATGTACTTATTGTGCTATACTATCTGTGGAGGTACTAGCTCTATGAAAAGTGAATGAGGTAGCCACGGAAGTCAAGGATTCGCTCTAAACTAAGTAACGAATTTTAGGGTAGATATTTTTCAATATACCTTTTATTGGATCAAGGAGAATGGGGGTTGGCACTCGTATTTACATATATTCTCCGAATAAATTGCGCAGGTGCTTACTTAACTAATTTCTCTTCTGGGTTCCCAAGTGTTAATGTAAATTGATGCACTGTCAAGTGATATCTTTGACATTGTATTTGAGAAAATCGCAGGCCAACACTTGAAGCCCGCTTTTCCAAAAGTCTGTGTAACTATCATACTTGCATGCGCTGATGACATTGATACTTATTATTGGCAGAACGGGGTTTAACTGGCAAAAATGGGTTTAGCTGTGAATAAGAGTATGTGCTATTAAGAAGAAGGGATGCACTACAGTGTCAAATAGACAGCTACATATGTGTTCAAGGTAGGAAGGGTGATTCCACAAAAAGGCCCTGTCGTCTTCTAAGACTCTTTAGAAGACCATGGAATAATAACCCAGTCATGGACTATGCCGCAGAAGTACGGATGCTAGTGAATTCAAATGAAGATATTGTACGTCACGGGGCTTATGATAAAGAGATATAACAGCAAACTCGTTGATCTGTACAGCGACATCGACTTGGTCAGAAAAGCGCGCATCAGTTTCATGGCAAGGGCACGTAAAGCGAATGGATTTTATTCCTCGAGGACAAGTGATACCATCTTGTAGTTCGCACCTGGTGGCAATTGACAAAATACCGTGTTAACTGGTTCGCTGAGATGATTTGGACTTCTTGTATTTTCTCTATGATCTACCTTAGTGTGAATATTTGATCAATAGTGGACTTATCCGGTCCAAAACCGCACAGTCAGATAGTTGACAAATGCCTCTGGGCGTTTATATCTTGTATGCAATGTTAAGGAGAAGGACTCCTTTTTGTGAATCGGATTCTAAACTTCCATAAGCCTTGCAACGTTTGTGTTTAGATATAGCTATCTTCATTTTAGTCGGGCGGACGGAAGTCTTTGCCAAATTGACAAGAGAGAAGTTTGGGTCGCCTCCCCCGTTTAACAGTATGAGAAGCTATTTTCCATCTACTCAGACTAATTGTGACTCTACTACTAAATTTCCGTGGTTTAAAGTCCGTTCCAAATTAAACAGGGATTCTTCAAAATAGGTATTTCTATTTATTGGCAATCACATGTGTCGGAAAGGTAGATTCTTCATTGATGTACTGTCAAAATTTCTTGATATTTGAACGAATAGAAATTGAGTTATTGCGTCTGAAGCGAGAGTGTGTTTGTGCCATCGGTAGAAAAATGACTGACAACCAAAAATTGCTCAGACTTTAACATTCGAATGATATCTTCAAGGAGGCCAAGATAACAAAGACTTCCTTTACAACATTGTGACTGGTGACGAAATGTGGTGTTTTCAATATGACCCAGAAATCAAGTGCCAAAGTGCCGAGTGGAGGGCGCCAGACGAGTAAAGAACTGAAAAAATTTCGTTTGGAGAAGTTAAAAGTGAAGACATTCTACATAGATTTCCTTTTACGATTCCAAGGGCATTGCCCATAAAGAGCTCGTTCCACGGGGCCAAACATTTATTGCACAATTCTATGTGTGTGTTTTGAGCCGTTTGGTGCATCGTATTCGCCGTATTCGACTAGATTGTCGCTTAGAAGGAAGTTGCTGTTTGATGCACGACAATGCACCATCTCATCGATCGGCACTTGTGATCGATTTTTTGGCTAAAAATCGCATTTTAACTGTCAACCATTCTCCATATTCACCTGATTTGGCACCGTGCGACTTTTACCTTTTCGGAAAAATTCATTTGCCGACCGTGAAATCGTTATCGAAAGGGGGCTATTTGGAATAAAATAAAACGGTTTTGCCAAAAAAAACCTTTTTTGTTCTTATTTTTAAAAAGTCCTGTTTACTTTGGAAGGTCCCTTGCACAGTTGCGGATCTTGTTAGTTTGACACACTTTCCACTATTGACATGTGAAATATCCGAAAATGTATCTTGGCTGTATTAAGACCTGATCCGAGCCTATATTCGTCGCTCGGAATATTCGGATATCTATAATATTGGATTAGTGCGTTGAGTCGATCGAAACATGATCAATTTGGTTGACTATTTAATGATTTGGTGGCCATGTTCTTTAGTGAATATTAAGATGAGGAACCCATTTGCTAAATATAGTGATATTGCGTCCTGCAATGAAGTCAATTTGCCTAAGTTAATTTGGAGGCATGGTCGCATGCAGGCTATTCTTTTCGATTGTGGCACCAAAGATAACCTCTTTCCCTAATTTGGTGTTGTAATACATAATTTAATATACTTATAGCGTTGCTCTTGTAGGTTTTGTCTATGAATCCGTTGAAATGTCTTTTGGCTGCGCTCTCTATTTTTTTTTTGGGCTGATCAGGCCGATGTTGGTGAATTTGCTTTAGTCTACCGCTTCTAACAAATCCGCACCGTTGACCCAGTGGATGAATCCGTCCACTATTTTTTCAATACTTTGACTAGTCATGAGGCTGATTGTTGACGCCGTCGCTGGTTTAGTCACGCTAATTTATCTGAGGTTCACTCATTTCTGATGTAACATTGCTATTTTCTCCTGCTCAACACTCAGGCTTATAAACTTGGCGTGTCACGTCCGGTTGGACGAGTCCAGTAGCCAGTGGTTACGACGAGTATGTAAAATAGGTACAGTTGATATGTGTATGTGGCCATAATTATAGCACTCAGTATCGTCAGGTTGCGTCACTCATTGCCTACCCTAATTGTACGATATCAAGCTAAGGTTGAGTCACCCATCCAAGGGTGTACAAGGTGAGGCAAAAGTAATGTCATAATGTGAATTGGGTGCCATTTTGTTAGAAATGAAAAAAATTGGGCTCTGTTTTCACGAAACGTTTATTTGAAGATGTAAAACTGATGACATTCAGTTCAAATGACCAACTCCTGGCCCCACATCTGGCTCCAAATTGGTGATTTCTTCTTCAATGTTGACTTTTAAGACTTGCAAGGTTTGTGATTTGTTGTAGTAAACGCGAGATTTCAAAAAGCCGCAAAGGAAGAGTCTGGCGCCGTCTGATCTGAGAATCTGGACGGTCAGTTCAAATCGCCAAAACGGGAGATCCCACGGCCTCGAAATTGGTTATTCAAAATCTCTATCGTTGCCCAAGCTGTGTGTGGTTGCTCCGTCCTGCTGGAACCAACAATACTTGAGACCCAATTCAGCTACTTGCGGCAAAAAAAAAACTCGTTTAATATCTGTCTATAGCGCTCACTAGTTACGGTTAAGGTTATTCGACGCATGAACGTCCGCTGATGCCAAATTTTTTGCATCGTTGTCTCGTCAATGTTTGTGGATTCTCTATCGACCACAGCAGTGATATTCTCGGTCGAACGAGCAGTACGGGGCCGGCCACTTCTTGCGACATATCTAGTGGACCCAGTTTGTACGAGACGCTCAGCCAAAAGCTTAATTGTTCGCGCACATGGTGCATTAAAACAACAGACCGGAAATTGGTCAAATAAGTAGTAACTATATTTCAACGTTCTTCTGGTGTGTATCCCTCCAATGTCACCGGGGTTCACCTCAGACTGTAGTATAAACTAAATTAAGTAAGTTAGTTTTTGGTTTTCTTTTTTATAATCATCGTGCGGTTAAGGGGTTCAAATGTTTGCACACAGTCTAAACATAAAGTGACATTATCTAGGAATATCGTTGTGCCTTGTATCGATAGTCAAAGAGTTACGAAATCCTCTCAACGAAATGGCTAAACTATTTAACGTTCACAAGGTCACCAAGTCTTTTTGACAAACTATTATATAAAGCTGATGAACTTGCAAAGTATTACGTCTCTGGATATCATTTCAATCTCTTAGGATATAAAAATGCCATCCACTCAATGTAAATTCATTTAAGCTAGATGCGATCGACGAATCTAATGGCGGGCGATCAACTAGTCAAACCAGCAGCCCATGCTCAACATACAGAATCTTCTATCTGAAAAAGGTTACATATAACTCGATTCTGTTATAATGACATCGGCAAGGGTTGTAGCAATTTGTCTAGCTATTTTTTATTTTATTTATTTATTAACTAGTGATTGCTTAAAGACAGTAAGATACTGGAAAAGTGAGTTCACAAGCTTTTTTATGATCCTTAATGATGCCGAGAATTAAAACGGATTTGCGGACTTCTGACTCGAAATCTTTGCAAAAAAAGGGTTAGCAGACAAAGAACACGTTTTCAACTGTTATTATACCAAAAAAGAAAGATTATCAATCTGACAACTGCCAGAAAAAAAAATTGATTTCCTTACAAGCGATGTAAAAAAGTTAATGAATATATTGTATATGTTTTCTTACACAAGATGTAAAGGAAATGACAATTGATTCTTAGTAGCTTAAACATCCTCCCCACCTTGAACGACTGCAGGGTCTTCAATCTTAGGTAAAGGGCACAATTTCACTAAAGCCCTCTTCGTGATTCCGCTAGAAGTCCGAATAGTGGCAACACGGGCAATGCCATCCGCGCCCTTAATCAGTTCCAGCACACGAGTCAAACGCCATTTTTGCGGGGGAAGATTGTCGTCGCTTGCGATTACTATATCCCCAGTTTGTACCGGATGGCTCTTCTTTCGCCACTTGTTACGAATTTGTAAACATTGAAGATATTCACTCTTCCATCTCTTCCAAAATTGTTGCATTATCCACTGAACTCGCTGCCATCTGTTTAGATACGTTAGTTTCTTCTCGCCAAGATTAGGATCCGGCACTACCTGCAAGTGACTACCTACTAAAAAATGACCAGGTGTCAATGGTTGGAAATCTGAAGGATCTTCGGAAAGTGGTGAAAGGGGACGGGAGTTAAGGATGGCTTCAATTTGCACTATTATCGTATTAAGTTCTTCATATGTGAGCGAGGCCAAATGCAGAAGGCGCTTCATATGATGTTTTGTCATTTTTACAGCCGATTCCCAGAGGCCACCAAAGTGTGGAGAACTCGGGGGAATGGTGTGCCATTCTTCGCTTAGAAAATTCCGAGTAGTAGACTTCCATTCACTTGAATTAAAAATATTGTACAGCTCGTGCAATTCATTCCTCGCTCCAATATAATTTGTTGCGTTATCGCTACAAATTACTTTACTGAGGCCTCGGCGTCTAAAAAATCTGCGAAGAGCTCCCAAAAAAGCAGCCGTAATTAAGTCTCCAACTAATTCCATATGAACTGCCTTAGTGCTAAAACACACAAAAATGGCCACGTATGCCTTAACTGGCGATGTGCCTCTTCTTTCCGATCCGATGGAAGGTCTGCCATGATTGGGAAGTTCGGTTTTGGATTCGCTTTAAAGCAAAGAATGAATTGTTTGACCACTTTTCTCGCTAGTATTCTTCCACGGACAGGCCAATGCTTTTGTCTAACAAGAGCTATCAACTCTTGTGCTCCCAGATGGTGATGTTTCTGATGGTAATAACGAAGAAGTGCCATAGTAAAGCTGCTCTTATTGAGCAACAGTATAGGATGTTTATGTTCGTATGCGATATCTGCGTGCCTCAAACGACCTCCAACTCGAACTATTCCCGCGTTATCAAGAAATGGATTCAGTGAGCATACAGATGATTTCGCTTTAATTTGTTGACATTTCCGGTTGGTAGTATCGTTCTTGCACAGTTCGTATGATGATGCCCTTTGCCGTTTCGAATTCCTTTACTTCTATTTCTTCGATTTTCTTCTGCGTTGAGTTCAGCTTAGAAAGCCGATTATATATAAGCCTAAAAAGGAAAGCAACTGTTCTTATTAATTTTATAAAGTTATTCTTGTATTTCAAAGTTTCAATGATATCATCTTCTTCTAATACTAGCAACATGGATCCTTTAGCCTTTTTTTCCAAGAGCTCCTCTGGAGGTGAAGTATCATGTTTCCATGCTAGCCATTTTTCTTCCTTGTCGTATAAAAATGTTGGTCCTATAAACCAACGTGTTGATTCATAAAGCTCACTAGGGCTGCATCCCCTAGATAATATATCTGCCGGATTATACTTTGTACTTACACGGTGCCACACACTATCTTTTGTCAATCTTTGGATAACTGCTACCCGATTAGCAACAAAGGTGGACCACTGATGCTCTACTGACTTAATCCAATAAAGAACTATACTGGAGTCCGTCCAGTAATGACACTTTGCGTACTTGTGCGTGGTAATTGATGTTATCTTATCGACTAGCTGTGTCATCATTGTAGCGGCACATAGCTCCAGACGTGGCAATGTCAATCGATGCTTATATAAGATTTTAACATTGGATTTTGATTTTATGAATTAATTGATATACCTAACTTCAATCTTTAATTAGAAATTAAATTAACAAATTTACACAAATTAATTGACGTGTTAGCAAAATATCGGAAAGCAATGTAACACTTCGAAGTTGAAGATAATTTTCCAAAGGTATACCGAGGAGACGATTAGCAAAACCAGACAATCTATGATATCTTCGTATAGTGGTGTCAAACGCCACATTGAGCTTTCTTTTACTTACATGGTTGCACCTACAAAAAAGTTCACACCCGTAAATTAAGATCGGTAATACCAATGTCTTAGCAAGTAACATTCGTGTTTTAACTGGTGTAAATGACTGAGTTACCCACAAGGCACGCAGTACGCCATATGCTTTACCAACGAGTGAATTAATGTGGTTACTCCAAGTTAGACGCTGATTGAAAATCGCAACAAGATTTTTTGCAGTTTCAACATATTCGATCTGAGCGTTGTTGAACACGGTCGACGGAAGATAAGAGAAATCCATACTTTTTGTTGATATTACCAGACATTTCGACCTTTTGGGGTTTAGAATAAGGCCATTTAACTGGGACCAATGTGATATCTTCTCTAAGTCTTCATTTACACAAGAAACGCCATTCTCAATAAGACCGAGAGGGCAGCTTAGGTACAGTTGGACGTCATCTGCATACATGTGAGATGAGCAGCTCTCGATTATAGATGGAAGCTCATTAATGTAAATCGAAAACAATAGTGGTCCTTGGAACCTAGTATGGAACCTTAAGGGACGCCGGTAACATTTGGGAGAAAGTCGGAAAAGCTATCACCAGGCTGCACTGCTTGCTTTCTTTGTGGAGCCAGCTGAGAAGTTATATTGCTGAATAAGCATTTTACATAAAATATCATGATTAACTGTGTCAAAAGCCTTCGAGAAGTCAAGCAATACCAACAAATTTACTTCATCCCTGTCCAACGGCTGCCTAATATCGTCTGTGACACTTAACAAGGCTGTGATACAACTGTGCTTTTAACGAAATCCAGATTGTTTTGGGGTGAGCATTTTATTCGCCGTTAGGTGAGCACTAATTTATTTTTGAAGAACCCTTTCAAATACTTTCGACAAAAAGAGCAAAATTGAAATGGGCCTAAATTCATCCCCTTTAGTGTTTTTTGGAAGGGGTACGATCTTAGCCAGCTTCCATAGATCCGGATACTCGGCTGTCGTCAAAATTGTATTGAACAACGAGGGATGAATTTTGTCCAGACCCACAGAATTTGACTTTATAGAAAGCATACCTTCCACAACATCGGCATGATCTACCGCTCGAAAACCAAAACCAGAATCGTCCGACTGATCCACAAACGAAAAGGAAGCTTCTGTAGTACTCAATGGACGTAGCGAGGGCACGGAAACAAGTTTTTGGTTTAGAGTATTACCATCAACATCTTTAACTCGGTCGGAATTATAGGCCTCATCACGTTGTTGAATTAATAAACGGATGTGTCGGGTAAACCATGGCTTATTACTCGGTTTAATGAGGTTAGTTCTTAAGGACACATGAGTTTTGTACACGGTAGTTATGTTTTCAGTTAAAAACTGCAATTGTGCATTTGATGACAGTAAATGATACGTGTAATCCCAATTCCTACTTCTTGTGCGCTCTTACAGGAGTTCAAAATCAATGTTGTGGAAATCACGATATTCGATAGTTTTGTTCAGGATTAATACTGGATTTCAAAGTCAAAAAGATAAGATCATGCTTTGACAAAGCAGGGGCAGAGAGCTGGTCGTATAAAGCCAATTTGCTCACATCACTAACGAAAAATAAATCTGGTAGGGTTGCACCACCGTCAAAAAAGTGTGTAGGAGTGCAAGTGTTGACTGGCCTTAAGTTAAACGTTTCCATGTGTTGAGTGAGGGAATTCGAACCTAAAAGATTGCAGTTAAAATCGCAACATAAAATAATATTAGGGAAGCCCAACGATATTTCCTCTAAAAGAGTCTAGCGTCCACCAGAAGAGACACTCATTGACTCTTTCTTCAAAAATTCCTGATAATTGTCTAAAATACGGTTAGCAGGCTTCTCAGCTTTGTTAGAAGCACAAACAAGTTCGACCCGTAATAAAATCTACTCCAAAGTAACTTCTATTAACGTTCTGTAAAGATATTGAGATGCTGGAGTGTCACAAAGAGCCCTCTCTGTCCTATGTGAGCCGGCCCACTGCAGACAGCGCATTGTATAATTTTTTGTATAACGATGATAGGTTGGATCTTCGGAGGCTCTTTTCAGATGCAAAACTTTGTTATTTATCCAAGCCAATTGTGGCAATTTCGTTTCGGTTCACAAAAAGGATAGATATCTCAGTAGTATGTGGGTGATATATGTTAGTAAATAACCTTATCGCCCGGTGTTAGTTGTTGTTTTTAGTAACATCCTTTAGAAGGCTTTAAAACAGTTATACGAAGTACGATACGATATGATTCCACATGTTGATCTTTAATCAAATAAATAATGTTAATTTTTACAGACAGCCTTAAAGATCGAGGAGAGAAACTGGAATTGTTGGTAAACAAAACTGAAACCCTTAGCAATAACGTAAGTTGTTTACATTTTCATTTTCTTTTACAAGTTTTTTTTAAATTTTTGTTTTGTTTTGTAGTCGGTGGCATTCCGTAAAGCATCTCGTAATCTGGCTCGACAAATGTTCTGGAAAAATATTCGACTCTACGTGGTGGTGGGCCTCATAATAGTATTTGTGATCTATGTCATCATTAGCATGGCATGTGGTGGCCTTGCTTGGCAGACATGCATCAACAACTGAAAACCGAATTACTCCAATCAATTTTCTGTTGATAAGTGATTGTGCGAAAAGTATACAAGTAGTTTTAAATAATTTGCACCGGCAGTATAGTTTATTTATACATAGCTGCTGCCAAATTACGAAAACAAAAACAACATAAACATTAGTATCCAATCAAACTAAAATATATAAAACAAAACAAAAAAAAAATATTCTTTTAAGTTTAGTGGAACTCATTGTGAATCCTTCCCGTATCCTAACCCCAACAAAATAAATGGAGTATGGTTATTTTTATAGTTTCAAAAAAAAAAGAAAACAAAAAAATCAAATCAAAAACGTAGAAGAATATAAGACAAAAAGATAAATATGTTATTTATTGTAATTCACAGGTAATTAATGTAATGTTTTGATGTTCAATCCGAGATGAAAGAAAAAGAAAAACAAAAAAAACGTATGGTTAGGCATTAAAAAAATAAAAAAAAAATATATCCTGTGGGGACAATTTATTTTTAACAACATCGCTCTAGCTATTAAGTGCTTAGTGATGGATTTGATATCTTCAAATTATTTAATAAACTTATTTACAAAATTATCAATAAGCTGTAATCATTGATGGTTCCTTCTTGTCCACC
Organism: Volucella zonaria; assembly: GCA_963966105.1. Taxonomy (NCBI): domain Eukaryota; kingdom Metazoa; phylum Arthropoda; class Insecta; order Diptera; family Syrphidae; genus Volucella; species Volucella zonaria. The sequence continues at coordinate 181,056,329 of OZ014532.1, read as the reverse complement.
GTTTCTTTAAGAGATATTTCAACATTGTGTTTACTTAAGTAAGGATCTCCACTATTAATATAATTGAAGGATTTAGTGTACCCTCAAAATGTTTGCACACCCTTTGTATCTCTAAAAAGATGCGCAGAGATCTGTTGTCTGTTACCTTTGGCTAAGCAACTAAGCAAATGGTTTTGGCAACGTTAGTCTTTGTGTATCTGGCTATTATCCACAAAGACTTAACGTTCTCTAACAAACTTTATGCATACTCTCTTCTTGGAAACGTAGCTGTGGCCTTAGTGTGAAATTGGCCAGGCCTTATTCAGAAGAAAAATTACAATTTGTCAATTTCTCGTTCAGACGTGCTTAAATTTCGCTCCGCTTATTTATTTCCATTTAATTTTTTTCCTGCCTAATTTGCAATAATTCGCACAAGCTATTTCTCGGTCATCGACTTTTATTGTGTTTTGCTGGCTCGATTTGCTTATTGTGTAAAAGTGCCTAATAATCTTAAAGTTAACCCAATTCTCATTCACCGCCTTTTGTGTAAATTTTCAACTGACCTACCCTAACTTGTTCATCATCATCATGTCTGAATTATGTGGAAGTTCAAATTGCTCCCTAACAAATGGTCCAAATGCTGTTATGGTGATCTGCAGTGGCCTTTGTTGCAAGTCGATTCATGCTCTATGCATTGGCTTAAGTAGGAGATCCATCGCGTACCTAAGAGATTTTAAAAACGACTTTTTGTTCTTGCTTGCTATTAAGTGTCTCAGTGATTCGGTCAATAACTTTGCGGCGGAAAACAACCATTTTGAAATCAATTCAAAATCAATTCACCAAATATGATGACATTTTAAAATCAGTTGAAGACTTATCAATTTCCCTCGAGCAATCTGCAGCCTATAATAAGAACCAATTTAGAAATTTATCTATGCAGTTGGCTCAGAATAGTGATTTAATTAAACGAAACGATAAACATGAAATTAGTGAAGATTTAAAAAATTTTATATCCCATAGTGTTAAATTAATAATAAAATCGTACATTCCCACAATTACAGGCTCTTTAAGTTCTATACGGTCTTCCCTCGATTTTCATCTTCAAAGTTCGTCCCGAAGTAGCGTTCCCTCTCCGCCATATAATGATCAGTTGCTCATAAACATCATATGCCAAATGAGTGATTTAAGCAACGAGATAACCGAATCACGCGCGCTGTTAAACGAAATTGCTGGTCACATCCGGATAGCTTCTAGTAAAATCGACGATTATACCGGTGCAATCCCAGGCTCTACCTACTACATCATATAACACCTCGATTCGGACTGAAATGCTTGAATCTGCAACTATGGGACCAGGAATAATTCCTGGGTCATTTTCTCTTCCACCACAACCCTCTCCGGAAATTGATGCTACTACGCCAACTCCTGAACCCACAATCTCACAATTCGGCGCCTTATGGACAATTTCGGAGTGGAACAAGAGAATCAAAAAGTTGAACAATTCCAACAAAGCCGAATTGGTTGGCTTTTTAGTAAGAGGTACACATCTCGATCGAACCAGGCTAACTAGTCTCTTCAAATCAAAATTTAAAATTGATGTCATCAACTCCACCAACACCCTCAAGGTAAGCATCCCGTTAAAATATGAATGGGTGTTCATCAACCCTACTTCCGACGTCATCAATCTGGGTGGAATAACCATGGAAAGATTAAAACCAAATACAGAAAACAACAAACATCGCAAGGATACTACCTTTAAGTCCAGTAGTTCAAATCCCACTAAACCTAGAAAATAGCAGTCTAACCCTATACCGAAGCCCAACTCTCACAAAAAAAATCCAAAGCCTAACAAACAAGCTCCTGATCCAAACTGGAATTTTAAAGTTGGGACATTCCCTTTCTTCACTCCTTCTTCACTTTATACTGCCAATCGCGTATACACAAAACGTTCTTCCACACCGTCCAACCCAATTCCCAAACGTGTATCTTTTAATCTTGATCCTCCTCTCAGTCATTTAAAAACCCAACATTCCACTCAAACAAAAACGCCATACCCTAACTTTATTCGCTCTCATATTTTAAATCCCTCCCCATCTTCTAAGCTAGAGTCCCACCCTAATACCACACCACCTTCTTTTTTAGACTCCATACTTCCTCCAAAGGCAAAGTTAACCAATCACCTTATCGATTTAGGGGAAGATGGCCGGTAGGTTCACTCTCGATTAAGCCAGACTCTGTCTGTATCGACGGTATAACGAAAACCAATGCAATGGTTTCCATTCTGCAAGAAGGCCTTCCCACTAATCAAAATGATCTGCGGCAACTTTTTATACGTTTTCATGAGCAATTAGATATGACTCCTGATGATGTGGCTAATGATCTCTCTTCTTTTGCGTCTCACGTAAGCTCTACATACGCATACTACACCTTCAGCTAACACGGTCTAGTTTCAAAAACTACCATCGCTCCTAACCCACCACTCAATTCTTTGTCGAAGCCTCTCAAATATCTGTCCCTGTATTATCAAAACGTAAGAGGATTACGAACTAAACTTTCTACTATATGGTATACCTAACTTCGCAGATTCTGCCCTACGACATTGCCAGAAACTTGTTTTCGAAATACCAAGAAGGTGAAAGAGGGTCATGGTTATTAGGTGATGTTGGACATGGGCTTGAGCCGTTTTTATTAACACCTTATAGAAATCCAATCCCACGGTCAATTCAACACAAATTTAATAAAATGCACTCTTCAGCTCGTAACATTAAGCCGTTTTATATGCTTGTCTGGAACTCTACAATATCATCCAAAGAAATGTGTACAAATTATCAATGTTTGTTGTGCACTTCATAACATTTGTCATCACTACAATATAGAACATGAAGGCGATGGCAGAGCTCAGGAAAATGTAATTGGACCTGATCAAGAAAATGTGTCAAATGATATTACCTCTCTACTAAATGAAGCGCAGAGAATACGGGACGAGATCGCAAACAATATTAATCCGATTTTGCTCTAAATAAACTTAAAGATATTTCTTATGAGTAGGGTCTCTTTTGTTTAATTCATATCACAAATATTACATATATACATATGTATAACTTAAAATAAATAGTAAAACGCATTTCGTAAACATAAAACAAACTTTTTTTTTTAAACAAATTAACTTTGTTGCGCTCCATCTCCAAACGCAGCTCCTTAATCTCCAATCGACGCAATTTTATCTGTTTGTTTTTTCGGTCAAAGCTTGTTGCATTTTTAAATGATGCTCGTTTAAGTCTTTTCTCATGCCTCTCATTGTGCTGTTTATTTTATCCAAACTGCTGTAAACTTTGCGGAGGCTGCTCTCATTTTCTTTTCCGGTTTTTGCACATTGTGTAACACCTTCTATGAGTGATTTGTGGAAAATTGTTTCGCTTGTTCAGTTCCCTAGAAAAAAAATTAATCACGCTTGTATTTTGCAAATATAACTGAAAACGTTTACCTGCAAGGAGGGTTCCTTCTTACGACGTTTTGGTGTCGGAGGTAAATTTTGGCCATGTTGGAGCATTTGGTGTGACGTGCTTGGCATTTCATGATCACATTAAGATCACAGTTCGATTCCTCCTCAGCGCCATATGATGTTGTCCTGAAATGCCATCGATTACCTTATAAATGCTAAACACTCGTGCCATTGCTTCCTCCGTTTCGAAAAGGGTATATTTTTTGTTGCAGTTGCAATTTTCTTTTTTGTTGTATTACGGACCTTTTTCCACTCGTTTGTTGTTTTTACTGGAGGCCCTTAGCTATTGAGGCTTGCCCTTAGTAGTTTCCACTGATCGTCAATAGCCAATTTATCACCTTTTATAGAGCCTCTAGCTATATCGGCGTTTTTCTCCACAAGATCCAACATTGTTGTGCCTTGATTCGATGTTTTATGTTTTCCCCTAAAAAACAGTTTTTTCACTATTTTTACAGAATATTTACGCGACAAAATTTTTAATTGCTTACATTTTGCTTTCAAATCGGTTAAACCAGTTTTTCGGTTTTTTTTTTTACTACAAACCACTTAAAAACTGTTGGTCGGATTGAATCGGAAAAAAATTTCCGAAAATCGGAATCGAGAACACCAAATTTGCGAATCAAATCCGTTCGGAATTAACAACAGCGTGGAGTCGGAATTGAAATCCGAAATTCAGAACACCAACCGACGGAATCAATTCCGTTTCCGAACTAATTCGGATTTTAGAACAGCCCTGATTGATGCATTCTCTTCAATTCATTCAGTATTGCCTCCAATCAACGTCGAATTCCCCGAACGCTTGAGTCGTACGATCGGAAAACTCTATACTATTGACTTTGGTCATCACGAAATTTGAATATCCTGCAGTTTCTTCTGTGGGTTTGTATGCTATCACCTTCCGCTAGCTGCTGAAAGCTTCGTACCTGGTGATTGTGCCGCAACAGCTAAGAGCGCGTTTTTCAAAGGGCCTCGTACTCGGAGGATGTCATTTATTGTCGGCATGCCACTAGTAATTGTGAACGTTTTGTAGACTTGCAGCATAGACTAACTATACCTAGATATCAAACTTTCCAGATATTGGAAAATCAAAACCGGTTTTCTACTGATCGCCCCTATCCGTGTGATCCTGTCTGTGAATACGTGTAAATTGTCATCAATGGCAATTTCCACGCCCATTTTAATCAAAAAAATGTCGTCTCCATTACACACATTCGTGCAAATCGCTCTCATTCTAGCAATTTACAAGTAAAATTGCTCTCCTTCTAGCAAATTTTGAGAAGGTTATAGAGATGCAGAAGTGTTGGAATTCACTTACAGTGTGTCTGTTCAAAAGTTAAGGGTTTGCAAAAGTATTAGTAGAGTTTGACATCTAGTTAGTTTATCTAAGACTTACAGTCAGAGGCAAACCGAGGATAGGACGCAACCACTCTCATTGTATTTTAAAGATGAGAGCAGATGTGGGCGACTTAGTTTTACTATTCGGTTTAATGATTTGTGCATGTTCATTCTGCTCTCTAATTGTACTGACGGGAACTTCGAATTTCCATCAATCTTAGAAAAAAAGCGGACCTTTCAACTAGAAGTAAGAGTATTGATGTTAGGACTCCTTGTTATTGTCAGGAGTGACATTATCAATTATCAGAGCCCGTTTTTATGATTAAATTTGTTAACATCTGGAGTTGTAGGTACATACGCATCTTCATGTTTTGTGGTTCTGATGGAAGAACCGTACTGTGCTCAGTTTAAGTATTATACACTCCGTTTCGCTCGTGCTTTACTAGTTGCTTATAGCTCATAGAGATGGTTGTGCGATATTAGGGTACCCGGACGATTTCCTTCTGACTGAGAGTGGACTTCGCGTTTTTAGGGCATTTATCGTCCTTTAGAACGTGAGCAAAATATTGTAATTTTACGGTCCAGTCTGTAAAGTCATATTTTGAAAACTTCAAACTTCCTTATTGCACGTCTATGTATAGCCCATAAAAGGGCAGAGATCAAATGTAGCATTCGACTAGGAAGCTATGGACTGGATTTGAGCTAGTAGCGCAACAATTAAATGATGTGTGAAGTAGTGCTTGCTTTAACTCCAAGTGGTGGTTCCCCGAGCAACGGTCTAGCGTTTCTAGTGGGTTAGCAATTCGCGTTACCGAAAAATGCCCGCTATGGAAACCGACATTATGCCACGGACAAGGAATAATCGAATGATAACGACTTTTGGCTATTGTACCCGGACTAAGATTGGTTTCTGGAATGTGAAGAAGCTCCTTGACTCAGAGAGCGAACCTCAAAAAACCAAATTCGTCCAATTGGAATGGGAGTTCCTTCGATATAACATTGATACACTGAGAGTGAGTGAAGTTAGATGGTTGGACGTAGGAGAATACCAATCCCAACGTGCAACACTATGCTATTCTACTCAGGCAACCCCTTCGGCTTCCCCGTAAATCCCAAGTGGGTTTGGTGCTAACACCAACAGCTTGCAAAGTCTTAATTCCGGACTAGTGTACGGCGCGTCACCATCATACAGTGTTACTCCCCAACGAATACCTCGACAGAATATGAAAAGCACAACTTCTACAATCAGCTGAGCGCCGTATTCAACGCAACACTGAACGGAGATATCGTCATCGTGATGGGGGACCTGAATGCAAAGGTAGGGAATGACAATGAAAGGCTCAGACATGTGATCGGAAACAACGGTTTTGGCAATCGAAATGGCATTGATAAACGATTTGTTGATTTCTGCAACATCAATCGCCTGTTCAAAGGAGGTACCATGTTTGAGCATAAGACTTGCCATTGAAAGGCAATCATCGTCCAATCAAATCGACCATCTGCCGATCAGTCGACGTTTCAGATGTTGTCTTTGAGACGTCCAAAAAGAGAAGGAGACGACATGTGCAATATCACCAAAATTCCTAGATATAACATCGATCGGCTAAAGATCCATTTTGTACGTCAACAATTAAGGGATCACTTTTCGCTAGGAGTGGAAGCAATTAGCAGCACAGTACCGACAACCATCCAAGAACATTGGAACGTTGTGAAAAATGTTTTCGCATCTGGAACGGAAAGTATTGTTGGTGGATGGCAGGCAAGACATAGCACACGGCTTACCCAGGATACCTGAAGGCGGATTGAAGAACGTAGATACCTCTGCAGTAGGGAGGAACGAGCTAGATTCCCTGTATCGAAGGAAAATGAGAAAAGTGCAGCGTATCGCACGACGGACAAACGTGACCATATCAACGCTCTGGCCACATAAGCAAAGGAAATAACGAATGGAACTCTTTACAGAATCACCAAAGAGTTGAGAGGCGGTCATCGCTCTAGCAAACATCCGGATTCAGTGAAAGGCTTAGATGGCTCCGAACTCGTTTCAGATGAGAATCAGCTCAAAGGATGGAAGGAGAATTTTGCCACGGTCCTTAAACGCGTATTCGCCAGTCAGCGATGTGCCACAATTTCTCGGATTCGCACCTCCACTCTCAATTAAGGTGAGTTCGCCACCGCGATCAACGCGCTGCCGTGGTTCAAATGGTAGTGGACTGGCTTCCAAATCGGAAGGTTCGGTGTTCGAATTCCAGCCTCGCCCGAAAGACATATAATCCATTTTTTCAGTTAACGAAAATCAAGCAAGACGAGTAGTTCACTAGAAATCAACACCAAGCCAACTTCCACTAAGAATTTAGTCTACCCATTAAATGTTGGATGCCACCCATGGAACGAAACAACCACTGCACCCAAACATCTTTCTCCCCATTTTCCAAAAAAACTTAACGCATGCTGAGGCATTATAAGTGTATTCATACCCACTTGAGTGTTAAATTCTTTAAAAAAAAAAACAAGGCGGTAGGACTAGATGGTATTCCAACAGCTTCTCCGTCGAGTGGAAGAAAGGAATGATTGTCAAGCTCCATAAACAAGTTAGTCTTATGGAGTGTGAATACCAGAGAGGCATTTGCATTCTTCCCGTAGTTGCTAAGGTAATAGCCAAAGTAGTTCTTGAACGAAGATACACTCGATGACGAACAAGCAAGTTTTTGCTCAGGATCCTCGTTTTTCCGACCACATCAACGCCCTGCGGGTCATTATTAAACACTACGTTGAATACTTCACCTGCTGTACATTGATTCTGAGAAGGCCGAACCGTGTCTACAGGCAGTTTATCTGGCTTGCCTTACGCAGGACAGGTATACTAGATAACCTATGATAGGTCCGACAAGGCTGCTTTCTATCCTCGATACTTTTTTTTATTGGTGATTAGGGATGTGCTTCGTGTTACCTCATCTACTGGAAACGGAGAACTTGGCTGAATTCTTACATCTCAACTCAAACATCTGGACTACCCTGACGACGTTTGTTTATTCTCTCACAGGATTGTGAATCTGCATAAAATGACAGAGGGAGGCAAATGTTATGGGTTTGAAGATCAACACTTCCAGTACCAAAATCATCAACCACCGGACTAATCCATCAAGCTAAGTTAGAATTGCTGGACAACCGGTAGAGAGAGTAGGAGGAAGCAAGGAGGCAGGTAGATTACATTCATGGGTAAAGTATGGTTGTGATGCAAACCGCACCGACTATACATAGTGAAAACAGTTTCCTTAACATCGTGTACAAGATTTTATCTACCGCGCTGTCTCCAATCTTGTGGTTTTAGGCCTGGTGACTCCACTATTGATCAGATATTTACTTTACGACAGAATTTGGAAAAACCTAGAAAATTTAAATCGATACCAATCGCTTGTTTTCTTATTTGAGGCCCGCATAGGACAGGTTTATATAGACGAGCTTTATAGAGGCATACCAAGGTTTGATCGGCAATATCGGCATAATATTTCAAAAGTCTATACAATTAGCATACGCTGACGACATTGACATCATAGAAAGAAGTCAACGAGCTGTCACTGAAGCAGTAGCTGCGAAGAGTGGTAAATGGACGTAAAACGAAGTTTTTGCAACTACGGTTGGGACAGCAAACTGTAACTTTGAGATCGGTCTATCTGGTGCAAATTCAAACCAAGTACCACCGCAAAAATCAATTGTATGGGATATGCAGCGATCTTGACCTGGCTAAAAGAGCTAGATTTCATCGGCTTATATTTCTAGGACTGTTGTGGGAATAAATTTTAACCCTTCGATGTGATAAAGGAAAACTTCTCTAGGTGGTGGACTCAAATAGAAAGGGACCCTAGATAACTCTTTGTGCGAAACTGGAGACGTTAGCGCAAGATAAATGAAGACGGGTGGCCGTGGTGTAGTGGTACTAGCAATCGCTTCTCACTCGGAGGGTCAAGGTTCGAATCCTAGCCACGGCTACACTAACATGTAGATTTGGCTGTTGTAGAGTTTTCAATATCGAAACCAAACACACCTGAGTTTTAAACCACTGCATCACAACAATGCTTTCCTTTCTCCTCCTTCTATCTTTCCGCCCGCGCCAAGGCAACAGTAAAAGGGTATCAATAACCCCTTAGGCGCGCGCTGTTGGTTGAGGCACATACCCACCTGGGACTGTAGCGTCAAAGAAATCAGTGTAAAGTAAAAACGAACAATCCTTCTCGAGTACCAAAACCATTTCCAGTGCCAAATTGATGTCTTCTTCAATTTACTGTAAATCCAGCGAATAGTTGTAGTTGGAGTACTGCTTCTGCTAAGATGTTTTCGAGAGCGTATTGAAGATTGATTCATACCTTCGTACAGATGAAGGTCATATTTTTTTAACTCTGACCGTTATCGCAGGAAGGATAAAACACTTTGTTTCCAAAGAATCTCCAGCTCATTGCGCAGATAACTTATCGACTATGAATCGACACCATATCACAAAGTTCAGATCAATTTCCTGTAGAGATTCAATTTCGTTTAATTATCCTTTTGTTTCGCAACGTTTTCTTAAATCGACGCCCATCATTTATTAGCCTACCAGCATTTTTTTTTAATGTGAAACTTGCATCTTTGTCCATTTACTGGCTCTGTAGTAAGGCTTCAGATATTCACTAAATAGTATCTTCTAAGCGGTGCTTAACAAGAATTTGCTTCTATTCAAAGTAATCGTTTTGAATATACTCGTAAAACATTTAGAGCAGCTACTCCTTGTCAAGGAAGCATTTTCATCGAGTATGTCCCTCGAGTGCTATAAGCTGCATTTTCTTATATGCTGAAAGCAATTTGACTTAGAAATTCCAGGCTTGGAACCATTTTTGTGATTTTTTATAGTATGTACATATCTATGTTATGTACTTTGGTTCAAATATAACGCTAGTGGAATTTGGAAGTTCCTGTATTCATCTGTTATCACGTCGAAGTGAGATGAATTCTTGATTTTGATTTAACGAGCAATTTGGTCTATGGTCAGTTGATTAGAAATGAACCTCAATCATCTAAAAAGTTCTATGACTTAGTAATCGTCTATTTTGTTTGTTTTGTAGAACAGAGCAATCAACATCTTATCAGTCAAGGTCACTTTTTATTTTCGAGTAGACATAATTTCAAGCTAAGGGCTATCTAGTTTTCAAAAATAAATTTAACAAATGTATAATTACGATCATCAACTAACACATAAACAAGAAGTTTCTATTGTTTTGAAAGATCCTCAGCATAAACGACATCGCCCCTCTTAACATTACCCCTATTTCTCAAACCCAATTGAATGCCCATCACTGGAGATTTAGTTGGAGCACCACGAATAACTCGGTATCTACAAAAAAGGAGAAATATATAACAAACTTGCAGATAGTGAATAAGTTCTGTCTTACGTTTTCAAGGTGGCTAGTGGTTCACCCTCAGCATCACGTTCTGCCGAATATGGATTAATATTTGGCATAATGCACCTGAAACAAGGTCCTACGTTTCGGAAGATTGCCTCTTCACCGATCCTGATCCATTGCCAGTGATCTTCAACATATGGACTTCCTGATGTCTTTATATAGAAATTTCCACGGAACTGTAGAGGAACAACTTTGTTCTTCAATTTTGTATTTAAATGTTGCACTGAGTCATTGTTGATTAGCATGTAACTGGACACATCTTGAAGCGCACCCTGATATTACAAAAAAAGAAGGTGAATTTCAATATCTCCAGATAATTGAATATTACTTACAGTATCCTGCTTGGTGCAGACGCCATTCTTAAGATTGCTATCAATTGGCCTTGTTGGAATTGGGTAGGGATAGTAAACTAAACGCAACCCTTCAGGTTTATTTAAAAGGTACTGAGAGAACCACTTGTGATACTCATCCCCACAATCCATTACTGTAACATTAACGCCAAAGATAAGGGATTGAATATCTCCCTTCGACTCCTCGCCAATAACGGAGAAATCAAAGTCTAAATCATCCATTCCAGGTGCAGAGATAATCATTCTTGATCGTCCGACAATTTTTGGTTTAATATTTACCATCTTTGGATAGGCACGAGCTGAGACCATTTGTCCACTGGTGTCGATCAGCATTAAAGACCTGTCCTTGATGTCACCTTCGCGAACTCCAAGATTTTCACAAAGGCCTTCATTCAGTTCAACTGCCCCACATGACTTTATGGGGAAAAAGAAGAACTCTTCAAGTACTCCGACTTTTTTCCATGTGCTTGGTATGACTTCTTTCTTGGCATATTTGTAGTACATGTAGGAAAGACCAGAGAGTACTGATACTCCAAGGCCAGCACCTACACTCATCAACATCCCGGCCTTAGATTGTGTTGAGTCTTAAAGAAATTGAAAAAAAAAAAGACCGTGCAAACGGGATCTAAACATTTTGTTGTAAATGAAGATCATGTAGACTTACTTGCCATTTTAGTTTCTTTTGAACACTTTATTTGCCTCGCTTCTCACTCTACTTTGCTGGTGATCTTACAATTGACACTGTAATTGAATACTAAGTGATAACTCTTGAATAGAGGGGGGATAGAATAAAAACAAAAATGCGTCGCACTGCAATCTCTGATCGAGACAACGATGAGCTTTCGAATATTTTGCTGGAGTGACGCTGACGATAACATTTGGGTGCTATAAATAGTAAGCTTTGTAAATATGCAGCGCGACGTACAGTGTTGTCGCTGGGAAATTTAAAAAGTGGCTCAAATAAAGGGTCCCAGTTCTATGATATTTCATCAATGTGAACGGGCTGGTGTTCAGCCACGTTCTGTAAGCTTCTTTTTATGGAAACTTGAACTGACTACTCTACACCGTATACTGCTGTCACTTCTGTGGAGATTTTATATATCGATGGCACCCGATAGCATAATCTGACCTTGTTCTATGGCCCACTTGCAGACATTGGATGTACGTGGTTATACAGTTCAAATCATTACTTTTGAGTATTGGAACGCGTGCAACGCGTCTCCACGAAACATAAATATGCCAGACTAAATTTCAGACATTTCGTCTGACATTTTGTTTTTTGACAGGTGGGCAAATTACTACATGACATTTCATTCTGCGAGTGTAGGTGTGGCTGAGTAGGTGTGAACCTCGTTCTATAATAGACTACGCACTATCATTTCTCATTATTTAATTCCAGACTATACACTATCATTCCAGGAATGACATTTGTGCGAAAATTCCCTCAATTTTTCTTGTTCATTATTGAGTTTATCTTCTTTGAGTGCGGGTGTTTGATTTTTTTTTTTTAAATTAATAACAAAGAAATTGCTTGCGTATGTATTATTATTGCTCTAACAACAAAAAGAAAAATTAATCGAAGTGGGTGAAGAAGTGGATTGCTAAAAGACATACATATACACACTGCAATCTTATTCGAGAGGTCCGGAACACAGAAGCACAGGACTATCAAAATTATTTTAGAATGAGTGCTAATAACTACAATTATTTATTAAGCCTAGTTGGTCCTTTAATCAAAACAGAACACCCATTTACGAGTAAGAAGTACAATAACGCCTGATGAGAGACTAGGAATAGCGCTAAGGTCTTTCGCCAGTCTACAGTCCTGAAAATTGTTATTGAAACGTCTTAAGCTATAAATATTGTATTAAAACATTATATTGCTCTAAGTGTTGAGAACGATAAGTAGAACAAGGATGTATTGTTACCCATATTAAATTTTAGATGCCACAGAACAAAGAGGACTGGAGAAAAATAAGTATGGATTCCGGACGAAAATGGAATTTCTTTAACGGTCTTGGAGCCATCGATGGAAAGCGGATTGCTATTCGACGATCTCCACATTCAGGATCTGTAAGGTGTCAGTTGGCCACGGAGGCATCCAAGATGCAGGAGTAGTTGGCAGTGGCACGCTCGCGGTTGCTCGGCTCTAGCTCGTCGGGTTGGGTTGGTTCTTGCCACTACTCCGTACATCGCAACTCAACTTACCTTTTTGTTTTCGTGCCGGGTTATAAAAAAAGAGAAAACAAAGATAGCCTGGAGAAAGCTACGTTATTTTACGGACGGACTTAAAAGATAGGAGGAGAGAGAGATGATAGAAGAAAGAGGAAATGAGAAAGCAAGATCACTTCTGTGTGCTATCACCACTGTGCAAGACCGGGACTAGCGCGATGTAGCTAACTAAACCTACACTAACCTAAACCCTAAATACCGAACTTAAATATCGACTTATAACTAGACCTAACGCTAACTTAACCCTACGTACCCTACACCGAATGATGTGTCCCAGTATCACACAGCGATGACAGCTCGTTACGACCTGAAATAAGCCAGGTGTTGTTGGCTGAGGATGGCCAACCCACCCTTATCGCACTTGGATGCGACCAATTGCTACCATTCTGGCCAGATCTGTGAATGGTAGCCCCTAACGAAAGTTCCTCCCAGTCTCCACCTGAAAGAAAAAAACAGCGGAGGTCAGTCCCGTCATTTCCTGTCATGTCGTCATCGTTTGTGCGTCATGTCTAGTCCCAGTCGCCCCATCGAAGGACGGTCGGTCCGCCCATCCACACACCACTTGCGACAACGGCTTTATTCCATCATTTTAATAAAAAAAACCTTAATTCAATTCATGACAATAATACTCGGGTTTATTAACAAAAGGAAATCCACAAAATAAAACTTAATAACTAATACGACCTTTTTTTTTTTTTTTGAATTCTATTTAATTTTTGTATTCTATTTAAAAAAAACTTCTATAAGGAAGGCTACTGTTATTCTAGCCACGGAACTTATGTACATACTTAGGACTTACCGCATTTCAGATCCCTCGTAGTTCTGGCGCCAGCACTTGAAGAACCTTTGAAATCTCAAAAAATATTTTTTTTTCTCGCGCACAAAACTAAATTTAAATAAAATTCAAAAAAAAAAATAATTCAAAAAAAAACAAACTCGCTTAACCCTAACCTTACTCTAAACAATTTCAAAAGAAAACTCAAATCTATGACTTAACCTATTCGGAACTAGAGACTATTCTTATTCACTAAATTCCAAAAATCTTTTTTTTTATTTCTATCTTTTTATTTTTATATATATATGTATGTATGTATATGTACATATGTACTTTTTGTTTTTTGTTATTATTATTTTTTTTTTTTTTTTTTTTTTTTTTTTTTTAATAAAAGGAATGTTTTTTTTTTTTTTTTTTTGTCACTGTGTCTGTCGCTGATTCCACAATATTTTTTTTTTCTGCGTTGAATGTTTTGTTTGTTGTTGTTGTGGTGGTTGTCCCGCGGAGCACCTCTTGTCGGCGATGTAGCTTTGTAAGTTATGGGGTGGGGGATCGTATTTCGCACTACGATTTTTTTTTTTTTTTTTTTTTTTTTTTTTTTTTTTTTTTTTTGCTAAAAGGCTGACGCTACAGGCTCGAAAGCAGAGTGTGAGTGGTCGTGAACATTCTGAATTCGTAAAAATAAACCAAGGAGGCCTTTTACAAGAACTGTTCAGACGAGCGTGCCTATTCCTTTGATACGTGGTGCAAGGGCCCACTCCCTGAGATACTCCTTTTCATTTAAATCCTATATCTACGAACATCACAATCTATGCTTACAGAAAACCTCTCACATTTACCTATCTAACTTATACTAATATCACAGCTAAATTCCTAACCTAATAAATAAATAAATAAGTAAAATAAAATATAATAAATAAGTTAATGTAAATGACTAGAAGGAAAGATAAATAAATAAATAAATAAATAAGTCTATGAATAAATAAAAATATAAATAAATATAATATAACTAAGTAAAATAAATAAATAAATAAAATAAATAAATAAATAAAATAAATATGTGTATAAAATAAATAAATAAATAATAAATAAATAAACAGATAAATAAAAAAAAACATCCAGCAACAGCAGGTAGAGTGCGTCAAGTTTTTATCAGGTTCCCCTTATGAAGCTAGGAATGGAGATCTTTTGCGTGGAAAATGCCCACGCTCTCTCCATTTTGGGTGCCAACTTCATAGAGGGAATTGCCTATCACCCTTAGTATAACTGATTTTAAAAATTTGGGTCCTAATTTGGCGTTGTAACTATCAGCTAAACTACTTTGCTTAAAATTGCGTCTATATATTATTTGTCCTACCTTATATTTTATATCCTTACTCCTAGTATTATACGATCGCGTCGCCTTGTCATGTGCTAGCCTTAGATTGTCAAAGATTTTCCTTCGTATAAGCTCTAATTTGTCATTCTTTTCTAATACTTCAGTGCTCAGATATTTCACTACGTCTAGTCTCTTTAATATTTCATATGATTTGGCATGTTGAATCATATGTGTCCCGAAAATGGCATAATACGGCTCAAACCCGATCGAATCGTGCACCACGCTCCTCAAGGAAAATGCCGCGTCGCTCACATGGAGGTCCCAGTTCTTCTGGTCATCCTGTATATATGATCGTATTTTGGCCAGTACAGACCGGTTGACCCTCTCTGACGCATTAGCTTGAGGAGAGTAGAGCGCGGTTCGAACATGTTTGACGCCATATTTTCCTAGGAAACTGTCAAACAACTCGGAGACGAATTGTTTGCCGTTATCCGAATGCACATACTCGGGCACACCAAACATATGAAATACACCTTCCTCTAAATATTTAACTACCTCTACTGCTGTTGCCTTCCTTACTGGTTTCAAAAACACAAACTTAGAGAAATGGTCCAACACGATAAAAATATGGGTATTCCCGTTCTTAGTTCGCGGATAGGGTCCAAGAAAATCAATATATAGCCTTTGGAAGGGCCGCTCCGTAACGACTTGTTGTCCCATCGGCGGTCTAGATACCGTATTGAGTGGCTTGCAGCACTTGCAGACTTCGCAAGACTTGACGAGATTCTGGACATCAGATACCATACCTGGCCAGAAGTACATCTGCCTCAGGCGAGCAAGAGTCTTGTGAATCCCGCCATGTCCAGCGGCTGGTGCAACATGTGCTGCAGCCACCAAGCTCTCGCGCAACTCCCTCGGAATCCAGAGTTTCCAGGATAGGTCGTCTTGTACCGGGTCTCCTGTTCGTATGTCAGTTCGCTTATACACAAATCCGTCTGAGACGCATGTGTCAGGAAGTCGGTCCTGGTTTTCTGTTACGATTTTCTTCAACTCCTCATATTCCTCTGACGAAAAATATGGGGAGTTGAGATCAACCTGCAGAATGTCGGATTGGGTACTGATCTCTTCCATGTGGGCGCGTGAGAGAGTATCGGGCACTACGTTTAAGGTACCCTTTCTATGCTCGATCTCGAAGTCGAAGCCCTGAAGTTTCAGGCTCCACCTGGCCAAGCGACCAGACAGATCCTTCTGTGTCATCAACCACTTCAGACTAGCGTGATCGGTTATAATAGTAAAGGGTAAGCCCTCAACATAGGCTCTAAACTTCTTCACTGACAACACGGCCGCATAGCATTCAAGCTCTGTGACGCTATAATTCCGTTGCGCGGAATTTAGCTTCTGAGACATGAATGCTATCGGTCGTTCGTTTTTCTCTGCGTCCACCTGGAATAGCACACTACCCACTCCAGTCGTCGAAGCGTCGCACTGTATGTAGAAGCGTCTCTTAAAGTCCGGATTTGAGAGTATGGGTGCGGACACCAAAGTCGCCTTAAGCTTGTCAAACGCGTTCAGCGCGTCTTCTGTCAAAGTAAAAGCTTGTCCTTTCTTAAGGCAGTCTGTCATAGGCGCGGATAGTCCGGAGAAGTTTGGAATAAACCGCCTATACCACCCTGTCATTCCTAGAAACCGACGGAGTTGCTTAGGAGTCTTCGGTACCGGAAATTTCTCTACCGCCGACACCTTGTCCGGGTCTGTCTTAAGACTGCCATCGCCAACTATGTATCCCAGATACTTTATTTCGCGATAGCAAAATTTGCTTTTTTCGACGTTGATCGTCAATCCTGCTTCCCTCAAACACCTGGCCACCTCGGATAGTAGTTTGGCATGAGATTCAAAATCTGGAGAACAAACCAAGAGGTCATCGAGGTAGACAAAGACATTCTCCTTCAACCGATGGGGAATGACTTTGTCCATTAGCTGACACATTCTCTGGGCAGCATTACACAGCCCGAACGGCATGACCGTGAACTGGTAAAGTGGCCGCCCCGGGACTGTGAAAGCTGTCTTCTCCCTTGATTTGGCCTCCAGAGGAATCTGCCAAAACGCGTCTTTTAAATCAATACCGGAGATGTACCTGGTATCTTGGAGGCGACTTAGTAAGCCGTCGATGTGAGGAAGAGGGTAGGCATACTTTTTGGTCACGGCGTTGACCTTCCGTGAATCTAGGCATAGACGATTCTTCCCCGGTTTTCTCACCAAGACTACTGGCGAACTCCAAGCACTACTGCTTTCTTCAATTACCCCTAGTTCAACCATTCGATCCAGCTCGTCATATAAGAGTTTTTGTATCGCTGGCGAAATGGGGTAATGTCGTTGTTTGATAGGAGCTTGGTGGTCGTCTACCTCAATCACATGCTCTAGAAGCTTCGTCTTGCCTAACCCCAGGATTGCGAACGACGGAAAAAGTTGTTTCACCCTCTCCAACTGCTCGGTTTGTGATTGGGTAAGCGCTTGGATTGGGGAATCGTTTCCGGTCGGCGATGGCAAGTCTAGTCCCGATATAATGTTAGGAGCGACCGCGAAGCTCTTCCAAAAGTCTACCCCTAAATATAGTGATTGTTGTAAATTCGGGACCACGAATATTTCTAGGTCCCTCGTTTTGCCATGCCATGATACAGGGGACGTAAACCGTCCAAGTATTTTCTGATGGTTGCCATCAGCTGTCCGTATATCGGTCGTCATGTTTGTCAGGGTAATGTTATGTCTCTTCAAAAAGTCAAACGCCCCTTTTCCCAAGCAGGTTATGGACGCACCACTGTCTAGCAGACCGAGGACATCCTCTCCCGCAATATTCACTTGGGCGAACGGTCTGTTGTCATGTCGTGTTGTTATCACAGTTTCGAGTATTCTCTTTAGTCGTCGTCTTTTTATTGCACATTTTTCCCTTAGCCTATGTATTTTTTTATATTTTCTAGTATTCTCCACAGGCACTGTCACTTCTTCTCCGAAAATACGCTTCCTCGCTTCGTTGTATTCCACTATCCGTTGGTGGAGGGTCTTCCGTTGAGGAGGATCGGGACACGTCTGTACTGTGGGTGTCGTTGGGTCACGCTGCAGAATGCTTACTGGCTGGGTTTCTCGAGGTTCGCCGGGGTTGTGGTCGGTTTCGACGGATGACCCCCGGCATTCCCGCCGATCTTCAGGTTTCCCTGACACTTAGTACAGTGGAAATTAATGTTCCCTTGCCCACAACTGAAGCAAGTCAACATATGGAATCCGGAAGGACAAGCCTGTGGATTCGTCAAATTTATCGTCGGCTCAGTTTTGTAGACGTTCGTTCTTTCTTTTGTTGGTCGGTCAGGTTTAGTGTAGTTGTTGGGTCTACTTGTCCGTTGATTTTGTAGAGCCGCTACCTCAAAGTCGTCATTGTCCGAAAAATCTTGCGGAGGTTCGTGTAAAGTTGCTCGTCTATGAGTATGTAGTTCGTCGATCTCCGTCACGTGACGTTTGTATCGTTGGTCCCTAGTTGTTAAGTATTTCTCTGCTCTTCTACACTCATCGCGCAGGTCTTGTATACTCCGTATGGAGCACCCGAAGATGAGTGTAGCGACACGGTCTTTAATGTTGTGTCGCAGTATGTCTACCAGGTCCAGTTCGTGCGGTCGGTTGGTCATATGGATTGTCATCGACCGTATGTCGGCGTAAAAGTCGTCGAATGTCTCATGAGGCAACTGTTTCCTATCCATGATGGACCTAAGAATTTCGTGGTCCCGTCGTCCGTCTCTAAATTGTTTGATCAGCTCAGCTTTAAGATCGCGGTAGCTGAGCTGCTCATCTCCCCCGATTTCCTCTAGGTATTCCCAGTACCATCTTTCAGCCGGGCCTGAAACTAAGTGATGGAACTGGGCTAGCAACTGGTCAGAAGACACCCCATTCTTCCTCTTCAGAGTTTCAATCCGAAAGATGAAACTCTCTACCGGCATTGTCTTGGATGTGCCGTCGAATTTGATCCCCCACTTATGGATGCTAGTGCTCATCCTTCGGGCATCGTCGCGGTAGCAGTCTCCTGGAATGTCCTGGGCCCTGTCCATCTCTGGTAATCGAGCATTTCGTCGGTCACTGTGGGTGTAAGTCCTGTTGTGGTATGGAGGCGATTCGGGTGTGTCTTGTCGGTCCCTAGTATTGTTTAGGCGTCTGTTAGTCGTCGTCATGTTACCCTTGGAAGATGAGGCAACTGAAAGCTCGAGACAGCTTATCTTTTCGCTCATGATGGCAATGCTCTTTTCGAACGTTGCCATCATGGCGGTCATCCTGTCGTCGAGCTTCGACATTACGTTGTCCTCTTCTCTTTCCATCTTCCTAGGGTAGGCGTTTTGTGGTCTGTATGTCCTTTGGCTGTCCTCTGGTTGTTTCTGTCTACGTACGTTGTGGTCTTCGTCTTCGTACATTGTTCTGCGCCTCCCTCCTGGTCGTCTCTCACTATGTTCGTCGTATGCTTCGTACTGTCCAGTGTAAGTTTCGTAGGCGTCTTGGCGTTTCATCGGTACTCGTTTGCTTGTCGATGCTCGTGTTTGTCGATGCTCGAAGTTCTCATCTTCCGAGGGATGAGAGCCAGATTCTTCTCCGGGAATTTCCGGAATCCCTGTCAACACAGGAACCGCCTTGTGGGTTGTTGGTTCTGCGGCTTCATTTGTGTTTTGACGATCTGGACTAAATCGCAGAAAGTCGTGCGAGATCGTCGTGAGGTCCAGGACATCCGCTCCGGGTTCGGCATTTTCCTTGGACCGCATTTGTCGATGGTTACCCATTCTCCACCTGTCATTTTTCCACGGAGAGTGGGTTGCTACTCCTAGGAGGCTGCTGTCCGAGCTGTCCCTTGGAGCTCTCCGTTCCTCTTCAAAACCGAAACCTCCAATAGCTACATCGCCCGAAGAAGTGTCCCTAGGGACTGCCCCTGTATCTTTATTCATCGTAGATAACGACAACAAAAGCAATGATTTATTCTGACTTACCTTTAACTTTTGTTCAACAAGTGGATCAGAGTATTTCTTAATAATTAATCTTTTATATAAAAAAAAATTTATTACCCGAAACTCGCGAGAAAAAAAAATTGAAATTCAATGTCTAACAAATATGCAAAAAAAACTAAAAAAAGGAAAATCAGATTATCAAAAAAATTAAAGAAATGTATGTATGTATGGTAATTCACAAAAAAATAAAAAAATAAAATCAAAAAGGTATCTAATAAAAATAAAAAAAGAAAATAAGTGGCTAACTCAATAACACGAAAAGTAAAGAATTGATTTGTTGATTGCTGAATTTTATTAATCGCGTTGGTGTGTGGAATTTGGGGAACCGATTTTCCAGTCACTGTCGATGGGTACTAAAGTCGGTATAAGTATAGTACGTAATGTACTGTCTTGTCACATATTGTGGAGACTGGTATTTCAGTATCGCAACGAGTGCTGAAGCATGACCCTTATCTTCCCTCCACACTGGGTATATGGCTGAACCACATCCCAGGCTGGCAGAGAATGTCCAGGTTATACTTCAACACGACTAGAAGTTCGTGATCTCAAGCCCACGCCTCACGATAAGTCACCCTAAGGCTAACTGTATCGGACAGCAGTCAGCTTATCGACCTCTCACTTCTAGTCCGCTTTTGGATTCTTTACAGACTTCCGATTACCTCACTAAGTCCCTTAGCTTCTCGCCTGGAGACCGGACAGCCACCGTTGATCTGCTCAGAAACCAAAAGCATAATCAGAATGTGATCCTGGAGAATAAAAGATAGATAGGAAAGAAAAAATTTTGAAAAAGAAAAAAACTAGCGGACTAGCCGTAAACGTTGGGCGCCATTGTAAGGTGTCAGTTGGCCACGGAGGCATCCAAGATGCAGGAGTAGTTGGCAGTGGCACGCTCGCGGTTGCTCGGCTCTAGCTCGTCGGGTTGGGTTGGTTCTTGCCACTACTCCGTACATCGCAACTCAACTTACCTTTTTGTTTTCGTGCCGGGTTATAAAAAAAGAGAAAACAAAGATAGCCTGGAGAAAGCTACGTTATTTTACGGACGGACTTAAAAGATAGGAGGAGAGAGAGATGATAGAAGAAAGAGGAAATGAGAAAGCAAGATCACTTCTGTGTGCTATCACCACTGTGCAAGACCGGGACTAGCGCGATGTAGCTAACTAAACCTACACTAACCTAAACCCTAAATACCGAACTTAAATATCGACTTATAACTAGACCTAACGCTAACTTAACCCTACGTACCCTACACCGAATGATGTGTCCCAGTATCACACAGCGATGACAGCTCGTTACGACCTGAAATAAGCCAGGTGTTGTTGGCTGAGGATGGCCAACCCACCCTTATCGCACTTGGATGCGACCAATTGCTACCATTCTGGCCAGATCTGTGAATGGTAGCCCCTAACGAAAGTTCCTCCCAGTCTCCACCTGAAAGAAAAAAACAGCGGAGGTCAGTCCCGTCATTTCCTGTCATGTCGTCATCGTTTGTGCGTCATGTCTAGTCCCAGTCGCCCCATCGAAGGACGGTCGGTCCGCCCATCCACACACCACTTGCGACAACGGCTTTATTCCATCATTTTAATAAAAAAAACCTTAATTCAATTCATGACAATAATACTCGGGTTTATTAACAAAAGGAAATCCACAAAATAAAACTTAATAACTAATACGACCTTTTTTTTTTTTTTTGAATTCTATTTAATTTTTGTATTCTATTTAAAAAAAACTTCTATAAGGAAGGCTACTGTTATTCTAGCCACGGAACTTATGTACATACTTAGGACTTACCGCATTTCAGATCCCTCGTAGTTCTGGCGCCAGCACTTGAAGAACCTTTGAAATCTCAAAAAATATTTTTTTTTCTCGCGCACAAAACTAAATTTAAATAAAATTCAAAAAAAAAAATAATTCAAAAAAAAACAAACTCGCTTAACCCTAACCTTACTCTAAACAATTTCAAAAGAAAACTCAAATCTATGACTTAACCTATTCGGAACTAGAGACTATTCTTATTCACTAAATTCCAAAAATCTTTTTTTTTATTTCTATCTTTTTATTTTTATATATATATGTATGTATGTATATGTACATATGTACTTTTTGTTTTTTGTTATTATTTTTTTTTTTTTTTTTTTTTTTTTTTTTTTTTTAATAAAAGGAATGTTTTTTTTTTTTTTTTTTTGTCACTGTGTCTGTCGCTGATTCCACAATATTTTTTTTTTCTGCGTTGAATGTTTTGTTTGTTGTTGTTGTGGTGGTTGTCCCGCGGAGCACCTCTTGTCGGCGATGTAGCTTTGTAAGTTATGGGGTGGGGGATCGTATTTCGCACTACGATTTTTTTTTTTTTTTTTTTTTTTTTTTTTTTTTTTTTTTGCTAAAAGGCTGACGCTACAGATCTTTATATTACAACTATAAGAAGTTTTTCAGCATTGTACTTATGGCTGTGGTCAATGCTAATTACGAGTTCGTTGGTGCGCATTTCGGATGGAGGAGTAATTTTTTACTCACACTTCTGGCAGTTATTTATCAATTACTTGAACATTCCTGAAGCAAATTTTTTTTGCCAGCGTCAGAATCGAAATTACCCTTTGCTTTTGTTGGTTACGACGCATTCCCTATGACTGAAAACCTTTTAAAACCCTACACCAAACAAAATTTGAGTGAGAAACAACGGATATTTAACTATCGCTTAAGTCGTGCTCGGCGAGCACTGCTTTTGGAATACTGTCTTCTCGGTTCCAAATATTCGAAAAACCTATGCGTTTAAATCCTCAAAAAGCTGCATTAGTGACAATGACCTGTTGCTACCTTCATAATTTTTTGATAAAGCAAAATAAAAAACAATATGCTTGGAAATCTATTATGTTGTATGAAAATATCCTGGAAGGACAAATTATAAAAGGAAAAGATAGGGTAGATCTTCTTCCGTTAAGAATTGCACAAAATCACAAGAATTATCAAACTGCAAAAGAAATTCGCGATAAATATTTCGATTATTTCAATAGAACAGGACAAGTTCCTTGGCAACAAAATTTTATGTAAAACCATTGACAAAATAAAATACGATTTTTGTAATAAAAGAATTAATGTTTATTTTCTTAAAAATTATTGTTCACTGACACTAAAATTGTGACCTTCATAATAGCGATTCAAGTCTACTAATACTGCCGGAAATGATGTATTTTGTGATTTGTATAAGCTTGGAATATTCTAAAGCGCTGGTGACGGAGTAAATGGACGTTGAACTGACGTTGATGGACAAGATGCACTTGATGAATATGGGCTTATACCAGCCAATGGAGATGGGCTATGAGTGAAAACACGTAATTTATATGGAGTTGATGTGAAAGACATTGGAGAAGAATCCGATTTTTCTGCGAGCATTGCTCCATGCCTTATTTATTCTTCTTCTTCTGGGACTGCTTCTGCCATTTGTGCTTCAAAGAAAATATCGTTTATCTTCTTTTCCACAATCAGTTGACGTTTACGGCTTAGAGTTGGTAATTTATCTGCCCATGTCCTTGCAGTGTTGAGGAGCTGATCTTCTTCCTTGTTTTTTTTTCGCAGTTTTGTCCTTAGCTAAATACTCGCACGCCTCTTCCTGTTTGTTTTTTTTGGAATAGGGCTGTGCACTGTTTCATTACACAAATAAAATATGGATTGAATAATAATTAGTACATGATTATTTAAGAACATATATTGTTTTATTTACAGCTCCATCCTCATTTTCGAAAGAGTCGGATATTGTCGAAAATGATGGCACTGGTTTCTCCAGATGGCTTAAAAAATTCATCGATTCAAAGCACCATAGCGAAGGAACATACACGTTGTCTAATCCAGCACCAGAGGATTCGGATGGCCTGATTTTTTTCAAACCCCTTCCGAAAAGTACACCGAGGTGCATTAATTTTTCATTTCACTTCAGCTAAACACGCATCTTCCCTATATTTTCGCAAAACTTTTATCAACTCCTCGTACGGAACACTTTTAACAGCTTATTCTCAAAATAATCTTCGTTTTCAAAGAATGCTGTGACTTCTGTAGCAATTAATAAATTCCTCCAAAATTTTCTTCCGAAACGATGCGAACACGACTTGTGCAAAATGCCGAATTATGGAATTTGCCTACACATTATCATTTCTGATGCATCATTCCAGCAAAATCTACGACAAATTTCAACCCTAATCATTCTCGCCGTCATTATTTTTACATCATTCCAGCGAAAATGTCATTTCAAAAATGATAGTGTGTAGCCTAAATACGACATACGCCACTCAGACATCTTTGTTTCTTTGTTTATTTTTTTTTCACCCATCCGAAGTCAAACTGACAAGCGCTGTCAAAAAAATTTCAGGGTTGAAGTCTACATAGATCTATAAAAACCAGACATTTATTTCATGCAATATTTCTTGTCTGCAAACTACCGTCAAACAGCAATACTTTGACCAGTGATGACAATTTTGACCGAAATTGACAAAACTTTTATTTTAACGCTAGCGTCATCTCTCTTTGAGATAATTTAGTGCAGTAAGCGAGGATCGGAACTTAAATATATCTCCTGAGTTAAAGTAAGTTGTGGTGAAAATATTCAAATGCGTCTGGTAACATTCAAAAGTGTCAGTGCAAGTTTTATGTGTTAATTTTAGATACTTAAAGAAGTTACAAGTTTTTAATTAAAAAGCTGTGTTATGCTCTTGAATATACTCAGAGTAAGTAGAATACAATTTTTTCTTTTAATTGAGGTATAAATCGTGACGATTCGCCGTTTGGTTCAGGTTTTATGCTTAATGTCTTCCTAAAAACTCACCACATTTGAGTTATGGTCTGCTCATATTGCATTTTTTTTTCTGAACCTAGGTTTTAAATCTATAAAAATGTCGCATGCAAAAGATGTTCGGAAGAAGGAATAGAAGAGGCCATAAATTTAATAGAAAAAAAAGAAATTTCAGTTAAGAAATGTACTAAGCTATTTGGCACTGCCAAGCGCACATTAATTAACAAACCGCATGCAAAGCATGGGAAAAAATTTGGAAGGCCCTCTATTTTTTCAAGCGAAGAAGAGAAAGTTCTTGCAAGGACCATTACCACCACAAGCGAATGGGTCTTTCCATTCTGGATGTTAGATGTGCAAAAAGTTGCTACAAATTATCTCGAAAAACGCGATAGTAAAAAGTACAATTTATTAAGCAAAGATTGGCTGTCAGGTTTTCTCAAGAGGAATAAAGCCAAAATTTGAAACAATCTAAAGCTACGATAACTAAAAATGACATTGAGACATACTTTAATTATTTCAAAAATATTTTAACATTCGAAAACGGGGAAGATATTTTACCACAATTTATTTTTAATTATGATGAGACCCCGGCTCTCAAAAATGCGTTTTTAAAAAAGGTTGTAAGTATCCAGAGAGGATAATGGACAGCTCGAAGAGCAGCATATCTGTCATGTTTTGTGGCTCAGCTGGTGGAGAAATATTGCCTCCATACGTTGTCTACAAATCAGAGCAATTGTGGGAACAATGGATGCAAGGTGGGCCAAAAAACACCAAATATAACAGAAGCAAGTCAATTGGTTTGATGCTTCCATATTTTTAAATTTGATAGCTGGCTTTAAAAAATGTGGGATTGTTCCGCTCGATCCTCAACATGTTTTGAGCATAATGCCGAATGAAGCAAGCGCGCAGGAGGCCTCAGAAAATGTTTCTTCATGTGTTATCAATATGTTGAAAGAAATGCGTCAAGGTAAAGATGATTCGCTCGCAAGAAAGAAAAGGAGCAAAGTTAAAGTGATACCTGGTAACCTAATAAGTATAGAAGAGCTACAAAGAGGTCCAATCCAGAATTTGGTAGAAGCTTCAGTTTCTAATGAACGATTGGAGTCACCATGTTCTGATATCTTGCCACAAGTTGGGAATAAAGTGGAAGTGGGAATCGAATTACTCTTAGCAGAGCCGCTTAGCTCTTCTTCATCACTAGCAGACTTAATGAAAATATTTCTAACCAACAAAGTAGAATAAGGTAAGATCTTCAATTTATTTACTTTAAAAAGGACTAGTCCTTTTATATGTTTTTTTTATCTAAACTCTTACAGAAACCGAGACTTATTTAGACCTAATTTTCGGTACAAAAGAATTTTCCTAAACTTTTGTGTTCCTAAAGAAATATTATTTTGTATTTACTTTTGATTTTTTTTTTTTTATTCTGAAGTTTTTGAAGCATAAAATATATTTAAAGCCCAGGAAAAAACAGCTGTTGTTTATTTTTTTATTAAAATCATAAAAAATATTTGAATATTTCTACTTAAAAAAGTTTCGGTCAAAGCTAAAATTTTCGGGGTAAAACTTTGACCGGAACCTTTTTCGTTAATAAATTAACGTGCAGCAGTCTTAAACATTCGAAATTATTGAAATCTTGTTGGTATGGCAAGTCCCACGGGAGTGTGGTGAAGTTTTCGTATATATTGTCTGCTTTGGAACCTCTTTAAAGGTTTACAATTTAAAATCGGTCAAAATATTACTGTTTGACGGTACCCGTCTCCACTGGAAATTTTGATTTCATGAAAATTTTCTCAACATCAGCGATGTATCGTGGAGACGCGGTGTTATGCAGAGTATGATTCTGAGTTTTTAGCTTCATTTTCCGACTGATGTTGGTATCATTTGCTTGGGTTCGTTTGGCCAAAGCGATATGTTTCTACTGGCCAAATTCATCAAAATTCAGAATGAGGAAGATGGCACAGGAAGTTGTTCAAAAACTAAATATTGCTTTCACTAACGTTTCCAATTGACGTGTCTTGAAAGAAAAAACGCCTGCAGATCTCTCATTCGGTAGTGGAGTGCAGATTTGCAGCGACTAGGTCGGGAAGCCTGAAAATGTCAAAATCTTTACAGATCGATGCAGAATTAAGAGAGTGTCTTCTATAGGGACTTTGCGAAAATATTGAAACACTCGGTAAAACCTGGCCAAGTCATCAAAAGGGGCAAATCAGGTGGATCGGAATCATAGGTGCAAGTGATCTGTGTAACACAATACTCCATATCATATACGGATGTGTATAAGCCCATGGTTGCGGTGATGGATGAGACCATTGAGTAGGCTGTTGTCAGCTGACGTGTGCAAGTCCATGATATCCCAGCACTATCATAGCTACTGAACGTTTGACGAACAGCGATGGCACCCCCTATACATAAAATACATATGAAAAGATGACAACAGGATCACCAAGAGCTTCAGAAGACAGAATTGGAGGTATACTCGACAAGAAGAATCACGCGACGGATATTTATATCGACATTGAGGGTATTTTTGACAACGCAAATTATTTAACAGGGTCAGACAACTCGGCGTAGATGTATAACCACTTTTGTGGATAAGAGCAATACTGGGAACAATGGATACGAATGCTGAATGCGGCCAGCATGTGAGGCTGCGGTTAAATATTTATTGGGCGGGTCGGTTGTCTGGTGGGACAAGCTTTCATGTAACCGCGTGGCTTTACCAGACTATCTCGGATCTACGTCGGCTTTAATAACAAACACTAGACACACTCATGAATCTACCTCTGCTTGATATTTGTATGAAGGGAAGTAGCTTTAAAGTCATCCTTAATTTAAAAAGAAGTGGTCTTTGGAACAACATGGACTGGAGTTTTGATGATCTCTGTCTCTTGACTGTCGTCTTATAGACATACCATTTTTTACTGCGAAAGTACGAAATTGACTTTCTTAAAGCCCAGGAATGGTATCGGCTAGAACTCAAGATGTGAAAGAAATGCAGTCGTCACCGATCTCCTCCAAAACCGATCTAGAACATGGTGTTGGTTTCTTGTTGGATAAAGACAACGTTAGATTTCATTCCTAGTTAGGAAAACTTGCGTCTGTTTCCCAAGCGGTGTTATACGCGACTACAGGGTGAATGACTCGAACTCCAACTTTTTAAAATGCTATAATTTTTTTATTTCTTGATAAATTTTATTGTGCCAAAGCAAAAAATGTTGGAAAATACATCAATTTTCAAATTGTATCAGTAGTTCTCAATATGTCCACCTTTGGCGCGAATAATGGCCTTGGGACGGCCGAGCATCGTACGCTGCACGCAAGTGGCTCTGCGGTATTTTGACCCATTCCCGGCGAAGTGCATGTTTGAGGTGGTCCAAACTTTGGTATTTTTTAGCGCCAACCTTCGCCTACAAAATACCCCAGACAGAGAAATCCAACGGATTTGCATCCGGAGAATTTGCAATCCATTGTGTCGAAGAAATGAAGTGTGGGACATTGTTTGACGTGCGCTTTGTGAGACGGTGCCGAGTCTTGTTGAAATGTTCACGGTCTCCGACCGAAATAACTGTTTGCCCAAGGCTTCAATACTACCTCTAAGACAGTTTCACGGTATACGATCGCATTAATTTTGACACCACGGTCCAGAAATACGAGCGGAGAGCGATCATCGGCGGTTATGGCGGCCCAAATCATTACCATCGGTGCTGCCTGCCTTCTGGTGGCCGTCCGAAAGTGTAAATTTTCGAAGGACCTCTCTGGGAAGTAAACTCGGTCATTTTGTTTGTTGACATATTGCTCGATAACAAATGGCGACTCATCGGAAAAACCAAATTCGGCAACTCACCACTTTCGTGCAAGCGTAGCAACTCCTTCGCTCTTTCGACTCTAATTTTTTTCTGTTGCGGTGTAAGATCGTGTGCTTTTTGGAACTTCAATGGCTTGAGCCCAAGCTCATTTTTTAGTATGTGTTGCATCCGTTCCAACGATATGTTGAGCTCACGAGCCATTTTTCTTCCACTTCGACGCGGATTTCGTTCAATTTGAGCTTTGACTTTCCGAAGCAGTTTTTTTATGACCACCTCAATGGCGTTTTGCAACGCTGCCAGTATCACGGTAACGAGACACAAATGATTTATTTACGTTAAGGTGCTGAAGGGCTCTTAAGATAGCTACTTGTGGTTTTCCAGCCAAATATAAAGCAGTCACACTATCACGTTTGAATTCCATGGCGGATAACATTTTTTCAACACAACTGAGACGCAAATCGTTTAAAAGGCTTGTAAATAATAAAATTATCTGCCATGTGTCAAAATTTGAGCTCACTGTCATGAAGTTGGTTGCAGTTCGAGTCAGGCAGGATGTATATTGCTAAGAATTTCTGGATGGGGCGTCTGTATCGATAGCTAAGCTGCGCTGAAGGCCTTGCTTAGCACTTCAAAGCTTCTATGAACTCTTGGTCAAAATGAGTCTTAGGCACTCTTTTTGGACATCGGTTAGGACATTGTAAAGTCATATTGTAGCGGTGATCATACGGCTATGGTGGATTTATTGTAAAAGTCAGGAAACGGTGCCATGTGGTTGAAAAGTGGTCAAAAATGTCCGAATAAGTTCCAGTGGCAACGCTGAGTTCAATAGTGATTTCATATGCGAGCTTTTTGTGAGAGCTGTGCTTTTGCGTTCTATACAGACACAGTTCTGCTTTTGTGGTGGTTGTTTGTATATTTTATTTTGGTCGTATTTTGAAATATTTATGCCGGTAAACACAACTCAAAATTGGAAAGAACTTGCTTTATCCAGCCAAGTTAATGGGAAGGCTCTCGATATTGTTCGGTTGGTCTCTTTAGGGGGTACAGTAGGGGTTCAATTAGTTGGATAAATACATATGAACCTGTATTAATTAATATTTATGACGCGTGTGAAGCACTTAATATCAAATATTGTATTTGTTGTTCTGTCACGATCATTTTCTGTATCTACTTGCAGTGATGGGGCGAATGTATAGATGTATTTGGGGTTTTAAAAATACATTCTGCTATCGTAGCACATTCGATTGTACCACTTTTGGCGTTTAATATTTGTACGAATTGTCAATAACAGCTGATATTAGAATAAGCTTTTTTGCGTTCATACTCGTGGCTAGTGTAATCAAATTATTATCAGTGCTTGTCTGCTTTATCTTCTGTCTAATTATAATTGTCTTTGGATTAGACGCTGAGAGTAAAACATTGTCATTGTTGTCGGACTGAGGATATTCTTTGCGTCGTAAATTGACTTTAAGTTTGGCGATACGACCTCTACTACTTAAGATAAAAAGGTAAGATTCTAATATTCCTCCTAAATAAGAAACACTTTCAATCCTACCCTTAAGGGACGACCATACTAGACTTTGGTGAGCTTATGCCAGCTTAATGAAAGATGTCATTGCATGTAAATAGTATTGCATGACCATAATGGGATTCAGTTCGGTTTCGCCAAGTTTCGTTAACCTTAGTGGTCAAAGTCTCAATAGAATGGGACATTCAGTGCGAAAATTTGACAGCTGGCATAAGGAAATTCTTTTCTTTTCCACTTCTTTTATTTTTGTGAGGATGTTTACAATAATTTTGCCATTTTTAATGTTCCTAATTTATTTTCCATCTTATTTTGTCCTGCTCTGAAACCAATCCGAATGTAAACAATTTGACAGATTATAAAGTTTGCTCAAGTAGGTAGTTAAGTATTGGGTCTACAAGTAAGTTTCCAGCGTTTTTTTTTTCAAAATTTGAAATTTTATTATGAAAACATAATTACAATGCTTTATTCAAAGTATCGTCCATCGGAAGCTACAACTTTCCCCCATCTTTCTGGCAATTTATGAATTCCGGACCAAACAAATTTCTCGTCTTTCGAGCCCAAGAACGTATCGAGCCAATTTTTGATTTCCTCTACTGAGCTGAAGCGTATTCCCGTAAGAGCGTTCTCCATCGAACGAAACAAGTGGTAGTCAGATGGTGCCAAGTCTGGGCTGTAAGGCGGATGAGGCAGAATTTCCCATCCACTATATTCCCAATAGTTTTTCACCGAAACCGCAACATATGGCCGAGCGTTGTCGTGATGAAAAATGACGGACTCATTCCTGGTCTCATATTCTGGCCGTTTTTCTTTTAATGCCCGCTTCAAACGAATTAGTTGGGTTCGATATAATGGTCCTTTGATGGTTTCACCACTCGGAAGCAGTTCGTAGTATACGACACCCTTTTGATCCCACCATATGCCGAGCATAACCTTATTCACGTGAATATTTCGTTTCGGCGTCGATTGGGCGGGCTCGCCGGGCTTTGTATACGATTTTCTGCGTTTAGGATTATCATAATAAATCCATTTCTCATCACCAGTGACAATACGATGCAAAAATGATTTATTTTTATAACGCTGCAGTAACATTTCGGACATGCAAAATCGCCGTTCGACGTCTCTTGGCTTCAATTCGTACGGCACCTAGTTTCCAACCTTTTGAATGAATCCCAGTGCTTTTAGGCGCAGGGAAACGGCTTGTTGCGTGACGCCCAATGATGCAGCAAGTTCTTCTTGAATCTGACACGGATCCTCATCCAGTAAAGCGTCCAATTCCTCGTCTTCAAAACTTTTCGGCTTTCCGGGGCAATCTTTGTCTTCAACTATAAAATCACCACTTTTGAACCGTTTGAACCACTCGCGGCACGTCGATTAATCAATACATTCCGCCCCATAAGTTTCCGAAAGCAAACGATAGGCCTCAGCCGCACTTTTCTTCATATTAAAGAATAAAAGCAGCGCTTCCCGCAAATGACGTTTATTTGGCTGGAAACTTGCCATGATTTTGTTTGATAAAATGTACGACACCGATAGAACTGCTCAAATAAAGTTGTTTACAGATACAAAACCTATAAATAAAACACATGGGGTCTGACATTTCTGCCCGGGATCCACTGGTGGCGCCATCTCTGACAAGCGCTGGAACTTACTTGTAGACCCAATACATTATGGATAATTTGAACGTTTGACAGAAATTAAGTGGACTCTTCGTTCGGTTTTGACATAAGGTTAATCCCATTAAAATCTATTACGGTTAGGTCTTTAGACCGGAAGAACGCTTCCGTCTTAAAAATTAGTCTTATGTTCAGAAAGGTATAGATGATCATGTGATATTTTTGATTCTTGTTATTGACTATCTTGCTATTCGACGTATTGGAGATAAATTTGGCCCAAATACACTGTACATGACATAAAGTCAACATGCACAAACAAACATGAAACAAACTCAACGTAATCTGTGTGCAAAAGAATCTGTAGCCGATGTAAGTGAAAGTGTGGCGGAAGATTCAGAATTGCCAATTCGGCGTCCATCGCAAGAGTCCGTCCACTATGTGGGAAATTCGACAACAAATCGGCATGTATCCGAAGAGATCCAGATGAAAGCACGCACTAAAGCCACGAGGCCAAGGTTTGCAACGCCAATTCGCGGGGTCATATTTTCATCGAAAGATTGTGTATAGGTGGCGAGGCTCACTTTTGGATGAATGGGTTTGTGAGGCAAATCTAGTTGGAGTTCATGAAACTCATTTACAAAGAGCACCATTTTGTGTGGTGTACACGATGGTGGCATCATCGGCCCTTATTTTTGCAAAATTGGGCCGGAGTTAGTGTTACGACCAAGGCTCAACGTTACAGTGATCAGTTATATATTATTCCTTCGAAAATATGGACGACATTAATCCGGAAGATGTATATTTCCGGAAGGATAGCACCGTGTGACATACTGCTAATGAAGTCCTTCACTTACTGAATAAGCAATTGAAATACAACATTACATCACGAAATAGAGCAGTGAATTGGCCATCGAGATCGTGTGATCTGGTACCTCCAGTTAATTTAAGGTGTTATTTATGCAGGTCACCCTTAAAAACTTTCCAGAGTCTAACGTAAATTTTTTAAGCATTGATGGTCCAGAATACTGGAGACCCATATTGCAACAATCGGCTGGTCAATCTATAGAGAGTCGCCATACTATTTGGTTAATATTTTAGTTGCAGCTTATCCGTTAGCTAATCGAAGAATCGCTACACTAAAGATTTCATTATAACAATAGCTTAATCACATAAAATGGCATACGATTAAGTCATTTCTTTCGATCGTAAAAAATATTACTCGCTCCTCAGGGTGCTTTTCAAGCAAAAGCTTGCTAACGTTTGCAAGCTTCTTTCGATTTTTTGATCTCCGGCCTTGGAGTAGCATTTTCAATTCTATCTTCTACAAGGTGGGCCATAGCCCACCTATTTTTCTAGGCTCTATCTTTGGAATATAATAAAAAGATTAATGCTTCTTTTAAAATGTTTATTGGGGCATGCCCTTATTCATTCATTCACCGAATTGCAGTTCGACGCCACTCGTAAAATCTGTGGCACTTTCCGATAGGGTCATACATTATGGCCCATATTGTACTTTCTGGCAAGCTAGTGGTCTTGCCTCATCTGCTCGTGAATTTCATGATAAGATCTTGTATCCTACGAGTATGTGCACGAGTATAGTGCTACATATATTTACTTGTATGTCAACATTACGGCGTGGGTACCGTAATACAAGGGTAGGGCAAAGGCCTATCTGCGTTACGATGAAACTGATCTGTTGTATACCTTGTTTCATCAGTTGTTTAATATTTCCAGTAATCAGGTCACCCCTTTTTGCGAGGTCGTCATCAGATCCTTTTCACGGAAAATATATTTGTTTAGAAATGTAGCTCGTCTACGTGGAATTCCCGGGTAGTTCAGTTTCTACATGCCAGGAATGACTTAAAAGTGTAAAATTCAAATATGACCAAAAACTGGGGCAAAAAATACTACAATGTCCCAAAGGTAGTACAAATTTTTGGTCGTTCGTCAAAAATATTAGCTGAAATTCCAGTTGTCAGCTCTTTGGACAAGACTAATCTGCTTGCTGCACACTTCCAGATAGTGCTTTGTCTCCGCCTACACTTGAGTGTGTCGAATCTTCAATGGGACGAATCCACTTTCGCACTCATGTAGTAGCAAGTGTACTTAAAGATCTCAACATACATAAATCCGCTGGTCCAGATGGTATATCTCCCTTCTTCTGAAGAGGTGTTCTTCCACGTTGGCGAAACCACTGCGTAAGCTTTTTCATCAATCCGACTCTTTAGGACTCTTTCCGAGCAGATGGAAAACAGCATTTGTCCAGTCCGTCCTTAGAAAAGGCGAATCTTCTTCTATCTTCTCCTACAGACCCTTTGCACTTACGTCCCTTATTTCCAAAGTCATAGAAACGCTGATAAACCGTCAGTTCATGAAATATCTCGAAGCACGAAAACTTCTTAGTGACCGGCAGCACGGTTTTCGTAGCAATAGGTCCCCTGGTGATCTGATGGCACGTCTCACCGAAAAGTGGAACCAAAGCGTACCTCAATCTGACGAAAGCAAGATAGTTGCACTTGATATTTCTAAGGCATTTGACAGAGTTTGGCATCAGGCTCTTTTGTCGAAAATACGTGATTTTCGGGATCCATGACTCTCTTCTTCAATGGGTTAGAAATTACCTTTCGGAACGTTCAATTCGGGTTGTCTTGGATGGTTTCATCTCTTTTCTGCTATTTTTAATCCAATATATTCCTTTGCTGACGACAGTACTCTCTGCTTTTCATATTCGTTCCCGGACTCATGTCCCTGCTCTTCGGCTGTAAAACGGGAACGCCAGCGTATGTTAAGCTCACTAAATTCTGGCATTAACAGGATAACTAGTTGGGGAACTACTAACAGAGTATGTAGAATTTATTGCTTCCAAAACACAATGCTGTCTGCTATCATTAAAGCGATATTTAAACATCCAGCCGTTATCCATGAATGGCACTTGCCTCGTCGAAACCTTTTAACCGTAACACCCGTCTCGCTATGAATGCTCGTCAGTATACCTTCAAGCCTACTTTCGGACGTACTCTAAAATATCGTGATTCGTTCCGAAGCCGTACAACTCGCTTATGAAATGCCCTGCCTAGCTCTTCGCATGTTACGGTTAAAAGGTTTCGACGATGCAAGTGCCATTCATGGATAACGGCTGGATGTTTAAATATCGCTTTAATGATAGCAGACAGCATTGTGTTTTGGAAGCAATAAATTCTACTCTGGTAGTGGTTCCTCAAATGCCTTAGAGATATCAAGTGCAACTACATATCTTGCTTTCGCCAGATTGAGGTACGCTTTATTTCCACTTTACGGTCACTAAGAAGTTTCATGAGCTGACGATTTATCAGCGTTTCTATGACTTTGGAAATAAGGGACGTAAGTGCAATGGGTCTGTAAGAGGAGAGTGCAGAAGATTCGCCTTTTCTAAGGACGGACTGGACAAATGCTGTTTTCCATCTGCTCGGAAAGAGTCGTAAAGAGTAGGATTGATGAAAAAGCTTACGCAGTGGTTTTGCCAGCGAGGTAGAACACCTCTTCAGAAGGAGGGGAGATATACCATCTGGACCAGCGGATTTGTGAATATTTAGATCTTAAGAACACTTGCTACTACATGAGTGCGAAAGTGGATTCGCCGGATACAAAGTACAATCTGGGAGTGTTGAACTGGCCGCAAAGTATGCAGCAAGCAGATTGGCCTTGTCCAAAGAGCTGACAACTGGAATGTCATTATAAATGAGCGTTGGGATGGAGGATGAGGCAGAATTTCTAATATTTTTGACGAACGACCAACAATTTTTTACTACCTTTGGGACATTGTAGTATTTTCTGCCTCAATTCTTGGTCGTATTGGAATTTTACACGTTGAAGAAAAAATTTGCAGTTATTCCTGGCTCATTTGAACTTTTTTCGGCTTTCCTCTGTTGGGTTGGTCTTGAAGGACCGAAAAAACATTTCTCTAACCCTGACAGCCTCTTTACAGCTCGAGTCGTACCATGCCTTTTCTTTTGGTTTGATACTCTTCATCCGATGAGGGATAAAACATCTCATTCTAAAGAGAATAGTTTCTGTAATCATGTCAGAAGCAGCATCCACATCGTTGTCGAGGAAACATAATTACCAGTTAAAATTCCTAAAGAAGCTGTGAAGGCCGCTCCAGTTGGCTTTCTTTTATTGCCATACGGTTCTTTTAGCAATCGCTATAATAGATATTACGGTTTTTCATCCTTTCATCGGTTCATCATATTTTTTTTTCTTTTCGATATAGAGTTGTTACCACTATGATGGCTATGATGTCACTGGTCGATCACGTTCTTGTCGTTTCAGCCTGCATGAGCCAGTCTTACGAATGCTGTCACTGCGTACCACCACTGGCAGTGCTTGCGCTACGAACTTGATTGCAGCGCTACTGGCCCAATCTAAATTATAGGACGGCCAGCAGTTTCCCGATCAACCGCCACCTAGATCCCCAATGTGCCGCAGCACAATAATAAACGATGAAAGCGTGGACAATTTTGTTGGAAATGATTACGTAAAATCTCCGAATCACTATCAGAAAAGTCGCTAATGATGTGGCAAGAAAATTTGTTTCAAAATTGTTGAATTTTGGAAAAAAGCTGGAAATACTCGTAGATGTTACTCAGAAGTCGCTAAATGAAGTCAACAACGATGGACAACTACTGAAAATTGGAATATGGTTGATGGTTATGCTTACTGCGTTCTTCAACTTTAACGGCATGGTGCCATGTGTTCTTTCGACAGGCTTACATACATATGTTAGATAACAAACTTTCCAAACGGCCCTCTCAGCTCCACTTTAATGCACCTGTTCACATTTCATTGCTTGTTCGTGAATTGATGGCCACAGTGATGCCACAGCCTTCATTTTTCTCAGATGTGACCCCTGTGATTTTTCTTTGTTCCCAAAAATAAAGAGAACCTTAAAGGATCGTCGTGTTTTAATACAGATGAGATTAAAAGCGCATTAAGAGTTAATGTCTATCCCAAAGATCGAGTTACAGAAGTGTTTCGGCATGAGTGTGTAATATCATCTAATAGAGACCGTTTTGAAGGGAATAACATTGATGTAAACGAATAAATAAAACAACAACGTATTGGCCACACCATTCTATTTCGTATTAAAGTCGCTGGAAAATTTAAACATCAAGTTTGAGGTATTGCTTAAGATTTTATGATAGCCAGTTTTCTTTTTATTGGTAGCAATCCATACCTGGCTTTTACTTTTTAGTTAGGAGTTCATGTAGATTATTGGATGATAGGTGACGTTACTGAACCAAAATGAGGGTATCATCATTTAGTACAACTTCTTTTAGCCCGCCTGTCAAAATTTGATGACAATGTGACGCTTAGTTTTGTTTTGACATCCATTTCAAAACATCGTGTTAGTGCTTTTTGCGACCATGGAAAAAGAGCAGTATCGCTTCGTGATAGGCGGACGAAAAAAGGTTATACTAAATGATGGTACACTCATTTTGGCTCAGTAGCGCCACCTATCTTCCAATCCGGATACTCATCAAACAGCCCTCTTACATATTGAGAAAAAAATGTTCTCAATGGAAAACCCTTTAGTAACTTTGTTTAGGGGCATCAATTCTTTCACTTTCCATATTTGACGTTTTCGATTTTTATTGAACTTTAACTTAGTCAGGAAGTTATTATGGACCTAGTGGACCATTTATCATTGAAACTCTCCGGTGACCTTGTATGCAGAGTGTTTTTAAGCTTCTAAGAGATAGAAAATCAAGTAAATCAAACATCAAAGTATTGGCATCGAAAAAATGTCCGGTAAAAAGCACTTTAGATGGTTTACGCCACGTTTACGCGATTGTATTTAGAAATTCACATTTATCTTTATCCGTTAGGTAGGAAGCAAATGAAAAGGTGATTCTTAACATTCAAAATCCGCCTTCAATGACTTGCGAATTAAGCACTTTCACATCTAAATAATACAATTGTGATAGCCCGCCTTTATCAAGTAGTCTGGCCTGCTTAAAAGTTCTTATCTTCAAGTGTGTTGATAGTGTGTACAAATTTAAACAAGTAAAATGATTTAATTTTGGATTTGCTAACTATGTATTTTCAGTTCAGTTGATTCAATGAGGAAGCTTCAACTCGCGTTGGCCGTTGGTATCACAGCTGCTGGAACAACTTTCTTGCTTTACTATCTTCATAGACGTCGCACTAAAAATCGGTTACCCACAGACAAGTGGCAATATGCCGGAAATTTGGAAGAGATCATCATGTATCCCATTAAATCCTGCATGGGAATTGAACTAGCCGAGGCAACGTGCAGCAGAAACGGAGTCCAGAGCAACGATCTGTGGAACAAGATATTGCTTTTGGTTGATGATGATGGTCATATTGGCTTTGCTGGAAAGAATCCTCAGATGTGGAGCATCAAACCGGAAATTATCGGAGTTGGCGAGCTGAGAGTTACTGCACCAGATATGGAACCATTACATATCAAGTTAGCTGAGGTCTTAAAGGGTCGGGAAGAAGCTTTAAC
This sequence comes from Volucella zonaria, assembly GCA_963966105.1. Taxonomy (NCBI): domain Eukaryota; kingdom Metazoa; phylum Arthropoda; class Insecta; order Diptera; family Syrphidae; genus Volucella; species Volucella zonaria. The sequence goes on along the minus strand of OZ014532.1, from coordinate 181,018,138 downwards.
ACGTGTTGGAAAATATCAAGTACCACTTATCGAATGTGATCAGGAGATCAACAGATGGTTTTCAAAATTTCTGAAAGGAAAAGATACTGGCATGCGGTTATTTGTGTGTCTGACGCCACAACCAAAGAAGCGGCTATTTCGGAAAAATATGGTAAGTGTATAAATATGTACAATAGGTTTATGCATAATACCGTTTTATAATAGAATACTTAAAGTTCTTATTGTTAGTTTAAAAAAAAATCATATACATACCCTGACTCGAACTCCAACTTTTTAAAATGCTATAATTTTCTTATTTTTTGATAAATTTTATTGCGCCAAAGCAAAAACTGTTGGAAAATACATCAGTTTTTAAATTGTATCAGTAGTTTTCAATATGTCCACCTTTGGCGCGAATAATGGCCTTGAGCGGCCGAAGAAAGCATCGCACGCTGCACGCAAGTGGCTCTGCGGTATTTTGGCGCATTCCCGGCTAAGTGCTTGTTTGAGGTGGTCCAAACTTTGGTGTTTTTTAGTGCCAACCTTCGCCTTCAAAATACCCCAGACAGAGAAATCCAACGGATTTGCATCCGGAGAATTTGCAATCCATTGTGTCGAAGAAATGAAGTGTGGAACATTGTTTGACGTGCGCTTTGTGAGACGATGCCGAGTCTTGTTGAAATGTCCAAGGTCGCCGACCGAAATGATTATTTGCCCAAGGCTTCAATACTGCCTCTAAAACAGTTTCACCGTATACGATTTCATTAATTTTGACGCCACGGTTCAAAAATACGAGTGGAGAGCGACCATCGGCGGTTATGGCGGCCCAAACCATCACCATCGGTGCTGCCTGCTCTCGGTCATTTTGTTTGTTGACATATTGCTCGATAACAAATGGCGACTCATAGGAAAAAACCACTTTCGTGCAAGCGTAGCAACTGCTTCGCTCTTTCGACTCTAACTTTTTTCTGTTGCGGTGTAAGATCGTGTGCTTTTTGGAAGTTCAATGGCTTGAGCCCAAGCTCATTTTTCAGTATGTGCTGCATCCATTCCAACGATATGTTGAGCTCACGAGCCATTTTTCTTCCACTTCGACGCGGATTTCGCTCAATTCGAGTCTTCACTTTCCGAACCATTTCTGCCGATGTTGCTGTTTTTTTTATGACCACCTTCATGGCGTTTTGCAACGCTGCGAGTACCACGGTAAAGAGCTATGGTTCAAGGAACAAGTGATTTATTCACGTTGTGGTGCTGGAGGGCTCTAACGATAGCTGCTTGTGGTTTTCGAGCCAAATATAAAGCAATCACACTATCACGTTTGAATTCCATCGCGGATAAAAATTTTTCAACACAACTGAGACATAAATCGTTTAAAAGCCTGGTAAATAATAAAATTATCTGTCTTGTGTCAAAATTTGAACTCACTGTCATGAACGGTTTGGAAATTATAGCAGTTCGACTCATTCAGGGTGTATGAGCTGCATGAAGATGTGGATGCAGTCTAGGCAGCTAAAACACGTAGACTACACTGTCTCGGCCACATCGAATAAATGGGTAGTATCCAGCAAAGAGTATCGCCGAATCACAGCCTCCAGGGTCTAGACGAAGACAAAGCAATCCGTGTAGACAATTGGAAAAAGCGTATCCAGGATCGAAGACAGTGGAATGCTGTTAATGACTCATCACATCTCGGGAGCTCTTTGCGGGTAAGTAGGACTTACATGTCAAATCTAGAGGTAAGCTAGCAGCTGTAGCACAACCATCACCAAGATGGGAAGAGTCCAGTACCTTGTTAATTATTCCATGTACACGAATAGATACTTCTTAATACAATTTATTAGTTTATTTTTCTCATTCACCCATATCAACTTATGTAACTCTATTCTAGGACCACAATCCATTCATGGTTATTTCCGATGAATCGGTGGCGAATTTGAATGCGCGCCTCTCCAAAAAAGTCCATCACTGGCAATTTCGTGGAAACTTTCTAATCAGCACCCACCTGCCAGCATTTAATGAAGATGATTGGAAATGGATGCGAATTGGACACGATGCCATATTCCGATTCAAAGCTCCCTGCTATCGGTGTATTCTTCCCAACATCGATCCATTCACCTGCGAACGTAGTCAGGAATTCGAGCCCATCAGAACCCTAAAAACGTAAAGAAGACGTAGCGAGATAATTAATTAGAATAATTTTCATAATTTTTTTTTCTCACGCATGGAACTATTGTTGTTTATCTAGATACCGAATGAAAGCAGGCCAGGTGGAGCCAGAGATGGGAATCTATTTCGATTTACATCAGGAAGGTGTAGTGAAGCGTGGTGATCCAGTATATGTTATCACGTGAAAGTGCGTTAAATAAAGTTACCAGTTCCAGAATCTTATTCATGAGTTCTATTTACATCCGACTCTCTCCAAATATGATACGAGTATATAAACATATACCCATCGTAACATATGTATCTCTCTCTGTTTTTATTTTTATTGTAGGCTAGCACTCGTGTGCAGGAGAGAGAATTATGTAAAGTTCATGTGGGGTTAAGTGTTGCCAATGTACAATATTATAACAGGTTTGTTGCGTTTTTTTTTTGAAGTTTTAAGCGATTGAACTAGTACATCTTTGCCTTGATTTTGCAAAGTGACAATTGATTGTGCGACACTTACGTTTTCAATGTTCTAAAGCGCGGATATCTGTTGATCTAACACAATTTAATATTCATGGAAAAATAGAGGGAAAGATTTCGATTTCTGTAGCGTAAACATGCGTCATAATGACAATGACTGGATTTTTAAGGTAAGCCTAAATGACTGAATTTCCGTTCCACTCTATTCATATCAGCATTAAATGATCCTATAACCATTGGCTTCTAACAGACCATATGCAGCCCAAAAATTAGCGGAAAACAAAGGGAAAAAGCTAAACCACTATTCAGTGAAGAATATGCACCGATTTAGATCCAGATTTAAGCTTCAGTCATGCCTTATTATATAAAGTCGCTAACGTAATTCTGATATGCGTTCAAGCCACCACATAGGAGAAGGACAACTTTGCACTGACTGTTTCCATTAGTTCCACGTAGGAGTAATGTAGTAATTGTCCTTAGTTAAATTAACGCCAAGTTAAGAAAATAAGACCATTTTTTGGCGGAATAGTGCGAAAGCATAGCATTGAAAACTACCTCCGAAAGGGGATTCAGATTAATCGATTAAGCGTCAGAGCAAAAAGTCGTTATACCTGTGATAACTGGAACGCGTTTTCACGCCTCAACATCTATAAAGAACGTGCCAGTATCTTGATGAAGAAACCGTTCACCAGATTGATCACATTGCTATCGATGCAAGGTAAAGCTCAAGTATTAGGGATTCCAAATGAAGCAAGTAGCCAACATTGCCTCGGACCGCTACCTTGTTGAAGCATTCGACCTGAGATGGATTCGACTACATCAACGAAAATTCAGATCTGATGGAAAGTGCTCTCAAGACTTTACAGTGAAACAGAAGTTGTACAAAGCGAGGCTGCGGCAGAGAATAAGTGCTGCTTCCGCACTCTACTAGGAAATGAGACGAGATGAATATGGGCTTCTTCGAAAGAAGATAAAATAGAGAGAGAACCGCTTGATTGGTGTTCTAGAGAGGTGTTACTGTTGATCTAATGCATGTGTTTAGATACCAAATCGGCGATGTGGAGTGTAGAAGAATTGTCAACATGGTTTCAGGCGCTGTCACGTGTAAGACTCGATATTTGCTGAGTTCAGGCTTATTTGTGACAAACATCGACGCCTTAACAAATATTATGCCTTGAAAAATTAAGTACCTACGCAAGTTTGTTAATCAAATTACTTTTCTTTCCAGACTGACGTACTCGCCTGCATCTTTGACTTTGCAGGGTATTGAACCTGACCGTGAATATAAGCAAATCCAATGACAAGAGGAACAGGATGTCCCTACAATGGTGATGTATAGAAGTTGTTAAGGGATCTAAGATGTGTCCACACATCTACAGAAAGAGTAAGGTAATTCTAAAATGGCCAACAATGCTGT